>JAJSOF020000035.1:23739413-23786913 GCA_025594305.2 Periplaneta americana
TGCTGTCTCGAACGATGACTTGTGTGTCAGTTCAACGAACCAAATCCTGGGTCTTCCTCCTACTCTAACCTTCACATCATTAAACTGGAAACCTCGTGATCTGATATGATCTGGCACAATGTCCGAACAAGCCACTTTCCTTCCCAACCAACAAACAGCCTTATGGGATAATTTCTTTATGTCACTGAAGCTCCAGAACCAATAAAAATATATTTACCTACGAGAAAATTTAAAAAGAATTCTACAAAACAAATGGACAAATACAGGATGGAACAAAAAAGTGGGTAAAACTTCAAACTTCCTATTATCCCTTTCGTCGGACGAATCACTATCAACAGTGACACATGCCTTCTCTTCATATGCACTGCGGAGAGATTTTGAATTTAACCCAGGGATATTGGTGCACAAATTAGTGATTAGAAGTTGTGCATCGCCATCTCTCCTAGTCCCGAGGTAGAAATTTCTGATCCCGAGGAATAGAAACTGATCCTAGTCTGGAGGAAGATTTATTTATTTATTTATTTATTTATTTAATTTATTTATTTATTTATTTATTGAAATTTAAATATACAGAATAAATAATCACAAACAAACAGGAGAAATAGAAATAAAATAAACAAACAATATAAAACAGGAGATACAGTAGTATTAACAAAATTTGAGACCGAATGAGCAGCGCTCGTGCGGTCGCAGTCAGATATAATATTAATAGGCATATAAGAGAATATAAAATAAAGTAAAATAGGAAATAGAATTAAAATTACAGTTAGAGAAATTATAAAATACAATTCTACATGTTAAATATATCAAAACTTTATTACATTTTGCCTTCGATGAAGCACCGTTAAGCAGGAAAAAAATATTTACCCAATGTTTGCAGCGCTGTATTGCGGTAATTGCCCGAGAGAAATGCCTGATTGCTATACAAGCAGGTGGGTAAAATAATCTGAACCGTTAATGTCTTGAATTTTTTTTCAAATTAAACCGTTTAGCCATGAATTTAAATTGAATAATGGCGAAAATCGTTGAAATAAATCTTGCAACGCAGCGCACGACGCATGTTACGAACTAAGTACATCAGAGGGGGAGGGGAAGGTAAGGGATGCAAGCCCGCTCACCTAGAGTTATTGCAGCAACCGTGATGTTGCCAAATGCTTCATAGAAACATAACGATATCTTCTAAAACGATGAATGTTAGAGAAAAATACTTATTTAGATTTTTCAAAGCTCTCCTCATGATCTATTATCAGTTTCAATTGGTGCAGATGTTACCATCCAACCTATATATGTCTGGGCTTTTCCTAACCTCACTTTTATCTAAGGCAGCCCTACACAAGGTTTGCGCTCTCCGAGTCGGCTCACAGCTCATGAGCGGAATGCAGATATTAGCTGCGCTCTGTATAAGGGTGAACTGGAAGAAGGGGTGATCTCGTACAAAATATACACAAAAGGAAGTACTATTACGAGTGTTTATGAAATGAATTCCCGTTCAGTGTTTGCAAAACTATCTTAGACTATTATTAATTAATAAAGAAATATTTATTTTACAGAAATGATAGAAATTCTATAGCTACTTAAATGTACAATATCATTTTGTTATATTTTTATTTATCAGTACATCAAAACGAGGTTTTATGCTGTTGACAGCTGAAAGGAACAGTAGCCTACTGATCGTAATGAAACATCAGTTACAGATGTTCGATGTCTGCCTTTATTAAAGTTGATTATAGAAAATAGTTGCTCACAAATATAAACGTTGAGCTAAACATAGAAATCATTTTCACAGCCAGCCTGTGTAGTCGTGGATATTATTGCTAATGTTTAGTCTTGTAAAACTCAGCCAGGCTAGTAGTATTATTCAAACGATCTTTAGCCCTTAGGTCGCATTGAACATCAATAAGTTCGATCTATAAATCGTTAAATGTTAAATGTTACGTTCCGTCTTTTAGATTCCTCCATACTGTACTGTAGCAGTAGGTAAGCAACGTGAAACAGTTACTGAGAATAGGCCTACACACTGCACTCCACTAGATAGCTGAGTGGTCGTTTCCCTCTCCTCTACCTATAGCAAGTCTATATCATTCTGACGTATCTTCCTCTCTGTTTCGGCGAGCGGTAAACACAGCTCTCCCGCTCCGAAGAAGCGCTCGCGCTTGTTGAGCGCTGTTTGTGCAGGTATATTCTAAGGCTATTTTTAACTCCGAGATTTCTCTATGATCAACGTCATCTAAGAGCACGGACTTCTTTTAAACAGTTTGTCTTCGTCGACATATTGAAATATTCTATATTGCTTATATAATTAGCCGTGCCACGCGGTCTCCCTCAGTAATATCTCGGAATCGATAACAGCTACAGATCTGTTCAATCATTTGTCTGGTTTGTAATCGCGAGTTCTGCAATGTTACAGTGATAATAGACAAAGATTCAATGAATGAACTATAGCGAAATAGTACATTATGCAACGACCCTATAATGATAGTAATTAAGGCGCGAGGATGTTTATGAAACTCGCTTGCGCTCGTTTCATAATTTTCACACAAGCGTCTTAATTGCCATTATAGGCAAGTGTCACACGACTTTTTATGCTCGACCATATTTCTAACTTGAAATTATTCATAAGTATTCATGTTATTCTTATGTGACTGGGGGAGCAAACTGACCTTGTGCAATCTCGTAAATTGTGAGATGTGCGCAGACGGGAAAGTATTGATTTTTTCCGGGCAACGAATGTCGATGACCTTGATATAATCTCGAGAGTAAGATAAACGTTAAACTTGATATAACCTTGAAATTGAATTCGACATTGAAAAACGAGATGACAAATTGAATTTATTTGAATATTATTTACGATTAACGCTAATAATTATTATAGTAACAGAACATAACCTTCTGCGACAGTATTGGATTTCCAGTCTGCGTGTCGTTTTGCTAGTTGTCTTTCGATTGCATATCCGAGAATAATCGAAAATAATGAATAGGTGTATTTAATGACATGCATTAAAGGACTACTACCAGGTGTATAATTACTACATTTCGGCATGGTCGAGCATAAAATAAGTTGTGAGCTTGGACTGATTTCGGAATGTCTTTTCATTATAGAAAAAAAAATATGTTGCATGTCCTTCATTATTTACTTTCCTTACCATGATCCACACTCTACATTTGTAAACCTACTTAAACGAAAATAAAACATCTAAACCAACACAACTGTAGTTTCATTTCTGAAACTTGGTTTATGTATTCTATGTGGTAGTGTACCCCCTCACCCAACGCAGCGCATAATTTCCTATTTATTTACATATTTCAATGTCAGTGCCAATCTAGGAGCCATAGGGAAGATAAGGCGAGATTGGTGCAATGCTGAATTGAAATTTGAAAGAGAAATCGAAGCACCCTGGGATAAATACTGTTCTTCGACAGTATTTTTATGAAATAATTATCTCAAAGTTTACAAGGAATAGAACGCGGATGGATCATTTCTCTGAAATATTAGAGCCAAGACTAAGTTTCAAACCTGAAAAACATCCTCGCAACACATTTTTACGGCACAGGATATCATCAGACTCATTTTTCTTGTCTTTGTTAAACTGGAAAAAGAGAGGACATATCGAACCAATTAAAATAGACAAGTTCAACTTTTTTCGCATTTTTTATAGATTCAAACGTTTTTAGTGTAAGGCCATTATTCATACCATTTTACTTATTTATCGACATATAATTTAAAATTGTTACTATTTTTAATGCGGGGCCCAGCTGCCAGGTGGAAGCAATGCCGTTACACCTGATAGAACCTGAAATGCGGGTCACCGTCGTAAACAATGTCACCACTTGCTGCAACAAGTCATTTCATATACCGCCCACTCATACACCTTCCGCAAGCTACAGGGGCGATGTTTATAATGTTTTATATCCCTTTACAATACGAAGGTTATTAAGATATAGCCTAGGCCAGTGATGTCAAAGCAAGCGCATTTTTCTGACCTTGACGTCGTGCTCGGGCATTAAGCGCTAGGTATGCTAGGAGGAATAATTTACAATTCATTTTAATATATCAATATGCCTGGTAAATTATTAATAAGTATTTAATGAATTTCAATCTTAAGGCATATAAACTTGCAAATGTTTATTTGCTATTTAATCACAATATATGAACGTTTTCGCCGTTTAGGCATCTTCAGATATAACAATACATATTATCTGGACCTATAATAACATATTATGCAAATAACAAGGAAAATAGAGAACAATATATGCGGTACATGAAATTCATGAGCTTTATGTAGATATAACATGAAACAGGATGAATATTAAGATAATCTTTGAAATTGAACTTAGACTGGACGAATATTTTATTTATGCGTATAGCTCATGTTACAATTAATATACAATGTTTAAAATTTGTCAATGATGTTAATTTTAAAATTTACAATGATGATAATAAAATATTTCAAGTAGTCATGGCTGAAAGTTGTCATAAGTTGCAAGGTAGTATGCGTAGTTAATGTTCTTGTGTTTTGTAATTATTTCGCTTAGAGAGGCCGTTGGCATTTGAATGTTGTTAGACGTTGATGACTACTTTACAATTGATATACGGTGATTAATGTACCACATATATTGTTCTCTATTTTCCTTGTTATTTGCATAGGCCTAATATGTTATTATAGGTCCAGATAATATGTAGGCCTATTGTTATATCTGAAGATGCCCTAAACGGCGAAAACGTTCATATATTGTGATTAAATAGCAAATAAACATTTGCAAGTTTATATGCCTTAAGATTGAAATTCATTAAATACTTATTAATAGGAGGAATAAGCAGCCTGTTGGATTAAGAAAACAGTGGTGTACAAACTTCAAACGGAACGTGAAATTTTATGTCGTTATTTTTATATGGCTTCTTTCTGTTTGTTATTTTCTATATTGTCTGTAAAACAAAAGTACTAACACCTGTTTCTTAGCCTAATATTGCAGTTGTGTTTTAAACGTTAATAACATAATAAAGAGTAAAGAAGGAATATTCACACAAATTCCATAATAACTACAACTATACTGTACTAAGTGAATTAAACACACCATTAATGAAGAAAGTGTTATCCCAAAGAAAGACACTGGATATGACATGATAAGTTGAAATTGATATTGATGACATCTTTAGCCTTATAAAAGTAATCAAAACAATATTATAGTGCAAAGCAAAGTTGTCTAGGTATATGTTTTAACTGTAACTAATATTACATAATAAAACTCTTATCGCATTATACTTTTAGGTGATATTGGTGCGCAACTTTCTGTTATCAGAATATTAAATTATCTCGAAATCTGCTGAAGCTATAGAGCTGACGTTTTACCAACACATAGACACATATCTTTTGTTTATGATGTAACAGTATTTGCTTTGTTAATTCATTTCCTTACAAACATTTTTCATGCGAATATTTTCAAACATTTTAATACACTTCTTCAGTAATACGTATTTACGATATATTAGATTTACGAAAACATTGTTTTAGTACCTGTAAGGCTACTAAACAAACATATCTGAAAATTTCACTTTCTGTAAAAAAGTTGAGAAAATATTCCTTTTGAATAAAAAGCAAACTCGTGAAAAATGAACATTAAAATTAAAACTTAAATTCTTATAATGCACTTATACTTCTCAGACAAATCTAAAAATTAACATGGATACTGTTTCAATAAGTTCTCCTCCCTTTATCCATTGAATCAGTGCTGGCCATCCCCGTATATAGCTCGACCAAGCGGCATATACTACCTCTTTCGTCTGTCTCTTTCCTTTCCGCTGTAAAGCGCTCAGGCTCTCCTGGGCTCTAAAGCGCGCGCTTGCTCCTATGGGCATCAGTTGATATCACTGGCCTAGGCTAATAAAATTAACTCCTTATTCTTTTTATTCTTTTGCTGCTTCTTCCTGTCTTCCAGGGGATCTCAAAATTGCCTCAAGTACTTAGGACTATTTCTTTGGCAATTAAAAAGAATTCGTAGTCCACTATATTTTATAGTCCAAGATGAATTAGGTAAATATTAAAATTTGTCCAACATTTCAATTGTCACGTGGCAGCTTCTGACTTCTCTACATGTGATATATACGCCAGATATTGGCACTTTCCAACCTTGCACTGTCGTAATTAAACATTTGCAAATATTTGGCTATTTAGAGTCTCTCAACACTTTTGTCCTTACGTTTTCAATATTTAAGAAGGATCACTATCCAGTGTTATGGACAAGATTGTTTGGTGTTTCTGTTGGATCATTTAGCTCTTTGTGAAGTTAGACATTCTCCACATTAGAATACCAATCTGGAACTGGAGTTTTGTACTGTGGAGTTTACATCAGTTAAATTTAATTTTGGGCCTTATCCCTGAAGTCAGATAAAACAATGACATAGAGTCTTCGAAAAGGAGTAGATAAGCTAAGATTTAGATATCGAGAAAATGACTGCAGATATACACAATCCCGAAATTACATTTAATTCAGTTTATTAAGTTAGTAATTGTTCCGTCTCCTAAGGAACAAAAAAAAAAAAACCTAAGAATGAAAGCTTAGTTAAGCTTAATAAATAAAGTTTTAACGATCCAGGTCCAACATTTTCATTATATGGCCTCGAAGTGTAGCGAAGGAGGGAAGCTTTTCAGTCCACTTCTTCTTTCCCCTTATGCCCAGGTAGGTTTCACGAGATACTGAATTGCCTATACTAGGGATCTAAAAAACAAAAGGGCACATAGATTGCAGTCTATACCACTTCCTCGTCTTACATTGATTCAATTGTAGAGAAAATCATGAAGAAATTTTAAATGGCAAAGTAAAAGAAGTACATGTAATAAATGAAAGCACAAAACAAGATAGCCTATAATCAATTTTTGTAGGTACGAAAACATAAGTGGCATTTCCATATAAAAAGAATTTCAGACAGAACAGTGAAGATTTAATAAAATTATAGAAAGAAACAGTATTGCAGCGAGGATGTATCCAGAATTTTTTTCAAACCATTCGTGAATACGATGATCCTCATGGCCTGAGTCTTTCATGAGATAAACTGATGTAACAAGTCACAAGTTTACAAGGACGAAAGTAAATTGTAGTTCACGGAAGAAGAGACGAAAAGTACCAGGAGATTTGAGGAAACCCCAATGTTTGCATGTAACGTCTATACAGAAATTAATGTAATTGGATTATTATTTTTAGTAGGTTATTTTACGGCGCTTTATCAACATCTTAGGTTCTTTAGCTTCTGAATGACATGAAGATGATAATGCCTGTGAAGTGAGTCCGGGTCCAGCATCGAAAGTTGCCCAGCATTGAGGAAAAACCCCGGAAAACCTCAACCAGGTAACTTGCCCCGACCGGGAATCGAACCCGGGCCACCTGATTTCGCGGCCAGACGCGCTAGCCGTTACTCCACAGGTGTGGACTGTAATGCAATTATGATAAATACATACATACATACATACATGCATGCATACATACATACATACATACATACATACATACATACATACATACATACATACATACATACATACATACATACAGACATACATAACATTTGCTGTTAGGTTTCAGTGAGTCTAACGAACGGAATAAAATGAAATAAGCTAGAATAACAGTGAATTCTACTATTGATGATGATAATGATGAAAGTGATGACAATACTAAGTAATAACGATAACAGTAGGACCTAACAACAATAATAATATAACAACAATAAAAATAATAATATAATAACAAAAATAATAACGATAATAATAATAATAATAATAATAATAATAATAATAATAGCAACAACAAGAATGATAATAATATAATAACAATAACAACAATAATATTAATAACAAAACTAATAATAATAATAATAATAATAATAAATAGTAATAATAATAATAAACATTATAATAACAACGATAACAATATTAACAAGAATAATATTAATAATATAAATAACGATAACATTAACAACAATAACAATAATAAAATAATAACAATCAGAACAATAATAATAATAATAATAATAATGATAACAGTAACAATAATAATATAATACCAATAACAATATCAATATTAAAAATGATTTTAATAATAATAGTAAGAACAGTAACACCAATAAGAAAATAACAATAATGTAATAATAATAATAACAATAATAATAACAATATCAACATAACAGTAATACTAACATCAATAACAACGATAACGATAACAGCAACAACAAGGATAATAGCATAATAACAGTAACAATAATAATAATAATAATATTAATTATTATTATTATTATTATTATTATTATAATTAATAATGATACTGCACTGAAACAGAATGTACTGTACTATTAAGAGGACAAGTGAAGAACTGTTTTTGAGCCACAGAGAACTAACACAGATATAGGCCTGCTACATACAGGCAAATAAGAATATCCTGTGAATTGTTATTAGTTATTTATCCATCCATCTGTACGTGAGTAATGCCAAGGTGTATTAACTTTATATAGTCATGCATGTGGGCTGTTTTAGGCCTAAATTGAAGCAGCTTGGCTTTGCTCAGATAAAGAGGCGTCCAGCGTTTCGAATCTACATACGCTTCATCAGGCAGGGAAAGTAAGTACCTAGCTGCTGAATTCGTTACCGAAAGCTAATAGCAAAGACTGGTTCCAACATATAGACTCAATCTTCTCCTCCTTCCCTGATAATACAGCCGATAAGCAGTTCCAAACCTTTCAATATATCTACATTTATGACACGGTGCAAGTAGCCAAAACTCTCATCACATTTTACATGATAAACATGCAAAATAGCTAAACATTGTTATTGGTTGAGGTTTGACTCCTGCTCTGACGAAGGTGAGAAGGTTATATGCAACTTGGAAATGTATCCAATAAAACAAAATAATATACGTGTAACAGATATTGCACCATTTATTTCTTTCAAAGTACAAGACCAGAATATCAATTAATCCCTCATTACAAGGCCGTGTTAACACGAGCTCGAACAATGCGTTGTCATAGAAACAAGTTAAAGTTTTGTTCGTGGAAACTCTTTCAACATAATGCAGGTAACCCCACCCTCACGTTATAAACATGGAAATTGGAACAACACACAATGTACACATACAAGATCAGCTAATAGGACGTTATGAGGTCACGCTACGGCAGCGTATCCGATACCTATGAAGAGTCATACGTCACGAATAATGCAGTCTGATTCAAATAGTTTCAACGAGTCTTTTTTAATTTGCAGATTTGTTACAAATATCTTAGCGACTCACCTGGTGTTATACAGTAGATTAATTTTTATTGATTGTGAAAAGGCAATGAAAGCAGACCATAATCGTACCTATCTTAAAGAGGGGGAAAAGACTAACTGTAGTAACTTTCGAGGAATATCTCTTTTATTGATGTCATACAGAATTTTGTTCAATATTCTTATGAGGAAATTAAACACGGAATAAATATGGGAAATGCCTGTTATTATTCGGTTGAGAAGCTTTTATCATCCAGTCTGCTGTCAAAAAATCTGAAAGTTAGAATTTATAAAACAGTTATATTACCGGTTGTTTTTATGGTTGTGAAACTTGGACTCTCACTTTGAGAGAGGAATAGAGGTTAAGGGTGTTTGAGAATAAGGTTCTTAGGAAAATATTTGGGGCTAAGAGGGATGAAGTTACAGGAGAATGGAGAAAGTTACACAACACAGAACTGCACGCACTGTATTCTTCACCTGACATAATTAGGAACATTAAATCCAGACGTTTGAGATGGGCAGGACATGTAGCAAGTATGGGCGAATCCAGAAATGCATATAGAGTGTTAGTTGGGAGGCCGGAGAGAAAAAAATCTTTAGGGAGGCCGAGACGTGGATGAGAAGATAATATAAAAATGGATTTGAGGGAGATGGGATATGATGGTAGAGACTGGATTAATCTTGCTCAGGATAGGGACCAATGGCGGGCTTATGTGAGGGCGGCAATGAACCTCTGGGTTCCTTAAAAGCCATAGCAACTCGTACAGCATTTTGATAGCTGGAACGAAAATCGTAACACTAGACAAATGTTAAACAGAGATTAAGGGTGTTTGAGAATAAGGTTCTTAGGAAAATATTTGGGGCTAAGAGGGATGAAGGTACAGGAGAATGGAGAAAGTTACACAACGCAGAGCTGCACGCATTGTATTCTTCACCTGACATAATTAGGAACATTAAATGCAGACGTTTGAGATGGGCAGGGCATGTAGCACGTATGGGTGAATCCAGAAATGCATATAGAGTGTTAGTTGGAAGGCCGGAGGGAAAAAGGCCTTTGGGAGGCCGAGACGTAGATGGGAAGATAATATTAAAATGGATTTGAGGGAGGTGGGATATGATGATAGAGAATGGATTAATCTTGCTCAGGATAGGGACCAATGGCGGGCTTATGTAAGGTCGGCAATGAACCTCCGGGTTCCTTAAAAGCCAGTAAGTAAGTAAGTAAGTAAGTAAGTAAATAAGTAAGTAAGTGAGTAAGTAAGACAAATGTTAAACCCACCAGCTGAACAAATACAGGAATATCGAAATTTCACAGGGAAAACATAGCTCAAATCAATGACGAGAGAAACAGGCCAATTAGCCTATAATGATGATAATGATTATGATATTCTTGTCCAATGCAGATACTATGAGCTGACATTGGAGTAATGGTGAAATAAAAATTACAGCTGAAGCCAAGTGTTCATATAAACATAGGCTATAGCTAGTTGACTTGTTCACCATGCACAGAGACCAAGACAAATGGAGGTAGGTGATGAAACAAAGAGGCAACGATGAGCGGCAATGAGTGGGACACGCTCGGGCCACGCCGGAGTCACGCCAAGGGGCCGATTCTCACGTCAGCACCCGCGCATCACTGGAAAGACCGGTGGGAGTGACAGTACGGCATGCGACGCCAGATGGAGACAGATAGGCACTTTTTTATTGTTCAAATGATCCGTCTTTTGTTTCGTTAACAACACGAAGTGTGCGAGGCAAATCTATTATAAAGAAACAAAACAGACGAGTAAATACATAGTGAGAAACAAAACAACGCAAATAAAATAAATGAAACACGTAACAGCAGGAAATGTAAATAGAAAGAGTATCATTGAAAAGCAAAAAGTGAAATAAAAGATAGCATATGAAGTAAATGGAAGAATAAATATTAGTAAACGTAAGTGAAAGACAGAGATATGAAAACAAAAATAAGAAGAAAAGGAAGGATAAATGTTACCGAAAGGATTAAAATAAAATAAAAGACACACCAAACAAAAGAATAGGTCAGACTTGACTAATTTCGCGATACTAAGATGTACGTACATTTTTAGATTTCAGAAACTTACGTGTCAGCATTTTTGCCTCAAATAAATTTATGCAATATTTACAAACAAATATATATTATATAAATTTAGCTTCCCTTATGAAAAGGTTGCCAGATTTGACAAAGTGTATTACATATAATTTGGAAACACACCTAAAAGGTAAAATGATATACATTTGAAACGGTTAGGGAATCGAATATACAAAATGTCAGAAAAATTTACAACTAAGTAGCTTTTGTGCTCATTTACAGTTAAGAAAGGGAGGAAAAAAATATCATCAGATAGGTTAGAATATTTGAATGCCATATACCGCGAGAAAAATAATAGTACGGATTTATTGGGATTGATATCTAAACCAATTAACAGCCACCGGTTAAGATAACTTGAAATTTCCATTATCACTCCCATACAAATGATTTCTCAATATCTGAACCGATCCTTTGAGGGCACTAATGGCTATTTCCTTCACAATGCTGTGTGTTAGTTCCAGGGTTTTACATTTGTTGGCAAAGAAGGAGGGTATGGTACCTCGTGCTCCCACCATCAGACCTATTACATCAATATGGGACAGGCTATATTTATCTTTATAGAACGGGATTGTTGGTTCATAGATCCGTTTCTTTTCACAGTCCACCTCATGCGGTTGATCTGCATGTGTCTCAAATCTGATGGTGGGATCGACAATGTATGCCGAATTGTTCTTAATGGCAATGATATCAATTCGCCGAACACTTCCTTGTGTGGCTAGTCCCTGCACCTCTTGATGGACTGTAAACCCTACTTCCTTCAATGCCTCGGCCAGCATAGAACGGACAGCACGGTGACGGATGTTGCGAAGGGCCTCACTATAGGGGCAGAAGCCAAGGATATGGGGAAGAGTTTCAATCTCGCTGAAACAGCGCCTACAGCGGGTACCATCCCGACTTCTACCCGGTACAGCTCGGACCGGAGCGACATAGCCTACCATTTTAAAGGCGTCTGTCCATTCCGAGAGGGTTAGACCTTTGTGATTTCTTATCCAGCTGTTTGCTGGGGGGGGGAACTCTTTGTTAAGAATCACTCCTTTACCCTTTTGTTGCAATGTACACCAATTTTCAAATTCTTTTTCTCTTAAAGCGTTGTTATAAACAACAAAATTTAGCACTAGGAGGACTGGTATAATTTCGTGATAGTCCTTAAATTCAAAATATTTAAGCATATTCAGTATACTTTTAAATTCTTCAACCAGATTCACACCTACAATCAAAACAATTGAAGTTCTTTCTGTATTTTGAAAGCTATTGATATGTATCATGAAATCACTGATCATAACTGACTCACTGAATCCATCTTTCACCATGTTTGTCGTCCTCGAAATTTTCTGAGCAAGATCCACACAAATCATTAGGTTTATCATTCATTGTTGATGTCAATATTAAAAAAAAAAAAAAAAAAAACATTAAAAAGATGGAACACTTAAGTGTACCAATTGAAATCAAAATTTCAAATATGCATATTTAATCGGAATTAAGTTAAGTAACCATATCATATTATGCTAAAATATGAATACTGTTAATCAAATGCGTATACCACTTGTATTACCATATTAAGAATAATTTAAACGGAATGCAAAAATTTTGTTGGAATTTGTTACGTACGTTATGATTATGGACTACTATTTAAATGTGTAGAATTATTAAATATGCTCATTTTTACAAAAACAAAATAAGATTAAATTACAACCAATCATATCATACATGATGATGATGATGATGATATAATACCTATGGTTACTTAACTTAATTCCGATTAAATATACATATTTGAAATGTTTATTTTAATTGGTACACTTAAGTGTTTCAGCGTTTTTAATGTTATTTTAATATTGACATCAACAATCTATACTTTAATAGACCTATTATGTACAATTTTAATGCAATGTATTTTTTCACAAGATATCTCTATCAATGTCTTAAGATGCCATACTGAATGGAGAAAACGTTAACAATTTTAAAATATAATGTAAATTTATAATTGCATAATTTACATTAAAATAAGTAATATGATTGAATACAATTATTTTTGGAATTCGTACTCGACTTATTGGAATTTTCAAAAATAAACTCAAAACCCTTAAATGATGCCACATCCACTCAACTACACTCGGTTAACAACTGTATAAATCCGAATTCTAGTGATGAAGTAAATTACGAAAATGGTAGGGACTGGAGAAGAAAAATAAGTGTCACAACAAAAAGTGAAAACGGGGGGGGAAAAAAGATGTTGTAGGCCTATATGGAATATGGTTCAGGAAAAGGAAGGTGAAAACGAAGGTAATAAAATTAATGAAAGTGAAAGAATAACAGTGAAAATAAACAAATAAAATATTTAATATAAATTAAGAAAAAATTCCAGGTAAAACGTGCATAATATTAGATAGTGAAAATGTAATAAATTGTAATAAAATTTTAAAATTTTGGAATGAAAAGAATTTATGAAAATGATCTTAAGAACTAGCCATAGTCAGTTTCTTATAATGATATGTCAATAAATATAGGAACAAATAAAAATGAACGCAACTCATAAATATTACTGTTCCGAATTTTGTCTTCTTCTGCATTTTCATTTGTAAGGCGCCACAATTCCGAATTCGTGTTCAGAAAAACTCGATCCCTGGACTCCTCTCTATGCGGTCCCACGACCGGCTTGCTTATCAAGGCACATCGTAAACTCGAGCGAAGAGATACGAAAAACTGACTGCTTTGAATGCGAGACCGTCTGCACGCTAGCGGGTGGGCAAAAACACCCGAGAAATACGTTACCTTCTGTACTCCACGTCGTCATGGAAACTCAGTGTCGCGTTAATATATTTTATTGGGATTGAAAGGGAGTTTTAAGAAATGGACGAAGAAGATGAAAAGAGAAGATCGACTAGTTACCAAATAAAAGTGTTGCAATAGAATAACAATGTCGAAAGAAATAATCAAAGAAGGAGAGAAAAACTTGAATGATTAAAAAGCAAAATAACATTAAGATAATACAGAGGCATTTTCAAAAGTAACATATAATAATTGGGGCGTTCAGTTTTTCCATGAGATTTGAGAACAATTTTCGTTTCTGTATCGCATTTCTCGCACTGTTACAGAGAAGGAAAGTGGAAATATTTTGAAAGTTGGGCCATTTGTGCGCTGAGAGCTAAATTAAAACCGGAGGGGGGATTTTGGAGAAAATGTTGAGATTCGTCAAACATTGTATTTAGAAAGAAATAATTTTATGAAAACAAAGTTTTTTACTCTCTCCGTTACCTCGTAGTCAGCATGCTGATTTCTAGATCTGGTGGTCTCGGGTTCGATTCCCGGGCTTGGTTCTCGGGGAATTTTCCTTGAAGACAAAAGTTCCCTGAGTATCTTACTTACTTACAAATGGCTTTTAAGGAACCCGGCGGTTAATTCCCGGCCTCATATAAGCCCGCCATTGGTCCCTATTCTGAGCGAGATTAATTCAGTTCCTAACACCATAGCCCACCTCCCTCAAATCCATTTTAATATTATCCTCCCATCTAAGTCTCGGCGGTCTTCGGAGAATTTTCCTTGAAGAAGAATAGGATCTAGTTCCCTGAGTATATTAGGCCTACTTATTTACAAATGGCTTTTAAGGAACCCGGCGGTTCATTCCAGCCCTCACATAAGCCCGCCATCGGTCCCTATCCTGAGCAAGATTAATCCAGTCCCTAGCATCATAGTCCACCTCCCTCAAATCCATTTTAATAGTATCCTCCCATCTACGTCTTGGCCTCCTCAAATGTATTTTTCCCTCTTGCCTCCCAACTAACACTCTTTATGCATTCGCTCATACTTGCTTTGGACAGTGTAGGCCCTACATTAAGCATGCTAACTTTCATTTCCGAAAACTTATAAATACTGAGAAAAATGTTGAAATAAGTAAAATTTTACTCTCGAAATGTGTATCTCTCCCTCCCTGGCGCCTTTTAAAATAAATTGCTCTTATCCAGTTTTGAAAAAGCGTACCTCGCATCCAGTGACCAGTGTGGTAACCGCTATACTACGGAAAACAATCGGCTGGAAAGAGAAAGAGAAATCAATAAGAAAAGAGCAGCTATCGAATAACGGAAAGAAAAGCGAAAATACGAGAACTGAAAAACAATATTTTCATATTATATTATATATTTATTGTATCGCGCCGTGACGTCGTGGTCTAAGGCATCCTGCCTAGGACTCGCGTTACGGAATGCGCGCTGGTTCGACTCATCGCGAGGGAAGAAATTTTCTCATGAAATTTCGGCCAGTGTATGGGTCCATTGTCTACCCAGCATCGTGATGCACTTGCAGAGCTACGATAGGTAGCGAAAATCCGGTTTCGCAAACCAGCTATAACGGCTGGGGGGATCATCGTACTAACCACACGATACCTCCATTCTAGTTGGATGATCGTCCAGCTCTGCTTCGGCATGTGAACATGAGGCTAGTAGCCGGCTGATCGGTCTTGGCCCTTCATGGGCTGTAGTATTTATTATATTGTATTAATAAAATTCATACATAAAAATCAAAATGACTTTGATGAAACAAACACTGCTTCAGTATGTAATCATAGTAGTAATTTAGGCCCAAGAATATATAACAAATTTATATTTAAATATCCTAATCGTGTCCATTTTAATAGTTCTAGTATTAAATTTAAAAAGGTTTTATAAATAATGAACAATTGTAAAT
This sequence comes from Periplaneta americana, assembly GCA_025594305.2. NCBI lineage: Eukaryota > Metazoa > Arthropoda > Insecta > Blattodea > Blattidae > Periplaneta > Periplaneta americana. The sequence continues at coordinate 23,755,452 of JAJSOF020000035.1, forward strand.
TTAGATTCATACATTCTTATTGTGTAGTAGACATAGAACAAATTGCATTATACTTCTTAATTTAAAATCAGGAATCCGCCCCTGAGCACGAGTTCTACTCTTTCAGGGATGAGCTAAAGTTTTATCTGTGTGCACTATATTTATGTTAAAAGTATTATCAACAGTAATTTCACTAGAGGTTTTGATTTATCTAGAGAAAATCAAAACTCGAGTGCGATTTAATTGACTATTACACTATTAGAAGAAAGTATATGAAGATTAGAAGAAATAAAGTACTCTAATACAATAAAATCGATATTAATTGACTTACTAAAATTCTATTTCACTATTGTAACCTTAACCAAAATGTTTGAACGGAGCCGTCATTTTCAGTTGACTGACTACGCTATAAACAAATGACAATCGCAAAGCATGTTTTACAGTACGGTAAAGAATTTGCAGTTTGAAATGTTGGCAAACAAAGAAACAAATCGTAGGAAGGTGATAAAAACAGGAGAAAGTATATAAAGATTAGAAGAAATAAAGTACTCTGAAACAATAAAATATTAATTAACTTACTAAAATTCTATTTCACTAATGTTAGCTTCACCAAAATGTTTGAACTGAGCCGCCATTTTCAGTCGACTATCTATGCGGGAAACAAATTACGATCGAAAAGCATGTTTTATAATACAGCAAAGAATTTACAGTTTGAAATGTTGACAAACAAAGAAACAAATGCTAGGGGTGGTGATAAAAAGAAACAAATAGTAGGGAAGCGACAAAATTAAACAAATGCTAGAGAAGCGATAAAATTGTGCGATAAGCACCCATGGTTGGTTGAAAGACGTCCTTTCGTACCGTTTTATTGGTCAAAAGTAGTATGACTTAGTAAAAGTATAATAGTCAAAATACAATAAAATGAAAAATGAAATAAGAATTTTAAAAATCATGTTTTAATGTGGGATTATGAAAACGAGATTCAAACTTTACTGTTTATCCTGCAAGTTGAAATGTATGTCTAATTATTAATTACCTTTTTGAGTTCGGTACCTTAAGCCATTAGAAAATCTGTTTCATAGACAGGAAGTTAGAATTCTAATTGTGTCCCGGGTTGAAGTCTACAATTAGAACCAAATGATTAGGGTTGTTTTAGAGCAGACTCATTACTAATTCCTATAAATTTGTTCGTTTCTTATAAGAAGACAACGTGGATATCTGTCCAATTTGGAGAGCCGCATAAAGATGGAGTCTGTGTCCACAAACACTTCTTACTTTGTAGTCTGCCAGCTTATCCATCAAGCCGATCCAAAGCCACAACATGTCCCGAATACCAAGCAGCCATTCATACCTTATCGAGACATATCCCTGCGATGGTAAATCCTTGGGATAAGATCCTCTTGTAAAAACATGTTGCCTAGACTCTCCTCCTCAGTCAGTGAAGGATTTCACACCAATGCTTGGGAGTCTGACGTTCTTCACAACCGAACTGGCTTCCGACTATACAGTTGGAGTTTCGAAATTCCTGACAATAAAATTCTTATATTTTCGTTAATGAAAAAATCAGTCGTATTATTATTCACTATTGTTATTAGATAACACAGAATTTCGTATTAATTATAAAAATTGTCATAAAATATTATATTTCGCGTATTATCTTTACTGAGTTGTAAGATCATCACAATATTCATTCATATAGCTCAAACAAAATATGTTTTTATATTGACTTAATCTGTTTACTATGCATTGTATATTTTTGTTTAGCATAACTGATGAATTGTATGTGCTGTAAATTGAATAGTATACTGTATAGGTCAACTGATGAATTGTTTAAGCTTATAAATTGAAATAATCTACTTCATATGAATTGTACAATTTTGTATAGCTTAACGAAAATAAGTTTGTAAATTGAACTAATTTGATTGTATATGTTTGTATAGTTTGGCTGATAAATTGTATATGCTTTTAAAATGATTACTAGTCTGTGTGGCTCTACTGATGAATTGTATATAGGCCTACTGTTAATTTAATGGTAGTCTGAATAGCTCAATTGATAAATTGTATATGCTGTAAATTGAATGGTAGTCTGTATAGCTCCATTGATGAATTGTATATGCTGTAAATTGAATGGTAGTCTGTATAGCTCAATTGATGAATTGTATATGCTGTAAACTGAATAGTAATCTGTATAGCTCTATTGATAAATTGTTTGTGTTTGTAATCTGAAGTAGTTTGCATGATATGTATTATCAATTTCTGTATATCACAACTGGTTTAATTGTTTATGCCTTAAATTTAATTAACTTACTTGTTTTGCATTATACATATAGCTCAACTGATGAATGATCGTTTGCGTTTGTAAATTTAATAATCTGATTGGCTATGTATTGTATATTTTTAGTAGAGCCATCGATGTAGCTCAGTCGGCAGACTCGCTGGGCTGCTGATCCGGAGCTGTGTTCGGGTTTGGGTTGGATCCCCTTGGTCTTTGGTTTCTTCCAAGGTTTTCCACATCCGTGGGACTCAAGCCGGATGGTGTATGGCTAGTCCTTGGCATCAACCCTTTGATTAGATTACCCCTTTGATTTAATTATCTGGTTGGGTTTTCAAGAGGTTTTCCCAAACCAAAAGGCAAATGTCGGGTAGTATTTTGGCGAATCCTCGGACCTCACCTCATCTCACTACATCTCGCCAAATATTGTAAAAAATTGCACAAAATTGTAAAAATTGTAGAAAATTACTAAATATTGTAAAACTATAAAAATTTGTAAAAATTGTAATTGTAATTTTGTAAAATTTTGACTTGTTCCACATTTTAAAGCTTCATTGCTCATATAAAATGTATGGAATAAAATAAATAAATAAAAAAAATTACTGTTCTGCCTAAGGGCAGGTCTTTCACTGCAAACCCAGCTTTCTCCAATCTTTCCTATTCTCTGCCTTCCTTTCCGTTTCATCATATGATCCATATATCTTAATGCCATCTATGATCTGATATCTTTCACTGTAAATCAATCTGTTTTTTTCTGCCCTATAACACTCAGAATTTGCTTGAAGCTCACTGCACTTTCACTACAACACATGCACACCCAATATAAATCACTGGAAATTCACCATGTTTCTCTGCTTACTCACTGTCTACTTGTAAAACAATAAAATAGTCTATAATATAATACCGTCTATTAGTAAAGTCCTTAAACCTATTTTTAAATACATTATTGGTTATTGATAAAGGCTTTAGTAAGTCTGCAGGTAAAGCATTCCAGTCCCTGATAGTACGATTTAGAAAAGAACGATTTTCCAGTGTCCGTCCTCTGTCTTCTTTCCTCAATTTATGTCAGTGGTCGTTCGTTTGAAGAGTAATTTGGTGGCTGCAACCTATTTTTTATTTCTCTCCAGGTAACTTGCCCTGGACCTGGGAAGCCTATTTTAAATACATTTTTGGTTATTGGTAAAGCCTTTAGTAAGTCTGCAGGTAAAGCATTCCAGTCCCTGATAGTACGATTGAGAAAAGAACGATTTTCCAGTGTCCGTCCTCTGTCTTCTTTCCTCAATTTATATAAGTGGTCGTTCCTTGAAGAGTAATTTGGTGGCTGCAACCTATTTTTTATTTCTCTCCAGGTAACTTGCCCCGACCGGGAAGCCTATTTTAAATACATTTTTGGTTATTGGTAAAGCCTTTAGTAAGTCTGCAGGTAAAGTATTCCAGTCCCTGATAGTACGATTGAGAAAAGAACGATTTTCCAGTGTCCGTCCTCTGTCTTCTTTCCTCAATTTATGTCAGTGGTCGTTCCTTGAAGAGTAATTTGGTGGCTGCAACCCCTTTATTTTTATTTCTCTCCAGGTAACTTGCCCCGACCGGGAAGCCTATTTTAAATACATTTTTGGTTATTGGTAAAGCCTTTAGTAAGTCTGCAGGTAAAGTATTCCAGTCCCTGATAGTACGATTGAGAAAAGAACGATTTTCCAGTGTCCGTCCTCTGTCTTCTTTCCTCAATTTATGTGAGTGGTCGTTCCTTGAAGAGTAATTTGGTTGCTGCAACCTATTTTTATTTCTCTCCAGGTAACTTGCCCCGACCGGGAAGCCTATTTTTAAATACATTTTTGGTTATTGGTAAAGCCTTTAGTAAGTCTGCAGGTAAAGCATTCCAGTCCCTGATAGTACGATTGAGAAAAGAACGATTTTCCAGTGTCCGTCCTCTGTCTTCTTTCCTCAATTTATGTGAGTGGTCGTTCCTTGAAGAGTAATTTGGTGGCTGCAACCTATTTTTTATTTCTCTCCAGGTAACTTGCCCCGACCGGGAAGCCTATTTTAAATACATTTTTGGTTATTGGTAAAGCCTTTAGTAAGTCTGCAGGTAAAGCATTCCAGTCCCTGATAGTACGATTGAGAAAAGAACGATTTTCCAGTGTCCGTCCTCTGTCTTCTTTCCTCAATTTATGTGAGTGGTCGTTCCTTGAAGAGTAATTTGGTGGCTGCAACCTATTTTTTTTTCTCTCCAGGTAACTTGCCCCGACCGGGAAGCCTATTTTAAATACATTTTTGGTTATTGGTAAAGCCTTTAGTAAGTCTGCAGGTAAAGCATTCCAGTCCCTGATAGTACGATTGAGAAAAGAACGATTTTCCAGTGTCCGTCCTCTGTCTTCTTTCCTCAATTTATGTGAGTGGTCGTTCCTTGAAGAGTAATTTGGTGGCTGCAACCTATTTTTTATTTCTCTCCAGGTAACTTGCCCCGACCGGGAAGCCTATTTTAAATACATTTTTGGTTATTGGTAAAGCCTTTAGTAAGTCTGCAGGTAAAGCATTCCAGTCCCTGATAGTACGATTGAGAAAAGAAAACTTTCCAGTGTCCGTCCTCTGTCTTCTTTCCCTCAATTTATGTGAGTGGTCGTTCCTTGAAGAGTATATAACACAACAAAAAATATAATCTTAAAATGTTAACTGATCAAACAATAGTATCTTCCATTTAACTACAATGTAAAGGGAAATTTTGTTGTTCGATTCGATTCCGATAAGTGGGAGAGCAGGCCTCAATATTGCCAAACTGCAATAAGCACCATAGTCACCGTCTCTAGTGATATAAATATTCCCAATATGTCTGGTACTGACCGACACAGCTAACATGCGTATCGGATTGAAAGCGCTGCTGTTGCTAGGTTACGTGGAGTTCGCCGCAATAGCTAGCGCTACCAATGTTACGTAAAGTACATTGCCTATAATGCCATAAGACAGCGGTGGCGAAAATGTAATCGTGCGCCGAGCCACTGTGTAACCTGCAATGTGCATAGCACCTATGGAGGGAGGCGGACACCCGAAGGGGAAGTGAAGCAACTGTCTGACTTATTAACGAATTTTCATTTTCCTTACTCCAAGCACTTAAATATAATTTTATACAGTACAAGGCTACAAACTATTGTTTAGTACGTGAAACGAAGAAAGAAATGAACAATAAATTAACAATATCACAACCTAAAATTAACTGTCTTAAGAATGTCTCTGCGACAAAGTTTCAACATCAGAAATTATGTCACTTACTGCCAGTCGTAGTTGATCACGAAGGTATTTGTCTGTCAGTCGTGATCTAAATTTGGTTTTTATTATTTTAATTGTTGAAAATAATATTTCACAAACGTAAGTTGCAGCGAACATGGCTTCAACAGAGCAAGCGAAAGAACGAAGCTTCGGATATTTATTTTTTGTCAAAGATTTGAAAGTTCAACATTTGTCAAGTCCTTACATCTAGCTTTCATTTGACATCACATAGTAAATCAGCGAGTTCAAATTGAAGAGTTAACCGCATTATTCGTACATCTGCTGAAAAAGGGTCGACGTACAGAGATGATGATGATGATGATAACAATAATACTTAACCTTTTAATGTTTCATCAGTAACAGTAGTATAATGCCGTTTTATGTTATACAACCGTTTTCCTCGTAATACTTGTGAACAAATCATACATGTAATATTCTCATCATATTGACAGCAAAAAAATGCGTCCTCCCATCCTACTTGGAACTTTCGTACATGTTTGCGAGAGAGACATATTCCACTCGCAGGTCAGAGACAAATACAAATGGAACGGAGTTTGACTCCAGTGAGTGAGAGGGTGGGGATTGGCGGAGGTTAGAAGCAAGCGAAATGCACAGCTATCACTGCGAGTACAATGTCTCGCGAGTCACGTTCTCGCCACGGCTTCCATAAGATATTGTGACTGTGGAAAAGCGGAAAGTGAAGTAGCGATTTCTTTAAACCAAGCCACAAACCGTTCATTGTAGCCGATAATCACAAAATTATAAAATACTGGATATACATACCTTACGTTTGGAAAATGAATATATAAGTCGTAACAATCTTCCGCTATCATGACTTACGTGTCTATTGCACTTAGCAATCTTTCTCCAGTGTTGGTAACCTTGGGTAGCAGCGAGTTGTATATTGTATGTCAAAACGTATGTCATCACACGATATAGTTCCGCCAGTGGCCGATACGCATGTTCGCTATGTCGAACAGTATGCTTTGTTATTTCAATGTAAACAGCTTGAAAGTGAAAGTCAATGCATTCTTTCGATAGTTCTGCCCATGTAAGAAGAATTATGGGTTCCTAACTTTTTTACTTGGTTATTTAACGACGCTGTATCAACTACGATGGGATTGGTGATAGCGAAATGGTATTTGGCGAGATCAGGCCGAGGATTCACCATAGATTACCTCACATTCGCCTTATGGTTGGGGAAAACCTCGGAATAAACCCAACAAGGTAATCAGCCCAAGCGGGGATGGAACTCACGTCCGAGTGCAACTTTGGATCGGCAGGAAAGTGACTTTCCGTATACCCCCCTCCCCAAAACATCCAGAAATTCATTTATATTTATTTTATTTATTTAATAGATTTATTTCTACTGGCGGAGTTAAGGCCATAAAGCCTTCTCTTCCACTGAACCAATATAAGAACAATAAATAGCAAATACAAAAATGACAGAAATACAAGAACAATACGTACATACTCATTATCTTTAAGGAATACTTCAATATTATTCGAGAAACCGTCCATATGACTGCGTTCGTCATATGGAAATCCTTCTATTACTGTACGTTAGATCCATACTAAAAATTATCTTACGGAAAATTATAGACTAGGGCCTATCTTATTTTCTGCAGTTAAGGGAAGAGAATACTGAAGATTTGAAATTCCTTGCTTCCTCCTTGAAACATACATTTTTTTGTGTGATGGACAACCGTACATATAAAATCTAAATTTGGGTATTAGGTTAAAAAAAAAAAGCAAAAGTGGGCCCTAATTTGTCAATTAGTCGCTATTTGTAAGTATTTACAAAAATTGATATACCTCAGCCAATTTTTTAAAGATATTTGAAAAGTTTTTTATACGATTAGATTCACAAGAAGATTTACTACAAAATGGCTTCACTTGATTTTTAATATTCTTCACAGAAACATTATAACTGATTTCAGAATATCGTGACTTTCAGTTTTCGAGTCCACTTCTTTGCATATTATTCATTATTTTAAGCTCGACCATGCCGAAATGTAGTAACTATACACCTGGTAGCAGCCCTTTAACGGATCTCATTAAAGTACACCAATTCATTAAAGTTCAGGTGTTCCACCAATCAGAAAGCACCATTGTAGCAATATGAAAGCGCAAGTATCGATTATTCTCGGATATGCAATCGAAAGACAACTACCGAAAGGTTTTTATTTATTTTATTGGGTTATTTTACGACGCTGTATCAACATCTCAGGTTATTTAGCGTCTGAATGAAATGAAGGTGATAATGTCTGTGAAATGAGTCCGGGGTCCAGCACCGAAAGTTACCTAGCATTTGCTCGTATTGGGTTGAGGGGAAAATCCCGGAAAAAACCTCAACCAGGTAACTTGCACCGACCGGGAACCCAACCCGGGACACCTGGTTTCGCGGCCAGACGCGTTGACCGTTACTCCACAGGTGTGGACCCAAGCGAAATGTACGGAGGCTGGAAATCCAATACTGTCGCAGAAGGTTATGTTCCGTTACTATTATAATTAGCGTTAATTGTAAATAATATTCAAATAAATTCAATTTGTCATCTCGTTTTTAAATGTCTAAATCAATTTCCAGGTTATATCAAGATTAATGTTCATTTTGCTCTCTAGATTATAACAAGGTCAATGACATTTGTTCCTCGGAAAAAGTCAATACTTTCGCGTCTGCGCACATCTCACAATTTACGAGATATTGCACAAGGTCATTTCCGCTCCCCAGTCAGATGAGAATAATATGAATACTTACGAATAATTTCAAGTTAGAAATATGGTCGAGCATAAAAAGTCATATGAAACCTGCCTATAATGGTAATTGAGACGCGAGTATGTTTATGAAACGAGCGCAAGCGAGTTCCATAATTTTCACACGAGCGTCTTAATTACTACCATTATAAGCTCGTTGCATAATGTACTATTAATATTAAATTTGAACACCAAATTTCTAATAAAGCCAAATATCTTTAAATAGTCTGTTTACGATCTGTACAAAATTTGAGCTTCCTATTATTTATAGTTCCTGAGTTATATCAATTTATGTCGAGCACAGTGGAAGAAAAAAAAAAGAAAAGAAAAAAAAAACAATTTACGGAAAAAACACATCTACAGAGTCACTTGATATAAACTCTCACTTGAAGGGCCAGACAATGATTGTTGTGGGCTTACTATATTTAGGCCTACTATACTTTGTTTACATTTTCTTCCTTATTTGAGCAGTTCCTCACAAATTTCATATTATTTATAAGTCTGGCCGTCTATTTGCTAATACTACCAATGATATGTAACTAACTATATATACAAATGCACTATAAAACACAAAACTACACTAACTGCAACCTACATAATACACACTATTTACATTCTATGTGTTTCAGTCACTACAATAACTATTTCTATCAAGATTTAACAACCACATTTTTATACTTTAGATCGAAAGTATTTTCAAACTCGTCTGACAAAAACAACTGAAGGAATAATACCATCTCCTGCTATCTAGTGAATAAAACGGAAAAACTATTGCTGATAGTGCTGTCACATTATTGAAGAATGAGATTATATAATATAAACAACCGAAATCAGGTTATAAATGCGGTAAATTTGAAACAAATGAGAGTGGGAAATGAAGTGGGCTTAGCCTTTTAAATACCCAGCTAACAGAGTTTTAAAAATGGCATCGTTAAATTTGATAGAATTAAGTCAGGGCTTAAATTTTATTTGTAATATACAGTCGTTGTTCCTGCAATAACTTCTATGTGCGAAAAATAAAATTTTTCAGTAGGAAGAAAAAACACATTTATTCATCCTATAATAGCCGTACATAGGAGAATTGTATATGCTTTAAATTGAATAGTAACCTATATAGCTTTATTGATAAATTGTTTGTGTTTGTAATTTGAAGTAGTTTGCATGATATTTCTGTATATCACAACTGGTTGAACTATTTATGCCTTAAATTTAATTAACTTACTTGTTTTGTATTATACATATAGCTCAACTGATGAATTATCGTTTGCGTTTGTAAATTTAATAATCTGATTGGCTATGTATTGTATACTTTTAGTAGAGCCATCGATGTAGCTCAGTCGGCAGACTCGCTGGGCTGCTGATCCGGAGCTGCGTTCGGGCTTGGGTTGGGTCCCCCTTTGGTCTTTGGTTTCTTCCGAGGTTTTCCACAGCCGTGGGACTGAAGCCGGATGGTCTATGGCGAGTCCTTGGCATCAACCCCTTTTATTTGATTACCCCCGTTTGATTTGTTTATCTGGTTGGGTTTTTCCGAGGTTTCCCCCAACCAAAAGGCAAATGTCGGGTAATATTTTGGCGAATCCTCGGACCTCACCTCATCTCACTACATCTCACCAAAATATTGTAAAAAATTGCACAAAATTGTAAAAATTGTAGAAAATTACTAAACTGTAGAACTATAAACATTTGTAAAAATTGTAATTGTAATTTTGTAAAATTTTGACTTGTTCCACATCTTAAAGCTTCATTGCTCATGTAAGATCTATGGAATATAATGAATGAATGAATGACTGTGAATTCTTACATTTTCGAAACAAAGAAATATAATTAGGGTCTACATATAGATGATTTTATTATTTGCTGTATCACTATTAAAGTTATTTAATAGAGCAAATATCTGAAAATCGATAAATATGTCACATAGGAGTTATTGCAGGAACAACGACGATATTCTCTACAGCCAAAAGATTATTTTAAGAGAACATTTTTTAATGTGAATTTTAGTCAAATTTCTCTCAAGAGATATTGTGATAAAACCAAGTAATCTTCTGCCTTAATTAAGGGTAATAGATTGTATGTGAATATAGAGCAAGTTTCCCATTTCAGGATAGGACAGTCATCAAAGTGTGATCAAAATAATCGAGACGCGGTTGCTAGGAGACCACCAACGCTTCTCTGTCATTCAGGATTAGGAGCCGAAATCTTGTTTCTGTCAGGTGTAATCTGCTCGTCTGTTTGTGTGTACGTAAACTAAGTCTACCTTATCACGAGGTCATCTGATCTGGAGATCTTCACAACAACCTGCATATCAATTAGGCGAGAAGAAAGCAAACGCTATGTGCTGGAACGTCTTAATAGAGACAACGAATTATGGAGACCAGAGGATTACGTGTAACATTTATTACTGTGGAGCTGATTCCTGAAGAAAGAAGTCAACGTTGCCAGATCTTGCAGGTAGATCACGTCTTAATATTTATGACAACTTGAAGTTATCTTCTTTACCAACGGTTTGAGTTTTTGGTTGGAACTGTAAGTATTTTCGTGTAAACGGTAAACTTGTAAATTTATATGCGAATATACAGTAACACACCGATTGAAGTTCTATTATCAGGCTGTACATCTCACTTGACGATATGTGTCAGAGGAAGAACAATTATTTGTGTACATCCGAAGTCTCATTAGTGTAACATGCAGCTATTCGACGATGCGGAAAGGAAAAGGAACTGGCCACCCTACCCCATTATCCCCTGGTCTAGTTGCTTCGTAAGTGGTGTCTTTTTGGTATCACTCATGAGCAGGGACATGTATTTATGGATATTAATTTTATCATTTGTGTTTTTTTAATATTGGTGTCGGTGGAGATTGTTGGAGATTGATTTGTACTCTTGGCAGAGATTAATGGAAATTTTGGAACATACAATTATTTTGGAATTGGAGTATTAACTCAGTATGAATATTACTTTCCAAATAGTTAACATTAAAGGTTCGTTGGATTCTGGTAAAGGTGCGGTATGGCCAATAGACAATATTTGTTGGATTGAGACTGTATTTAACACTTTCATTAAAAACGAATAAAACTTGCAGCCCTCAAATTAACACTTTCAAATTATTAGTGAAATATTGAATTTTCCGTCTTTTGAGTTCATTAATGTAATCAAAACACCTGGAATACCATGTAATGTAGCCTACTTGGATATATAACAAATTCAAGTGAAAAGAAATTCGAAAAGAAAACTCAGGATATGCAATTTGCCATAAAACGACGCAATAATAATATTTCGCGAACGTGTTCATATTTCGCTATCAGAACGCTATTTCGCGATTTATCGCGATTGTTTTACTCGCATATTATTAATCAGAATCACTTAATTCGTAAAGTGTAGTAAAAGTCTACTGGATATCAATTATGCCACGATTTTCGCGATCCCCATAAATACCTGGCCCTGCTTATGAGCAAAGCTCGGAAGTTGGGGACTTGTGTCTTTGAACGTGGCTAAGCGACCGGACTTCAATGTCAACAAACTCCCGCTTCCAGCACGGAGGTACTGTCAGGTCTGCTATAAAAGTGGTCCCTGGCTGGAACAACATAATGATAATATTATGATAGGTTGAAACATCTAATTTTATAGCATATATATATAAATAAACATGCAAAATACATCAAATTTACAGTTCTGCTCTGTACATTTCATTACAGTGACAAAATGACTACATGCATTCGAAGATTTTCGAACCCATAAATTCTTCGTCTGTTAGTTAAACATGATTTGAAACGAAGGAAACTTATTTCCACGTCACATGAAGTGACGGAGAAAACTTTAATTTTTTATTTTATTTATTTTAACTAGCTACCTAGTGAGTACAAATTGCATTTATAAAATAAAAATGTTTCTAGCCACTACCCGTAAGAGCCAGGCTCGTGTAAAAATGGTCTTAGTGAATAATATAACATAAAATTTACAAGGACACTTTACTAAATACAGGAATTAACTTAATTCAAACCAATAAATACAACACAAGAGCAAGAATAAAGAAGAAAGGAAAACGAGAGAAAATAAACATTTAATATAAATTGACAATCCGACAGAAGCCAGTGATATTCAATAAAAACATGAATATAGTCGATAGAAATAAAAGGTAAAAAAGTACATGTGTTACTATTATATATCATGGATAATTTTACAAAATTCTTTTTAAAAGTTTCAATTTTAAAAAATTTCAAATTTGGAAAATGGTTTGAAATTTTATTATAAAGTCTTGGGCCTAAATAAAATACTGAATATTTCACTGTCACTGTTTCCTGTTCGATTTTCAGCAGATCTCGTATCTGAGAAAGATAAGTATATCCTAAATTTTTCTCGCAAATAGTTTTCAATTAGTGTATCACTACTAGGGAAGGTCCTCTACTACTTGATCCATGGCTATGGACAAATTTCTCCATCAATTTAAAGGACTGCAATGTCTTTCAATGAATGCCCGTTTCCAGCTCTAGTTTATGTGTGGTACAACTTACAAGATATAAACTCTGCATTAGAAGAAAATAATGTATCTCCTCAGAATTCCTCCACGAAATTCTGTACCTAAAATTTAAGAAATGCATTTTCAAACTTCCATAACACCCATTCGAATAACACGTATTTTCTAATTCCTCAAACAGACCGTTTACCTGTAATTTCTTAATGTCATTGGCTTCGACATGACACAGTTTATTCGTTCGTCTTCTTGCCATTCGATGTGACCACTTTCAGTACATACGACTGTCCCTGAGCACTTGCAGAGGAATGAGCTTTGTGTACGTTATGCCTGTAACCTTACTCAAGCACACGACACACAAGTCCCCAAGATCCGAGCTTTGCTTATGAGATTCAAACCTGTCTTCGAACAGTTAACTAAACAACAATACGGTGACAAATGTAATGAAAAGACAGCATGTTTCCAAAAAGGTTCTGTTCAGGGAAATAATTAAAAAAATTTTGATATTATCAAAATCATGAAAGACTAAAGGAAATAATTTTTTTAATAAACAATAATTTTTATTAGAATATCAATTAATTACAGAGTGCATTCCCTATTACATAAGATCACCAATAACATATTTTAAGAGACAAAAATACACATTATTCTCGGATACCGATATGACACAAACTAACAGTACCTAGCAGACTCAATATAATGATTATAACAAAATAACAGTAATATTCTTACTAATAATCCATCCTACAAAATTCATCGCCTACCACAAAATAATGTAGTTCGACAATAATTTGTAAGAGACACAAATACACCTCGAGACCAGAATACTATACGAAATGGAAATATAAAAATTAGAGATTTATCCTTCGAAGAGATGGAAAAAATTCAAATGTCTTGGAGCAACAGTAACAAAAATGATACTAGGAAGGAAATTAAACGCAGAATAAATATGGGAAATGCCTGTTATTATTCGATTGAGAAGGTTTTCTCATCCATCTGATGTCAAAAAATATTAAAGTTAGAATTTATAAAACAGTTATATTACCGGTTATTCTGTATGGTTGTGAAACTTGGACTCTCACTTTGAGAGAGGAACAGAGATTAAGGACGTTTGAGAATAAAGTTCTTAAGAAAATATTTGGGGCTAAGAGGGAGAGAGTTACACAACACAGAACTGCGCTCATTGTATTCTTCACTTCACATAATTAGGAACATTAAATCCAGACGTTTGAGATTGGCAGGGCATGTAACACGTATGGGCGAATCCAGAAATGCATATACAGGGTGTTTCCGAGGTGGAGTTACAAATTTCAGGGATGATGGCGAAGGGCACATGTATCAATTTGAGATAAGGATCCATGGTCCGGAAATGACTGAGACGAAAGTTATAAGCAAAAATAGTTGTGTGGAAATGGAATTGTAATTCGGCAACACGTGCCCTCCTTCCCTTAACCTTTGGAACAGTCGTGGAAAAATGGTACGGGCCGGATGTATCCTACGTGGGTACTTCTGCCGATACTATCTGTGAGCTTGTCTACTGTTCCCATTAGCTCACCCGTATTCGAAAATCAGGTCTGCTTATTCCGCTCTCGTGCACTCCTCCATTTCACTAGGACTGATCGACTGGACATTGCAACTTGTACACATACACTGCTGTCTACAGACGTGCATATCAGGACCGACCATGTCCGTTACACATTATGCTATCTGCATTGCTTTAGTGTAGTTTCCTGTCCCCACCCCTCAGACAGCGCACTGAATGGAATACTGTAAGTAGACAACGTAAACAACGTCAGATGAATGCAGTATGTGTAAGATGTACAGATAAATACACATAAATAAGGTGTACAGAGGAATAAAATTATTTCATTTCCACACAACTATTTTTGCTTGTAACTTTCGACTCGGTCATTTCCGGACCAGGGTTCCTTATCTCAAATTGATACATGTGCCCTTCGCCATCATCCCTGAAAGTTTGTAACACCACCTCGGAAACACCCTGTAGAGTGCTAGTTGGGAGACTTGAGGGGAAAAAGACTTTTCGGGAGACCGAGACGTATATGAGAGCATAATATTAAAAAGGATTTGAGGGAGGTGGGATATGATGATAGAGAATGGATTAATCTTGCACAGGATAGGGACCGGTGGTCATGGAATAAAACTTATCGCAAATTATTTTTAAAAAGCCTTTTGACAATGAACAAATATACATTATTCTTGGACAGTAACTCCATCACCATCATATCTACCAGAGTCTATATAATACCTATGAGAAAACAACAATAACATATTTACTAATTCTACCCTACATTAACTGTACAATGAATTCAACACGCCAACACGGAATCAAAATTTTACACACCAACATATTCCAAATATTGTTACATGCAGATGATCTGGTTGTTTTCTCTACATCAAAAGAGGACTTACAGAAGAAAGAATATCAATTAAATAATATCGTCAAAAATTGTAATACGAAAATTTCTCTGCGAAAAAAATTGTTGCAAATCATATCGGATAACATAAACTAGAGAAGTATTCAGATTTTAGGAAATATCTTTCATGTGCTGATGATGTTTTAGGCCTATATTGAAATAAGTTATAAAAAAAGATGACAATTTAACTTAGAAATCCAAATTGATTTTCTAGATATCTAAAAAATCTTCGATAAATATCAAATACATATGAGTTTATTTCCGTCTGATTACTTATCAATAATCATGTTTTAACCATTAGGTATTACATGAAATGGTACATAGCTTTCTTTATATGCTACGCACTTCTGTAAAGCTCAGTCGTGTTGCTGCATCACTATGGTCAGGTCAGCTTCTCCTCTATCAAATTTGTAAGTACTAAAACCCATAACTCTAAATTTAACATTCATCTTAGTGTTCAATGAAAAAAAATGTTTTTATACTTCCCATTATATTTTGATACAAATCGTGATTTTGCTTTGTTTCAGCAAAACATTTTTCATGTTGCTTGTTTTGTATCTTCTTTCAGCCAACATGGAAAGTCTAAAATTCCACATTCAGTATTCCCAACCTAACACACATAACAATTTCCCTCTTGTTACTGATACTTTAAACATATTGATTTTACTGCTTTAAATTTAACATATTATTTTTAGAGACGTTCGATATAGTAATAATTATAAATTGAAACTTACCACTGAAATTTCACCTAAATTGCAATGTTAATTATTGTTTTTAAATATTTATTAAAAATTAAGTAAACTATACAACTCCACTAAAGTTATTGCATTCGTGATACAAGTAACATTAAGGAAGCCGTGAAAAAATCAACAAGATTCCAGATGCCGATGTTATTACTTACAATATTTATATAAATAATATTGTTCAAATATTAAAATGAAAATAAATCATTACATAACAGTTATTTTAATTTTACCGTTTGTTTTAAGTTCGCATTTATAGATTGGGATTTTTCACAAAAAAAAAAAGACAGACGTATATCACGGCCTGCTGGAGTATAGTAAACACATAAAACGTTTTAAAACAACAATGTTGAATATAGATATTTTTGTTTTGCTAATTTGCCGTCATTGAACAGAAACCAAGATGGAGATTTAATTGCAATTAATTAGAAAATTCCTCATTTTTCTTTTATGTAATTAAACGATCTTATGAAGACGAAAATAATTACGATACACGAGCGGTATGTTTTCTTTCAATTTCGGAAATTAAAAAGCTCAACTACGTTTCGCTTTAAAAACTTTTCCTCGAACATGAAAACGTCAACATACCGCTCTTGTAACACATATTACTATTACAGGGCTCTGATTTCGTAGACCCCTTAAACAGCAGCATGGGTGAACTACATACCGTAGCATGTTCAGCTATTTTGTGAATCGTGCCCGCCTGTATCTGAAGATTGCCAAATTATTATGATATTTATTTTTACTCTCATCTTTTAGCATGTTGCTTGATTTTCTATGTTTTTTAATTTTATCTTATATGTATACTTTTAAATGGCATACGTTTGAACTGCCTATCATATCATTTTAACACATTTTAACGATTGTCTTAAATCAGATAATTTTAAGTGTTCATCATGTGTTATCGTTTCGATGTGATCTGAAAACGTGTGATCATGGCGAAAACGTTTGTCAGCTTTTATGTACCATTTCATGTAATACCCTAATGGTTAAAACATGATTATTGATAAGTAATCAGACGGAAATAAACTCATATATATTTTAAACTTATAGTATACTTATCGGACCCAACATGCCTTTGAAAATCTTCGATAAAGGCAAAATACCATTATTATTGGAAATTTTAGAAGAAAAATAAATAGTTTTCCAATACACCACATTAATGATATAAAGAGTGAATATTTTAAAATCAATATCTATATTCAAAGAGGATCATGCATGCCAAATTAAATTAATACACACCAAGATACCCGACAGTTATGAGGTTTGCCATCTATATTTTTTAACATGTACATAGGCGACTTCGTAACGAAATGGAGAAAACAATTTAGTAATGAAATATGAATAAATGCTGATACAGTTTTAAGCACTTTGTTATAAGTGGAGTCCGAAGTATTAGCACCGATCTTGGAGGGGGTAGCATTGCCGTACAGTCGACTCACAAAACTCATGCAGTGGGACCTGTGAAAGCTCCTTGCAGCTCGATGAGTCTGAGAGGATTGGTCCACACATAATAACTTTTCAATCATTTTTCTAACTATCACTGAGAAATTACACTTCAAAATTAACGTAACATTTAGTAATTGAAGCATTTAGTTGAAATCCGCCACTGTTGTTTTAAGCCTACGTAATAGTCCGGGTCGGATTTGCATCGTAGTAAGGTATTGTGTTTCGATCCTTGTCGCTGAGACTCTTGAATACAAGAAGCAAAGGCTTCGTTCTGGATTCCGCCGGCGTATAGCTAATGGAAAACTTCAGCTGCAGAAAATGATGATAATTTCTTGTTTTTCCCGTGGACAGTATACGCTAAATAGTGCTATATATTTCCTGTCTTCATTACCTGCACAAATTGCTGAAAATGTCTACTTACAGAATGGGCAAATGATTCAGTACCCCTCTTGGAAGTACGCGCAGAGGGTTTTAACAAGGAACCGGGGCTCTCCAAGTTTCTTTGTTGTTTTGTATAAAAACTGAATTTATACCCATTACACAAAAAGAAAAAAGTGTAACTAATGCAAAGAACTTGTACAGTTGCAGCATGATCACTATATGTGAAAAACTCAAAAATGTGTGCAAATGCAAGCCAAAGTTTCGTACAATTTTCCACATAACAGCAAAGATTACCAACTGAATATTAATAACACAGGGTTGCCATGTTTCGGCGCTTTACATGGCGAAGGGTAATTTTGAAAGCCATTTTCATGTCCTCTGCAAAAATGAAATCCGTTTTCGTCAAACACCCAAAGTTTTTATGTAATTCCTTAAGTTCGCTATACTGAAATTTCGTGCGTAATCTTATACTGCAATCGATATAATCTATCGTAAAGTGACGGAACACGATCGGGTTAGAAGAGAATGGCTTGCTAGAACAACAATGAATCTCAGGGAGAAAAATATCATTAGAGAATGTCTGGTAAAACGAGAGAAGATCATCTTGCTGCCTCTCCACATTAAACTGGGAATAATGAAACAGTTTGTGAAAACATTGCATAAAGATGGTGATTCTTTTAAATACAGGGACATCATTTTATTTTTACTTCAATTTTTATTGTACCTGAGTTTTGGAATGTACTTCACTCCCACCCCTTCTACTAGTAAACTTCCAACCGTTCACGACACAAGATCCGAGGGCGCGTAAAGCTGAGTTACCGAGTATAGTACGTTTCAGAAATATGTTCGCGTTTTCCAGTGACGAAAGAGCTTTCAATATTGAATCATATTTTCGTACGGGTACTGTCGTCCGTTTCCCTATATCGCATCCCGGTTTCCCCACCTGCTTCTGTTCGCCCCTTTGTAAAGTCTAGTAGCTGGGCTATCTTAGCTCTTTTCTGAAAACATTAATTTCTGTTAGAATTGACGTCTACGTAATATTATTCAAGTGTTTAAAATAACTTAAATAAAAGGACCTCCTTAAGTAATTAACTGTCACGTGATTTCCCCCCTTCTACAACCCTGCGACAAAACCACTTGAACGGACAGAGATAGCATTTCTGAGTGATTTTATCTTTTCGGATCGGGCAGAAGTGAAGATTGAATTTACAGTACGTAAGGTACTCTTTCATAGAGTAGGTACAGAATTATTTCAACATGAGTTACTCGTCGAAGGACGAAACTGGTAATTGGAATTAGGTACAATAGTCTATAGTGCGATAATATGCACAAAAGAACTGAAGCCTGTATCGAAATGAACGGCCACCATTTTCTAAAATGTGTTTAAATATCCATATTATAATTATTTTTCAATTTAACTTCATTCTCTATATAGTACGCTAATGTGCTGTAACAGTACTATGACTATGCTGACATTTTACTGACTGACCTTTCCAGCGACAACAAAACGAAACTTCAACGTGCTCATAATTTGTGTGTACGTTTTGTAAGCAATGTTCGTAAATATGATCACATTACCCCATCCCTGGAAGCAATAGGTTGGCTTAAACTAGATAAGAAAAGAAATTTACATTCACTTCTCCTTCTCTTCGAAATCTTGAACTCTTCTACTCCTTCGTACCTGTCGTCTCGCTTCACTTACCTTTCTTCCCACCACAATCTGAACACACGCTCTCGCCATGAAACAATACTAACAATACTATCCCATCGCACCTCCTCATACTCATCCTCTTTCACAATAGCCCTGCCAAGACACTGGAATTCGTTACCTGCTGGCATCAGGGACTGTCGAAATAAAATTCAATTCAAACGCAAACTTACTAGGCACTTGGTCAGTAATTGAGACTCGTTCAGACATGGTTTCTTGTAAATAGTTCTCTTAATCTATCACAAAATATTTCAATATCCGGTAATTTCATCACTATAGAATTTTGTTATTGTAGGTTTAATTTGTAATTTAGTAAATTCAAAAATATTCTTTGTTCTTAATTTCTATGATAAAATGTCTAGCTTTCATTAATCAGGTATTCTTGTCGTACTTTAATTTTTATTGTAATTGTAATTGTAAATTTAATATTAATTGTAATCTTATTGTTCATGTTATAGTTGTAATCCCCTGGTAGAGGAGCAGAGAAGGCCTGACGGCCTTATCTCTACCAGGTTAAATAAATAAATACTAAATACTACTAAATACTAAAATACAATATACACTGCATAATTAATACTTCCGAATGGATAGCTCAATTCGTGTGTAAAACACTAAGTGTTAATACAGTACTGTATTTTGATTAAACAAAAACCTAATGAAAATTACCAAACTCAAAATTGCGATATTTCCTAGTTTACATAAATGGATGAACCACTTTTCTTCCCTCCTATACCTAGTAAAGTGATTTGTATTTTACGCCAGTATCATCGAACTCCGTCGTGGAAAGGGTAGCAAACGGTGTTTCCTGTTTCAATCGTTAATAGAAAGGTATAGCCAAGTTAATATTAAAAATGTTAGTAAAAATAAAATGATGTCCCTGTACATAGGTTCTAAATTTTCCTTTCTCTCTGAGGATAAACTCGAAGAAGGAATATTTGTGGGACCCAACAAAGAGGTTTGATGAAAGAGGAATAATTTGAAAATATGAGCCGTTGACAGCAGAAGTGGTGCAAGTCAAAATTGGGTAATGAGGTTTAAAGTAAAAATTCTGTAAAATACAGAGCAAAGTAACAATTAATATGTCCTTCGTGCTATCCACCGACTACTAATAGTTTGAATAAATTGAATATTAATTGCTACTTTGCGCTGTATTTTACAGAATATTTACTTTAACTCTCATTACCCATTTTTGACTTACACACTTCTGCTCTGAACGGTTCCTATAATGACCCATGAAGAACGACTACTTTGGACAGATTTAAGAATGTGGCTGACAATTTCTTAGGGAATAGGAAACACACTGATTTCAGAAACATTAGAAATATGTTGGTAGCTATGAAAAATTTAGGATGTAATATGAGCATTAAAATCCATTTCCATCATAACCATCTTGACTTCTTCCCTGGTTGTCTTAGAGATTACACCGAAGAACACGGAGAAAGGGTTCACCAAGATATGAAAGAAATAGAAAAGCGTTATCAAGGTAGGTGGGGTGAAGTGATGATGGCTGACTACTGTTGGTCTATGAAAAGAGACAATCTGGAAGACAGGACTTCCAGAAGAAGAGGAAGCGGTATTGAAAAATGAAGTGTCTGCATGAGACTTGGAATGAGCTGAACCTAAATTGTGAATATGAACAAGATAGTCCTGTTTGATTTTGTTTACGGTATAGACATTTTCAAATATTACTTTATTTATGTATTTAAATGTGTTAATATTGCATGAATGGAGCTATAAATATGGCAATTCTTCAAATAATTATAAAAATCTGTGTCATACGTGATAGGCAAAATCTGACTTCAGATCCTTTAACAGAAGCCAACAATAAATTAATCAAAATCAACCTCCGATATTAAAAGCATTGAACCAGAATTTAATTTCGCAACCCTGTGTAATCAACAAATGTGGGGTTTCATGGCTGGCGTCAATAGGGAGAGTTTTTTCCGGGCGGTAGACATCATCAGTGGCAAGACACTCTAGGGCGTAGTGATCACCTCAGCATGGAGGTAGAGCCCTGTGCCTTCTTGATCTCGGCACTGGAATGAGGTGGTGTGGTCGACACCACGCTTGGACCGCCTTTTCCCTCCGGGAAAGACCCGGTACTAAATTGGAATTATTGAGCATTTGGATACATATACCGCTATGACAATATTTGTACTTTTAGTGGGTATTTAACGACGCTACTTCCATTATTAAGTTACTTAGGATCGATGTAATTGGCGATATCAAGATGAGACCGAGGATTCGCCAATGAATTACATGACATTCGCCTTACAGTTTGGAAAAACTTCGCAAAAAACACAAAACACACCCAGATAATCAACCAAGCGGGAAACGAACCCACGCCCGACTGCAGCTCCTGATCAGCAGACAAAGGCCCTTACCACCTGATCTACGCCAGTAACTTATTTGTATTTTATAAAATTTAGTACTTGGGGAAAGAGAAGCTTTTGTCATCTAGTCTGCTGTCAAAAAATATGAAAGTTAGAATTTATAAAACAGTTATATTACCGGTTGTTCTTTATGGTTGTGAAACTTGGACTCTGACTTTGAGAGAGGAACATACGTTAAGGGTGTTTGAGAATAAGGTGCTTATTTTTATGAAAATATTTGGGGCTAAGAGGGCTAAAAAGTTACAGGAGAATGGAGAAAGTTGCACAACACAGAACTGCACGCATTGTATTCTTCACCTGACATAATTAGGAACATTAAATCCAGACGTTTGAGATGGGCAGGGCATGTAGCACGTATGGGGAATCCAGAAATGCATATAGAGTGTTTGTTGGGAGTCCGGAGGGAAAAACACCTTTAGGGAGGCCGAGACGTAGATGGGAAAGATAATATTAAAATGGATTTGAGCGAGGTGGGATATGATGATAGAGACTGGATTAATCTTGCTCAGGATAGCGACCGATGGTGGGTTTATGTGAGGGCGGCAATGAACCTCCGGGTTCCTTAAAAGCCAGTAAGTAAGTAAGTACTTGAGGAAAACTTAATCTGCAGTTCTTTATTTCACAAAATTCTCGTACTGTCTGCAGGGAAATGAACCCTAAATTTCTTTCGTCAGATGACGTCTCGCTGAGGTAGCATACTTGTTCGTGGGCTGAGAACAATGACTATATCGAATGCAGAAACTTTTGCCTGTTTTAAAACCGCACATGAACGACAATTTTACTGTCGACCTCCCACGTCTCCACGTCCCCTGGCCTGGTTTGGTGGTCCTTCTGTTCCCTATGTATGGCACCGAAATGCCAGACTTCACTTTTCAACAAGATGGATGTGATTTCAATGCAAAAACAAAACAAATGGACACACAATACAACTGCAGCCTATATAAGATATATATAGCAAATGGACTGACCGCGCAGTCGGGACACGTTACACAGGGCTGGACAAATTACTACGGCTTATTGTTAAAAGATTGTGACGCTATAATAAATCTACAGTAGACAGAGATTTTTATAGAAATATAAATTTTCAGGATAAGCGATATAAAAAAAAAAGTGTTTTCTTTTGTCTATCCATCCGCCCGTACACAGAGACTCAGCTTCAACTACGAGAATATTACACATATTCGTGTTAGTTTGTCTATTTTTAAATCATAAGAAAAATTTAGAAATGCTCAAAATCTATATACTGGTAATGGAAATTACGGGAAAACGGCTGAACGGATTTTAATGAGTGACCCCTCATTTTCATGCCTGGCATCCAAAGTTTTTCGGAAAAATAGTGGTTTTCAGTGAAATGTCAATTTTCCTGCATAATTTTCCTATTTTCCAAAATCCATCTGTTGTCAGTTTTGAGAACTAATTTTATTGAATCACGGCCGACTTGATTGAATTTCAGAACAAAACACACACTACAATAAACAATAGGCTATCACACGAAGGCCATGACCTGCAGGATTGCCGACATATTTAGAGCTCAATTCAATTTGTTATTAAAAACTGATTCTGCAGTGTATAATTTTCTGAGTACAGCTGTGTATTGGATATTCAAATCTACGAAACTTGAGGTGGTTTGATGACATTATTACCACTAGAAATTAAGTATTATTATAGTTAATATCATGATGCGTCTATTTTTCATTAATTGTACATAATATTGATGCTATATTGATGACATGAAAGTGAAACGCTTTGAGGTTATGTAAGTAAATGTAGAGAATATCTTAATTTAGATCTTCATTTCTATAATTTACTGAGTGACTGCTATATGTATATAACTACAAAACTTAAGTAAGATAATAATATTATTATTAAAAATCAAATATTTTTATACTTATTAACCCAGTGGGGTTGGATCTTTTCATATACTTAATGGCGGTGTAGTGTAGATATTGATATGTGTCATTGTCTTCAGTATTGGCTCGAGAGAGCGCAAAAATTACAGTTCCTAAGGAAAGATCAAAAGGTATTACTTACTGATAAAATAAGAGGCCTAGAAAATTTTGTAGTCTCCAGATCATTTCAGCAAGATCTCTTAGTAGGATAAAATTATTTTACGCTCTACATTTCAAGTTCTACATGCAGCAGCTATACGAAAATGCTATTGTTCGAAAGCTTAGCAAACCTGACATTTTTTTAACTTTTGCCTACAATCCACAATGACCTGAAATAGCTACTGCTATCGTCCTGACATCGATACTTGCGTTTTCGCGTTGAAACTCAAAAACTGGAGTTGGATAGGCTCAAGAAAAAGTATTTGGCCTAAAAAAATCCATTCAGAGGGAGTATGTTTCATTATTGTGGAAGCAAATAACTATCAAAAAGACAAGTATTCTTCATTGAAAATAAATCTGGAAAATTTTTATTTGAACGTCTAACAAACTTAGTTTGCAGCAGCATTCGCTGCACAAGCCACTAGTAATTCATATAAAATTAAGTAACAAGTTAGACAAACAAGTCAGTCAAGCAACTCACTGAATACATTA
Source organism: Periplaneta americana (assembly GCA_025594305.2). Classification (NCBI taxonomy): domain Eukaryota; kingdom Metazoa; phylum Arthropoda; class Insecta; order Blattodea; family Blattidae; genus Periplaneta; species Periplaneta americana. Next base: position 23,779,837 of record JAJSOF020000035.1, read on the forward strand.
TAAGCCAAGAATGAAAAATCAGTATCAAATGTGAAAGTAATGAAGCAACTAATGAGTAACCAACTAAGTAACTCATTGAATAAACAAGTACGAGCCCAATCTCTCTTAGTTTCCTGTTTCTAATCGTTTGGATAATACACCGTTCTTCATTTAGGCTACAACCTGCAAAACCTCCTCATTTGACTTCCTCTGTAACCAGTTGATTTTCTTTCATTCTCCGTCAGCACCACATTTCTGATGCCCCCAATTGATTTAAATCTTGGTTGTTTATTGTCCAAGTCCCTGTTCCAAAAAGAGCACTGGACAAGACGTATTTTTAATGAGGATTTTCCTTAATATTTTAGAGATTGCTTTGTTAGCTAAACGAGTAAATAACTACAAGAGTAAACAAACTTCAAAATAACTAAACAAGTAAATGACTAAACGGATAGGCTAAATAACTGAGAAAGTAACTACCTAAGGAATAATGACTAAAAAAGTAAATAAATTAAAAATTAACTAAATAAGTAAATGACTAGGTAAACGAGTAAATATATTAGCGAGTGACTAACTACACAAGTGTATTATTAAAAACAAATGACTAAACTACACAAGTAAATGAATAAGAGAGTAAATAATTTTAAAAGTAACAAACAAGAAAATGACAAAAAGAATAAATAATTTAGCGAGTGGCTAACTACACCAGTGAATTATTAAGAAACAAATGACTAAACAAGAAAATATCTTAGCAAGTAACTAACTAAACAAGTAAAGGATTAAAAAGAGTAAATAAATTAAAGAACTAAAGAAGCAAGTTGTGAGTACACGGACATCTTTTTGGAGTTCCTGGTACCATCTTCAGATACACCTATTACTTACTTACAAATGGTTTTTAGAGAACCCGGAAGTTGACTGCCTCCCTCACATAAGTTCGCTATCGGTCCCTATCCTGACCAAGATTAATCCAGTCCCTACCATAATATCCTACCTCTCTCAAATCCACTTAATATTACCCTCCAATCTACGTCTCAGTCTCCCTCCGGCCTCCCAACTAACACTTTATATGTATTTCTGGATTCGCCCATACGTATATGTCCTGCCCATCCCAAACGTCTGGATTTAATGACCCTAATTATGTCAGGTGAAGAATACAATGCGTGCAGTTCTGTGCTGTGTAACTTTCTCCATTCTCCTGTAACTTCATCCCTCTTAGCCCCAAATATTTTCCTAAGCACCTTATTCTCAAACACTCTTAGCCCTTGTTCCTCTCTCAAAGTGAGAGTCCAAGTTTCACAACCATACAGAACAACCGGTAATATAACTGTTTTATAAATTCTAACTTTCAGTTTTTTTGAGAGCAAACTGGATGACAAAATCTTCTCAACCGAATAATAACACGCATTTTCCAAATTTTTTCTGCATTTAATTTCCTCCCGAGTGTCATTTATATTTGTTACTGTTGCTCCAAGACATTTCAATTTTTCCAACTCTTCAAAGGATAAATTTCCAATTTTTATATTTACATTTCGTGTTATGTTCTGGTCATGAGACATAATCATATACTTCGTCTTTTCGGGATTTACTTCCAAAGCTATCTCTTTACTTACTACAAGTAAAGTTCCCGTTACAAATACATCTATAATTTAACCTTTCAAAATCAATCGAATTCACATTTTACAACACTGAGAAAATCCTTAGAGAAATTCTGAAGGATGAATTGAAATTTTGCAATTTCATCTCAATGGGCCGTATTCATAGACATTTCGCAGCACGCGCTACGAGCGTACTAAGCTAGCCTCGGCTATCCACTGGTTACTAGTACAGAATTCAAATCATATCCTATCGCTAACACTGGTTTATGAATACGAAAAACGCTGATCATCCACCGGAAGCCCGTGCTAAAAATGTCTATGAATACGGCCCTATGTGATGTAGGCCTAATATAATTTCATCTTCACTTTAATTTTCTTTTGAAAGTTATTGTATATATTTTCATTGTATCCTTGTAAACTTCTGTAACTTATATGAATTTGTTTTCTGGATTCTTGTAGTTACCCTTACTGAAGGAAAATGGTTTTTTTTTTTTTTTATAAATCCTCTAGATATGTATGAATAATAAATGAAGCGTGCATTTTCAGAACGTTGTAAGTGCCAATTTGTAAAGTTTACAGTAGGAACAAAAATAGTTTTATACAATACATACACCGTTGTGACTTGCGCAACCTGAAAGTACACTACTTTATTACATGGAGCAGTACTTTCTTCATAACCTTTCGTAATATTGTCAAACAGGGTACCTACAACTGATGTATGTGAAAAAATATATTCTCCCGGTATCGGCACTTACAACATTATGGAAATGCACAGGCTAAATAAGTGGGTAACTGTACGAATAAATAAATAAATAAAACGACTAAACAAGTAATTCAAATAAGTAACTTAACAAGTAAACAAAGTTTCAATTAGTTGACAATACCTAAACATCAACTGAATAAATGGTCAAATAACCGAGTATTGGACCTAATAATTAATGAAATAACCGAAAAGTATGAATAATCAGCCGAAAAATTAAATGACTAAACAAATCTGATCATTAACCAATTAATTGACAAAGTAAATCATTTCATGAGTGATCTAAATAATAACTAAAAAGAATATATAAACCCGAAGAACGAAATAATTATGAAACTTGCTAAAAATAAATAACCACCCATGGTTATGACTAAATGCAACAGCATACAATGAAGATAGCGAACGGTTTGTTTTCCATGTGCCACCAAATTCTGCCAGTTGACACCCCTGATATTGCACTCTGTGTATGAATTTTTAAGAGTTGCTTCTGGTTTGATAGATGGCTGGTTCCTTCACTCAAGCATTCTTCCTGGCCGCAGCCTGGACATAATAGGAGCAATAGAGACATAAATTACATCCGCAAATTCTCGGCTGCACAGCGGCTCTCTGCGCTATTCACCACCTGTTTCATTAGCGGAGTCGATCGTCAATTGATACGTCCAACACGATAAAAACAAAACACGGGGCCACCAACCATTTGCGAAATGAAGCTGCTATAACGACGGAATTTTTATGCATAAGATTCACACAGAAAAACATTCGTACCATTGATTCTTCAGAGAATGTTTAGGTCTCAAGGACTAATATGAACACAGAATCCGAAACTGGACTCGTGGATTTTGATAACACTGGTCAACAATGATTTTGTTAAATAAATAATTTCGGATGTTTCTTATGTATTGATATCTGCTGATTCCAAAAATGAAGTCAGAAATTTTCCATCACCCACCATTTTTTTTAATTTTGAAAATAAATTTGTTCCAGTTTATTAGTATTTGTGGTGTATAACATGCTGATTTGAAGGCATATTTTACATTTATATTTCATTATATTGTGTCAACAATTGATTTGTAATGTTTGGTATTGTTGCCTGTAAATTCACGAATAACAACAATGACATTTCCCTCACAAAACTATGATTTTAAGGTAAATTTCCCAGATGAATATAAGCTTTCTTCAAAGAAAGAAGCTAATCCTGTGCTCTCTTTCGTTGTCAATTGAATTGTGATAGAAGTATACAATATCGTACCTAATAGTGCATTGTAAGGAGTAGTGTATAAGTGCATAATGTATAAGAAACATGTCTTAAAAGAGTCTTTTAGATAGAAACAACTTCTGTTAAGTGTGTGGTGAGCTCACTTTAAAATGGAGGAGGCCAAATTTTATTCCTCTAGTTAGAAGAGCTTATGACTGTTATTTTAACAACAAAATAGACCAGAACGAGACATGGGCCCCGGAAATCTGTTGTGCTAAATGTGTAACACTTTTGACTGGTTAAAAGGATGCCGTCATATGCCTTTTGCAGTCCCTATGATATGGCGCGAAACTAAGGATCATTTGACAGACTGCTACTTCTGCTTGACAAATATATCTGGAATAAATTCGAAGTCCAGACACTGTTAAATATAAATATTTAGTTTCTGCAATTCGGCCGGTGCTTCATAGCCCAGAACTTCCCATACCAACTCCACCAGATGACATAACATTGACTGAAGTAATTCAAAGTGTTCCTGATGTTCAGACTGAATTACAAAATGATCCAGATTTTGTGGAATATGATACTATAAATGAACCTCACTTTCTAACACAGGAGAATTTAAGGGTGCTATTCATAGACATTTTGCTAGCCCGCTCTACGAGCGTGCTAAACTAGGCCCGGCTATCGACTGATTACTTGTACAGGATTCATATCATATCATGTCGCTAACACTGGTTTATGAATATGAAAAACGTTAGTTCGCTGATCATCCACCGGAAACCTGCGCTAAGAATGTTTATGAATATGACCCTAAACGATTTGGTTCAGGATCTTGGTTTAAGTAAAAGCAAGGCAGAATTACTCGCGTCAAGATTGAAAGGCTGGAAGCTGCTGCAGGTAACACCAAAGTAAGTTTCTTTCGCCAAAGCCAAAAGGAATTTGAGCATTTGTTTTCTAAAGAGGAGGACCTAGTTTTCTGCAATGATGTTGAGAATTTGTTCGAGTCAATGGGTGTTGAGCATAAATCTGAGGATTGGCATTTGTTCATAGACTCCTCGAAAACAAGTTTTAAAGGAGTGTTACTACATAATGGAAACAAATATCCATCCATTTCTTTAGCCCTTGCAGTTGGTATGAAGGAAAATTATGAGAATATGAAGCTCTTACTAATCACTATCAAATGTAACAATTTTTCTTGGCAGATATGTGGCGATTTGAAAGTAATAGCTATCTCACTTGGGTTACAGCTTGGCTATATTAAATTTTGCTGCTACTTGTGCAAATTGGCTAGCAGAGATAAAAGTAATCATTATATAAAAAGAACTGGCCAAAGAGAGAGTCCCTTTAATCCAGGACAAGATAATGTTCTTCACCAACCACTTGTAAGTGCTGAAAAAATCTTATTGCCTCCACTGCATATCAAATTAGGCTTGAGTAAGAATTTTGTGAAAGCAATGGTTCGTGATGAAAGTGCATTTCTCCTGAAAAATAAGTTCCCAAGAATCACTAAAGCTAAACTAACAGAAGGAATGTTTGTTGATTTCAAATAAGGGAACTGATGAAAGATACGCAATTTGAAAGCCAGTTAAATAAACAAGAAACAGCTCCATGGGTGCATTTCAAAAATGTTGTCACGAACTTCTTAGGAAACTTCAGGTCTGAGAACTATAGAGAACTTGTCAGTGAGATGATTGAGAACTACACGATCATGCGATGTAATATGTCTTAAAAAATACACTTTCTGCATCCCATCTCGATTTCTTTCCTGAAAACCTAGGGCTGTGAGCGAGGAACACGGGGAGCGTTTCCACCAGGACATCGTGGAAACGGAAAGGCGCTACCAGGGAAAATGATGTCCAAATATGTTGGCAGACTATTGTTGGATACTTAAAAGTGATGTTCCTCAAGCAAAGTGCAGTCAAAAATATGCTTCACATACATTTTAGGTCAATAAATGTAATTTCAGCTCAGATATCGTAACACTATAATGTCTAGATACGAAAAATGTTTTTCATATGATTACTCTAAAACCCTGGGTGATGGAAAAGTTCTGTAAAAAGATTTGAAATCAGCACAAAAATGTCACTTAGAATCACCCGTTGTTTCCCATTTAACAGACAAAAGTTTAAATTTTGTTGACCAGTGTAATTATAAGCCTATTTACCTTTCATGCTCACATTTCTGTTTTTGTCTTTTTTTTTTTGGTCTCTTCTTAACAACAGATATAGACCTATTAAAATACATTTGTAAGTTCTGAAATTTTCATCTGCAGAAATTTCAACTGGAAGTGTGATTCTGAAGGTGAAAATAAATATTTTTTAATTTACCTTTTTTCACCTTATAGACCTACATAGTGTAAGGTGAAAATATGGCACGGTGATTAAGTACACAAAAAAATCGAATTCGAAAATATTTTTGCAGAATTTCTCGTTTTTATTTTTTGCACCTCCAGTTGCGGAACCCAGCTATAACGGCTGGGGGGATCATCGTGCTAACCACATGATACCTCCATTCTGGTTGGACGATCATCCACCTCTGCTTCGGCATGTGGACATGAGGCCAGCAACCGGCTGGTCGATCTGGGCCCTTCATGGGCTGTAGCGCCACGGATTATTATTATTATTATTATTATTATTATTATTATTATTATTATTATCATTATTATTATTATTAATATGGAAAAGATAGTTTTAGGTTAAGTCTTTTATGTGTCTGTATATCTGCCCACGTACAGGATGACTCAGAAAGGTATGCGTTCTTTGTTGTTTAAAAACACGTCAACTATAATACAGCCATTCAACTTGACACGGATGTTACATTTTTACTACTTTCAAACTCTATATATTGAAAATGAAATGACTTTTGTCAACTTCTATTGGTAGAATCAATGTAGAATATCATTCAATAGAAAAAAATTGTTTGAATAAAATTTGTTATTATTGCAGAAAATGAAGAAATGTTCCGTCACTGATGTTACAAGATTTGTGAACTGACTTCACAACTTATCAACAAATAGTGTAAAATTCAGGTCTCTGCCTCAAGCAAAAGATATTTATTCCAATAGTATTCATGTGAAAGCTATGCAAATTTTATGGCATCCAATTAGTTTACAAATTCATAATTGGTAAATATTTTATAGCTGTTTCTTGGATGTGACGGATGTTACACACATTTTGTCACTGATGTTACAGGTGAGTTGATGTCCTTCATTTTTACAGTTTCAAACGTATATTTCCCCGAAAGTCTATGAATATATTTTTTCCAAAGCCACAATACTTTCCCTAATAAGATAATAAATAAGGGACACGTACAAAACCGTGGTTATTTACTTTTGCTTACATCGAAACATCCTTTTACTCTTCATCTCATCCTTTTACTCTTCATCTTTCACCGTCTCTGCAGCTCATATCTTGAACTCTCTACCACAACATGTCAGAGACTGTCGGACATTGTCTAGTTTCAAAAATAAATTAAAATAGCACTTTTTGAATTTAGATTCCTTTCAGTTATAAGCCCTTTTCTCTGCCATAGTTTTGTAAAAATATAGG
>JAJSOF020000035.1:23791913-23899954 GCA_025594305.2 Periplaneta americana
TATTCAGACATTGTTAAATCGAAACATATGAATAACGATTACTGCAATAAAGAAATTGAATGTTATTCAGTAATGCCAATTGAGAAAAAACGAAGTACAGATTTTAAAATGTTAATTACATGTACTACGCTTTTCTCTTGTTATTATAACAGAAATACGTTTTCATTATCTGCTGAGATAATTTAATTTAAACGTGTTATAGTATAATTACAAATAACTTGATTAATATATTAGTTAAATTAACAATTGTTATGAAAGAGTGTAATTTTCTTTAGATACAATGGACATAGAATTAGAAGATGAAGATTTAGATGTGGAAGTACGATTTCGCACTTTATTTAGTACAATGGATTCATGCTCATCGATTTACGTGGAAACAGTTGGCGACACTGACTAAACAAAAGAACGACCATGCGATAAATTGATAGTGATAAATCGAGCTGCAGAAATTATCACGATGTATGACTGTGATTGGTTGGAATTCAAAATTTCATTACACTTCATTGGCCGAAAATGGAATGACGTCATATAAACAAAATAGTCCCTCTAAATTGCTGATTATAATAAATGATTGAGTGATAAAATTAAATCCTAGAACGTACCGTGGAAAAGGAAAGAATCTCAGTTAAAATTGAATTTTTATAATGTTTTTTAAGTTTTCCACAACTTTGTGAAAGTGGAGCTATCTCGTTTTTGCAGGGAGCCCTTCAATTGTAATATGTATATTCAGGCTTCGAGACTTTGGACCCGATACAATAAGTTTACTGTGCATGCACTATAGGATGTTGACTCGCTGCAGGTAGATAGAGATGTGTTGAGGTAACAACGTTGCTATTTAGAGTAGAGTACGGTAGCATGAGGAAACAGACATATGTAGATTCTGAAAGTAAATATACATTACACAATGATAATGTCAAAAGAATGTGAAAAGCATTTATTGTCCTGTCTTTTATAAGCATTTGTGTTTAATTATACACAGAGTTAATGGTGGAAATAAGCATGCAGCAATTTTATTTTTTTTTTTTCATTTATCCTATTGGTCGTCTTTAGGAAGTGCAGTTACAGTACCGAATTGCAATGTACCTACTACAAGATACATTCTCAGTGTCTCAAACGTAAATCATTTTCGGTTATCTGCCAAAGTTTGTAATGTAGAAAGTTCGCTCTACATCGCATGACGTGATAGGAGCAAAACGAAAAAACCTAACATCATTGCAGTCTCTAAGAGACAGTCCTATATTCTCGGGTGACTCTATGTCCACTAATTTACTGTTTATGTTACACAATGTTCCATATCGTTATTTTACATAAAATTGATTTCCACTTCTGTTTTACATGTTCAGTAACCGGTGTACTTGATGTCTCATTAATTCTCTGCATCATTTTCTAAACTAATTTGAGGGCTTCCGGCATCTCTTGCTCTGACTTCTCTAACCGTGTAATAGTTTCAGACACAGTTTGTAGGAAAACCAAATTATTCGTCAGAACCTTTCAATCCAGAACGTTTTCCTTTGCGTATTTGTTGGCCTTCATTCTACAGTACCCCCACCCACTGTACGCTTTACCACTATACTCAGTACGCCGTTATGCGGATTTCCCACTGAACTGCTCTATTGGGTCCGAAGTCTCGAAGTCTGTGTATATTGTAAGAAATTCTGAATATATCTAGTTTAAGTATGATTTTGAACCTTAACGGAAAGGAATATGTATTTTCTTTCTTTCATTTTTATTATTATTTTGTTGTGTTTTTGTGCTTTATGTTATATTTGTATTTGTATTATTTGAATTGCAATAAATCTAAATCTAATTGTAAAATAGTTGTAATATGACTTCAAAAGTGACACGAAACACATTTAAATGGATCTAATTACTTACGGACAAAAATAAAACAGGGAAAAAATATTTAATGTCTTGTGTAAGATAGGGTCAGACCCTTTTTACGGACGGATGGACAGACAGACGAACATACAGACATGACGTAAATATTTGATGTCGTGAGTAAAAGTTAAGCAGTAAATAATCGTGTCATGTTACCGTGGAAATGACTTGCTAGTCATTTTAGTTGAATTATGGATCCTTCCAACCTTATCTACATGGCAGCTACAAGAGCGGGTTGAGTTCGTTTTTATTTATTTCCTTTCTGTGCTTTATAACGTTCTGCTAAGAGTTCGAATACTGCCGTTCATACAAACTTGCTTTTCATTACTTTCACTTACTTGATTTATGACTACCAACATTTACGATGGATGAGATTATATAAACCAAAATACGAATAAGTCACTCATGTCCTCAAAGTTATCGATCTGGCCTGGAATCTTACCCTTAATTCTCTATGTAGTAATGAATTGTCATTTAACAATAACAGAAATGTTTTACAGTTTTCTTAACACTCGTGTCATTGTGATGAACAATAATTTGTAATTAGCCATAGGAAAGAAGATTTATCAACATACTACAGGGTGTTAAAAAAGTATCAAATATTTTATGAGGTGATAGTATGGATCAAAAAAAGAAAACAATATCTAATAAACATAGGTCCTACAACACATACTTTCTGAGATCTGAGCACTTGTTCATAGGAGGTGCTCAATGTGACGTCCATTTATGGCATAGTATCAAGTAAACAATGTATCATTGTTATTAACTTGAAAATACCATACAATACAAAACACGTACACCCACACAAAGCTTGACACATGGCAAAAGATTACCGGTAACAACATGACTTAAAATATTTTCGGCTCAATACGTCTGTACATTGATTACAACGAGACACACCATTCGAACAACTCTTCTATGTAATATTCTACAGCACAACTAACTTAAAATAAAGTTAGTAACAAGCATAAGATAAATTCTGCACACATATTATACGAGGCGCGTCCATAAAATAACTTTCCCACTCGTCCCACAGCTAACAAACCATATGTTGAGCGAAACGACGCGTGTACGTGGTAGAGTAATGTCCTGGCATGGCGCATGCACTAGCAGAACTTCCCGAGTGCTCTCAGTAGCTTCGTTGCATTGGCTGAAGATGGACGCTCCTATTCCAGCTCCCGCCGAGTGTGAAGTGCGGTCAGTGATAAAGTTTTTGAATCCACAGGGCATAGCGCCGATTGAAATTGATTGCTAGGTCTATGGGCAAGTAGATGATGCGTTGCTGCTGTACACAATTATCAGTAGGACGCCAAAATGTGCTTAACAAGGAGTGCAGTGGGAGGCCAACCATCATCACAGACGACCTTGTGGAGCAACGCACCATCTGCTTCCTCATGATGTTAGGCCCATAGACCTGGCACAGCTGACGATAAATTTCAATCTGCTCTATGCCCTGTGCATTCAAAAACTTTATCACCGATCGCACTTCACAGGCGGCGGGAGCTGGAATAGGAGCGTCCTCCATCAACCAATGTAACGAAGCTACTGAGAGCACTCGGGAAGTTCCGCTAGCGTATGCGCCATGCTATGACATTTCTCTATCACGTACACGCAGTCGCTTCACGCAACATATGGTTTGCTAGCTGTGGGACGAGTGGGAAAGTTACTTTATGGACGCGCCTCGTATATATATATATATATATATATATATATATATATATATATATATATATATATATATATATATATTCGTATGTCTCTAGTATATCATCACAAATAACAACGAACGTAACACGAAATTCAATTTTTCACGAAAGTTACCAAATATAAAGCATATGTAGAAAACCAATGTAAATCAATGGTTACAAATGACACATTATAATCTTGTTTTCAACTTCAATTTTAAATAAATTAAGTGCAATTTTAACAATTGTAAATAAGTTAGATTTATATATTATTGGATTTTAAATTTTTCAAACTGACAGAAGATGAACACAATGATCACAATTTGTTAACAATATTACCTATATATATTTTTAACATTTGATTATACAACTTCTGTTTAATTTATGTTAAAATATGTAGGTTAATCATATGTTGTATTTGTGTAATAATGTAAGACTTTACTCAAATTTGATATCGTAATAATTTGTTGTCTGATGATGACGAAATGGCGAAAACGTTAACAACCAAATAAATGTGATGTAATAACAATAATTAATAATATGTTAATTACACTTGTATGATAAGTCATTTGACTGTAATATAATTAAATGATATTCATATTCATACATGATTATGATATAAGATGTATATGCAGAGACTCGAAGTATAGTACTGTATAATATACCTGCATTTGTGCCCTAACTGTAACCTGTAGAAGTTTTCAGCAATTTTTCTCCTGTCAGTGACTTTTTTTTTTTTTTGAAGTGTAGAATTATATTGAACTTTAAAAATAAAACAACAAATGTCTCAGGGCTCAGGAGACTATACACGTTGCCAAAAACTGTTTCAATGAGACTAAAAATCGACACCTAACCATGTTACCATCGGTGCTCTTTTTATATTATCTACTGCGCTGACTGTACCGAACAATATCTATCATTATCAGCATAAATGTTTCACACAATTATAGGTATTTCATTAATCTTCTGTCAGTTTTATTCGAGAAATAGTTCTAAAAAATACAACTAGTAATTTTTAACTTCTCTAAATCAATCGCTCGTGGCATTACATATGATAATCTTTGTGCGTTTTAATTGCGAACAAAAATCTATACCTAATTTATTTACCATTTGTCAGTAGGCCTACTAGAATTGCATTCTATAAACATTTTTTAAATTAACTCACCCACTTGTGTCCCTATACTCGATGGGCGCGATTTGAAGGCGAGCATGTTCGTGGACATCCGCTGCAAGAAAACGTCCCTCAATACTAATATCTTGATAGTGAGTGAGTAAACACATTGGTAGATTATATCTAAATCGAAATAAATCGACCTCATTATTACGGAATTTAAGGACTTCCTCACCCCTTACACCCAGAATCGTGCACCTTGGCCAGCGGTGGTCAACAGCGTTTGTCTTGTTGGCAGGCATCTTTCCATTTAATTGCATTATTAAACAAAACTGGTCAGCTACCAATGGTAATTTGAGGTTAACAAAGCATTGAAATATGGAGGACCAATTGAAATAGCAATCGTCATAAAAAATGTGTCACGAAGGTGAGATATGCTTTCTAACTGAAGTTATTGTTTAGTCAACTATCCATAGACAAGCCTGAACCTCACAATTATCTCCCCGGAATAAAGATGTAGCCTACAAAACTATAATTCATGTTTCAGGAGAACAAAAGAAAGGAATAGGATGGGCATATATTTACTAACAGAACCATCTGAATAATCAAAGATACAGGCACATCATTTTATTTTTACTTCAATTTTTATTGTACCTGAGTTTATTAATGTACTTCACTCCCACTCCCTCTACTAGTAATCTTCAAACCGTTCTCCACACAGAACCAAGGCCGCGTATGCAGTCAAAGTCGCCCGGTCATAGTAAACAGTAATGAGTTAGTGAGTATAGTACGTTCCAGAAATGTGTTCGCGTTTTCCAGTGACGAAAGAGCTTTCAATATTGAATTGGACGTGTGGATACAAACACACAAGAATACATCCAAATGAAATTCTCAACACACAACTCAATTTCAGAACACACATACTCTTTGACTCCACATTGCACTACACAAACACGCTCCCAAGGAAACAAAACAAAAGGCGCCAAGACCAGCAACAACCAATTCTGATGATGGCCAATAGCAGGCCGAAACATGTTAAAAAGGTAACATAAAATTTAACACGTGAAAGACAATATGCCCCTTATGGTTTGATGTGCGCTGAATCCGAAAATGCATCTCTTTTCTTCGTATCACGTAAGTCTTTTAAGATATAGCCTACTATTATTTCACTTTTCGATCAACGCTCCCCCAGGAAACATCTGGCACGGATTGGGGGTTGTAAAAAAAAAGGCTAATGCAGTTTATGAGTTTATGACTTATTTCCGGTTTCTTATGGTTGTTGACATGTTCTTTTGTACTTCTAATAAATAAACAGATATTGGTCCCTTCTTTCGTAACAGTTCAAAATGAGGTCTACGCAATTAACAAACAAGGGTGTGGTTTTCAGTATTTAAAAGAAACATTTACCATTTTGAGTGAAGGCAAATTAAAAGAAGGCATTTTCATCGGTCCACAAATTCACAAAATTATGGCTGACTCTTCATTTGAGGAAAAATTTTCCGTTACAGAAAAAAATGGCATGAACCGCTTTCAAAGACGTTTTCTCAAATTTACTTGGAAATTCTAGGGCAGACAACTACATAGAGCTTGTTATGGAAACCATTTCAAGTACATATGAGAAAATGGGGTGTAATATGTATCTCTCAAAATACACTTTTTACATTGTCATTTGGATTTCTTTCCTCCTAACCTTGGAGAGGTAAGCAACGACCATGGGGAAAGATTTCATCAAGAAATATCTGAAATGGAAAGGTGTTATAAAGGAAGATCATCATCCAGCATGCTTGCAGACTATTGTTGGTTCCTTGTAAAATACAGTCCCGGGTCTAGTTATAAACGGAAGTCGTCCAGAAAATTCTTTTAAATGTAAGTTCAAATTCCGAGATTTTTGTCATTATACGAATGAAATGTTTTTATTGTTGTGTTTTAAACTATGTAACATCATTTTTGTATCGAGTACACATTTTTCAAGTATTATGAAGGATTTTGAATCCCTAGTGGTTGTAATTTTACCAGTAGGAGTTAAAAATTAAAAGATAAAAGCTTTTCCATTAAACATTCAAGGCATTTCCCCGGAAAATGGTACGCGATGGAGAAATTTGGATTTTAAATTCAGATTTAGGGCACACATATTAGTAACATTCATCTATTTTTATTTCGGAGCAGGATAAAAAGTAAAAATTTGTGGTTCAGTGTTATTAGTTTAAATTTAAAAAATCGAAGTGAAACTATTTTTTGAAAAAGCTGGTAGGCCTATAAATATATAAAATCCTATGAACATTAGGTATCACCAACCAGAAATATTGGAAAGCAAGATCGCTTACATCTTCATCGCTGATAGAAAATCCTCATTAGAAACCAAAGAACCGTTTCAGGACATGCACACAGTAATGGCTGCAATACTGGAGTGTGCTGGGTGAACAGTTATTGAATAAGACAGTATAAAAATATATGTCGACTCTTTCGAGTGCAGAGCAGTACAGAGTTGTCTGGCGAACGGGATCGGAACGCGTGCCCTTTACAAAAACGGTACAAGAATTCCTGGCCACCGGGATATCCTAGTCGACTGTCTGGCCTGGTCGTAACTTATAACAGATTGACGGATGCTGCAAAAACATGTGTCCTGCCGCCAAGGTCGGCACAATGCGAGCTGGGAGGCGCGCTTCTGTCGTCATATCTGACCGACCGACCGTCTGAACATAAACTCGCCTGCATCAATTAGCTCCGTTGCAATTGGCGAATCTTACGAAATCCTTTGAGTTGGAATAATATTCGTGACACAGTCCTTGCAGTGGCTGAGTGGCCAGACCTCCGGCCTGTCTCACAGGCGGCCATGGTTCGAGTTCCGCTCAGGTCTGGGATTTTTCATAAAAATCCATAATGACACTGTGGCGGACAAGGTCGCAGTTGGGGTTTTTCTCAGGGTTCTCCCATTTTATAGTAGTACTAAAATGTAAATTAGGTTTTACTTAACGGCGCTTGGAACTGCCGAAATTAAACCTCTTATGGGGAGAGGATGGTATTTTTTTTTAACTTTTTTCCTATTTGGTGTAAATTATTAATTTCTTGTATGTAGAGAGCTCATAGCTGTGGAAACTCAACCAAATAAAAATATTTCGAAAAAAAAATTATTTGGGGCCCAAATTTGAAAAAAATATACCCAATGCAGGATTGTACTAAAACCGATATATCTAAACCGTTTTTAAAGATATATCCAAGCAGTTTTTGCAATGTATTTGCAAAATTATGTTCTACAAACTGACTGTAACAGAATTTTGATATTAGTCCCTACGTTTGTAAAATAAACAATTAAAATTTAGTAACAATTTTCTGATTTCCTTTCTTGCAAACAAACGGACGTATTTTTAAAATGAAATCAATTAACAAAATTCTGTTACAGAGAAAAGTTTCCTAATAGTCTAAAGAATGTGTGTTGTAAATTTCATGTATGTATCTTTAATAGTTCAGAAATTATATCCATTTTGTCTGGCAATGTAGCAAAAAAAATAATGAAGTTACTGGAAACCGATAAAAGCGGGCGTGTGATTTAAAAATCCATAGCGCAGGAAGTTTAAAAATGACGTCTCAACATCCGATAAGGGCATAAATACCCACAAAATGTTATGGAATGCATTCCACACATATCAAAGGGTATTTTAAAGAAATAAAAATTTTTGAAAATTTAATTAACCGGAAACTACAATAAAAGTGGGCGAGTGATTTAAAAATCCATAACGCAGGAAGTTTAAAAGTGGCGATCCACACATATCACAGAGTATTTTAAAAATTTATTTATTTTTTTATTTAATCATTTTTCATCAAAAATACCATTCTCTCCCCTTAAATGCCATCGACCTGCACCGGGATCAAACCCGCAACCTCGGGCACAACAGGCCAGCACTCTACCCACTGGTCCACCAAGGCCGACTAGTAGTAGTATACCACATATAATATTAAATGGTATTATTCTTAAATACAGTGGAACAGTTAAAAACCTTGGCATTTTTATAGACAACGATCTAAATGGGAACACACATTTGCAAACAAATATTTTCTCTACTTCACTCCTTGTTTTATGTGAAAGAATTTCTACCACTTAGTCTAAAAAAGAATCTTGTTCACACGCTTGTAATGCCCCATTTTGATTGTTGCATTTCCTTGCTAACTAATGTAAGTTCATTATTAACTGAGAGTCTACAGCGTGTTCATAATGTGTGCATACGATTCATCTGCAATACTCGTAAATTTGACGATCGCAAAGCATGTTTTATGCTCGACCATGCCGAAATGTAGTAATTATACACCTGGTAGCAGTCCTTTAATGCATGTCATTAAAGTACACCTATTCATTAAAGTTCAGGTTTTCGATTATTCTCGGATATGCAATCGAAAGACGAACAAAACGTCACGGAGGCTGGAAATCCAATACTGCCGCAGAAGATTATGTTCTGTTACTATAATAATTAGCATTAATTGTAAATAATATTCAAATAAATTCAATTTGTTATCTCGTTTTTCAATTCTAAATCAATTTCCAGATTATACATTCTCTGCATTACATCAAGGTCAATGACGTTATTGTTCCTCGGAAAAAATAAATACTTTCGCGTCTGCTCACATCTCACAATTCACGAGCTATGAACAAGGTCACTTCCGATCTTCTGTCAGATACAAATAAAATGAATACTTCTGAATAATTTCAAGTTAGAAATATGGTCGAGCATAAAAAGTCGTATGAAACTTGCCTATATGGTAATTAAGACGCTCGTATGAAAATTAGGAAACTCGCTTGCGCTCGTTTCATAAACAAACATACTTGCGTCTTAATTACTATCATTATAGGCTCGTTGCACAATGTACTATTACAGTACCGTAAAGAATTTACAGTTTGAAATGTTTTCAAACAACAAAATAAATGGTAGGAAGGTAATAAAAGCAGGAGAAAGTATATAAAGATTAGAAGAAATAAAGTACTCTAATACAATAAAATATTAATTGATTACTAAAATTCTATTTCACTAATGTTACCTTCACCAAAATGTTTGAACGGAGACGCCATTTTCAGTCGACTATCTATGAAGGAAACAAATTACGATCGCAAAGCATGTTTTATCCTACCGTAAACAATTTGCAGTTTGAAATGTTGGCAAACAAAGAAACAAATCCTAGGGTAGTGATAAAAACAAACAAATGCTAGGGAAGCGATAAAATTAAACAAATTCTAAGGAAGCGATAAAATTGTGCGATAATCAGCCATGATTGGTTAAAAGACGTTCTTTCGTACCGTTTTACTGGTCAAAAGTACAGGGACATCATTTTATTTTTACTAACGTTTTTAATATTAACCTGGCTATACCTTTGGATTAATGGTTCAGAGCCGGAAACACCGTTTGCTACCCCCTTCCACGATTGAAGTTCGATGATTCTGGCGTAAAATACAAACAAATCAATTTACTAAGTATAGGACGGAAGGAAAGTAGTTCATCCATTTACGTAAACTAGGAGATATCGTAATTTTGAATTTGATAATTTTCATTAGGTTTTTGTTTAATCAAAATACAGTACAGCATTTACAATAAGTGTTTTTATTCACGTACTGAGTAAAGTTATCCATGCGGACGTATTCATTATGCAGTGTATGTTATACTGTCTACAGCACATTACCGTACAATATAGAGAATGAAGTTAAATTGAAAAATAATCATAATATGGATATTTAAACACATTTTTTAAAATGGTGGCTTCAGTTCTTTTGTGCATATTATCGCACTATAGACTATTGCATCTAATTCCAATTACCAGTTTCGTCCTTCGTACTAGTAACTCATGTTGAAATAATTCTATAGCCTACCTATTATATAAAAGAGACCTTACGTACTGTAAATTCAATCTTCACTTCTGCCCGATCCGAAAAGATAAAATTACTCAGACATGCTATCTACTGTCCTTCCAAGTGGTTATGTCGCAGGATCGTAGAAAGGTGGGAAATCACGTGACAGTTAATAACTTTTATTTAAGTTATTTTAAACAGTTGCGGGCGAGGGAAATCGGGATGCGACGTAGGCAAACTGACGACAGTACCTGTGCGAAAATATGATTCAATATTGAAAGCTCTTTCGTCACTGGAAAACGCGAACATATTTCTGGAACATACTATACTCACTAACTCAACACTGTTTGTGTTTACTACGACCTTAAGGCGACTTTGTATACGCTTGGTTCTGTGAGGAGAACAGTTGGAAGTTCACTAGTAGAGGGGGTGGGAGTGAAGTACATTCAAAAACTCAGGTACAATAAAATTGAAGTAAAAATAAAATGATGTCTCTGTAGTATGACGTATTAAAAGTGTAATAGCCAGAAAAAAACTTTGAAATAGGCAATAAATCGGACAAAACAAGAAAATATGTTTATATATGCATTTAAACACGCAAAATAAAAATATATATGCATTTAAAAGGGAAAACTCTCGACATTTATTCAAATAAAGTTGGCTTCATTCGAACGTAAAAACCATGATCGGTAAAGATCCACTTAAACTTTTTCAATATGCAAAATCAATAAAAACATGCAGTTGCATTAAGATTCCGGTCTAGTTATGACTGAAAACAGAAAAGTAGGCCTAGAGAGAAATACAGAATATTAGCTTAGACCCGTATACTATGATAGAGCCAAGTAAGTGTGTCATTTTCGATAAATAAACGTAGGATTTGGGCGTTTAAGTTTGTAGAACACTTGTCTGAAAACATTTATTTCCACAGGCATCAAGAACTCAACGTGTAAAGTCTACTGGAATTCACAGTTGAACGAAGTCTGCTATGTAAACAGAATGTACTCCATGTTGGCAATGTTCCTCACTTCAGGTGTTTGCTTTCGCACTACTGGAAGTTGCAATCACGTGGCAGCAACTGTCAAACAAGGAGGCTCGATTTGCATCACCTTCACTTGTTTTACTACCTTCATTTTTTTTAAATATCCTATGGTTTTTAATACCCCTTTAGGCTATTTCTGCAAGTGGATGACGTTTTAATTCTTGTCTTAGTTATGAATAATATTTGCGGTCATAGAACATCCGAAATGTTAGCACAAAAGTGAGATATAACACCTTCAGATGATAGCAGAAGCAAGAAACATATTAAATTAAGAGGAAACATTGATTTTAGAGTAGACAAGAAAATTCCGAAACTAGAGGCAGCCGCTAAGAGTAGAGAAACCGAAGAAGAAGAAGCATTTTGAGGATGATTATGTTGACTATCACACTTTTACTACGTCATACTACTTTTGACAAATAAAACGGTACGGAACGACGTATTTCGACCAATCATGGCTGCTTATCCTACAATTTTTATCACTTTCCTAGCATTTATTTTTATCACCTCCCTAGCATTTGTTTGTTTTTATCATCTGCCTAGCATTTGTTTCTTTTTATGCCAAGATTGTACTTTCAATAATTGTATATTTTAAAATGATTAATGTTTATTTCATCACCCTTAATTAAAACTTTTCCATCATTTATCACCTCCCTAGCATTTGTTTATTTTTATCACCTTCCTAGCATTTGTTTCTTTTTTGCCAAGATTGTACTTTCAATAATTATATCTTTTAAAATGATTAATGTTTATTTCATCATCCTTAATTTAAACTTTCCATCATTTATCACCTCCCTAGCATTTCTTTTTATCACCTCCCTAGCATTTATTTGTTTTTATCACCTTCCTAGCATTTGTTTCTTTTTTGCCAAGATTGTACTTTCAATAATTATATCTTTTAAAATGATTAATGCTTATTTCATCATCCTTAATTAAAACTTTTCCATCATTTATCACCTCCCTAGCATTTCTTTTTATCACCTCCTAGCATTTGTTTGTTTTTATCACCTGCCTAGCATTTGTTTCTTTTTATCCAAGATTGTACTTTCAATAATTGTATCTTTTAAAATGATTAATGTTTATTTCGTCATCCTTAATTTAAACTTTTCCATTGTTTATCACCTCCCTAGCATTTCTTTTTATCACCTCCCTAGCATTTATTTGTTTTTATTACCTTCCTAGCATTTGTTTCTTTTTTGCCAAGATTGTACTTTCAATAATTATATCTTTTAAAATGGTTAATGGTTATTTCATCATCCTTAATTAAAACTTTTCCATCATTTATTACCTTCCTAGCATTTCTTTTTATCACCTACCTAGCATTTGTTTGTTTTTATCACCTTCCTAGCATTTGTTTATTTTTTGTCAAGATTGTACTTTCAATAATTGTATCTTTTAAAATGGTTAATGCTTAATTTAATCATCCTTAATTAAAACTTTTCCATCATTTATCACCTCCCTAGCATTTCTTTTTATCGCCTCCCTAGCATTTGTTTGTTTTTATCTCCTGCCTAGCATTTGTTTCTTTTTATCCAAGATTGTACCCTACTTTCAATAATTATGTCTTTTTCAATGATTAATGCATATTTCATCATCCTTAATTAAAACTTTTCCATCATTTATCTTATTTGTATTATTTAGGTTATGATATAGCTTCTGCGTATGAGATTATGGATAGTCACATATCATAGATTGTTTAATATTATATATATATATATATATATATATATATATATATATATCTTGAGAATTAAAGTGGAATGAAACTGTTTTAATAAAAATGAAACTGAACTAACAAAGCCTTCTTGACTAGTAATCGTTCATAGAGTTGAATGAAGATTGTATAGTTGGCATAATTAGTAACAAGAGAACAGCTATCATAACAAACTACTGCCATCTAGCGGATTATTTGTAATGATGAGATGGTATAATAATACATTTGAAGACATTATTACAAAAACAGCCATAGTAAGTTTTAATGAAATTGAGTTAAGGACACATTTGCTACTATTTAAAATGTTTATAGACTCCAAAAATGACACATGTCAGGTGCAATAGCCACAAGTAGACTTCGTTGAATTGCCACACGCAACATGCAATCAGGTTGCCGATGTACGGTAGTATAGAAGAGGTGAGCGACCTCCCGGTCTCGTAGTATAAGCAGTTCATGTTAAAGAGTTGTGACCGGTCCAAATAGATAGAGCAGCTAAAGCTAATGTATACCTATGTAAGCACTTGTTTTTGCATTACTGTGGTTGAAACAGTCAAAGCTTAACATTTGTTCAGTGCAGACAAAAATTCAATCAAACAGGCCACAATGAGAGTGTTGCTGTTCCAAATAATATTTTCTCCTGGAATACCCTTACCCCCGCAGCCAGTCTTGACCCGTTGGAAAACGTGGTTGGATGCTGTTAATTATTATGCAGAATATTACGACAAAATAATGCAGGTAATCGATGCATTGGATAGCGCAGACAGTTCCGCTGTTGCAGCTGTAAAATCATTGCCTTCTGAACAGCTATTGGAAGATATTCTATTCATTGATTCTAATTTTAAAATCGTGTCCAAAAGCATCATCCTATTAGAATCGTCTAAACTACAACTCTCAGAAGCCCTTAATATAGTGTATAAAATATCAAAACCGTTATCCAAAATAGCAATTAACTAATTTCAGAAAAAGTGAAATGTAAGTTGAGAAACATTATTGCTAAAAACTCTGCCTATTTACAACTTCGTACTATAAATGATGTACTATCAGGTCACGACAAGACGTCTGAAATTGGTGCATTAAAAAGTAGTGACTTTCCGTTCTTCAAATATGTACGTATTACATCGTGCGATGTTGAACGTACATTTTCCCAATATAAAAACTGTTTGAGTGACCATCGGAGGAGGTTCACTTTGGCAGTCGCTCAAAATGTACGTAACTCTTCACTACACATATTCAAGGATGATGTGAGTATATTACATTAAATTTTAATAGTTAATATATCTCACTACAAAATAGTTGTGTATTTACATGTTTAGACATTTCCTGTTTCAATGATCATTCATTATATTTCTTGAATGCAGACTACAAGTTTTATTGTAACCGCAGTATACTGCTCAGTGTTTACATCAGAGGCATACTCCGTCCGTCGCACGTCCCCTTCTCATACAGTCTATACCGCGTGCGTAGTAAACCTTACGATTCTCGTGGCAATTCCACGAAGTCTAGCCACAAGGATAAACACCAGTTGTACGGAAAAAGCCGACATGTGTTCTATTTATGTTTATTGTTCTCTTGAAAAATAGAAATTTTGCGAAGGGTTGTTTTTGTAATAATGTCTTCATTTTGAAGACAATTTAGTATTTTAGTAAGTCAATTAATATTTTATACTCGACCATGCCGAAATGTAGTATTTATACACCTAGTAGTAGCCCTTTAATGCACCTCATTAAAGTACACCTATTCATTATAATTCAGTTGTTCAGCCAATGACAAATCACCATTGTACCATTATAAAACTGCAAGTATCGATTATTCTCGGATATGCAATCGAAAGACGATTAGCGAAAAGTCAAGGAGGCTGGAAATCCAATACTGTCGCAGAAGGTTATAATAATTAGCGTTAATTGTAAATAATATTCAAATAAATTCAATTTGTCATCTCGTTTTTTCAATTTTAAATCAATTTCCAGGTTATATCAAGACTTCTCTACGTTATATCAAGGTCAATGACATTCGGCCTCGGAAAAAATCAATACTTTCGCGTCTGCGCACATCTCACAATTCAGGTCAGTTCGCTCCTCACTTACATAACCATAACATGAATACTTTTGAATAATTTCAAGTTAGAAATATGGTCGAGCATAAAAGTCGTAGGAAACTTGCCTATAATGGTAATTAAAACGCTCGTATGAAAATTATGAAACTCGCTTGCGCTCGTTTCATAAACAAACATACTCGCGTCTTAATTACTACCATTATAGGCTCGTTGCATAATGTACTATTATTGTATTAGAGTTCTTTACTTATTCTAATCTTCATATATTTTCTTCTAATTGTGTAATAGTCAATGAAATCCCACTCGAGTTTTGATTTTCTCTAGATAAATCAAAACCTCTAGTGAGATTACTGTTGATAAAATATGGCTAACATATAAATGGTCACATTTTTTTACAAAAAAAAAACGAAAATGGGTTTTTTTTTCTTGAAAAATGTTTAAAATTTTACCCATCTCCTCTCTTAAAATGGGTGATCTTCGGAAATCGGTCCGTTGATTTAGACTTCTTATGTAACATTGTCACGTGGTGAGCAAAATATATTATTTATTCACACGAAAATCTTAGATCTGAAGTTACAACGAAGGTGGGTTGCGGGGTCCTTCTTATGGCTGGCCGATATCCCCTACATGTCAACGTTCGACATCTGACACTGCATGCTTGTTGTAACAATGCAGATAGCGTGTTTCTCGCTTTCTGCATTCAAATACAGTGGCAGGGATGTCCAAGTTCTATAATTTAATTTAAGATGTCGGAAATTGTCTCACGATAGAAATGAATATTATATTATTGCATTATTTCAGGATAAATTAAAAAGTAAGTTGATTCAGCATCATATCAATAGGCCCATTTGGAAATTTATAGAAAAGATAATACAATAACTGAATCAAACATAGAATACCATAACTTAGCCTAATCCAAATTCGCTATGTTCACATAAACGTAAGACAACCAACTGTCTAGCTTTTTTATAATCAGTTAATCTTTTAGTAGGCCTACTTTGATTTTTATTGTATTTGTAAATTTAATATTAATTGTTATTATAATTGTAATTGTATTCTTAATATTGTAGTTGTAATCCCCTGGTAGAGGGGAAGAGAAGGCCTGATGGCCTTATCTCTATCAGGTTAAATAAATAAATAAATCTATACTAATAATAAATCTGTGGCCGAAATTTTTCTGGTAATTTTCGATTTTCCAAAAAGAATTGGTCCTAACATATATAATTACCCACCCTGAAACCGAAAATCGCTTTTTTGAAATTTTTGTTTGTATGTCTGTCTGTCTGTCTGTATGTTTGTTACCTTTTCACGCGATAATGACTGAACGGATTTCGATGAAAACTGGAATATAAATTAAGTTCGTTGTAACTTAGATTATAGGCTATATGGCATTCAAAATACATTATTTAAAAGGGGGGTTATAAGGGGGCCTGAATTAAATATATCGAAATATCTCGCTTATTATTGATTTTTATGAAAAATGTTACATAACAAATATTTCTTTAAAAATCATTTCCGATAAGTTTTATTCTTTGAAAAAGTTTAATAGGACTGATATTTAATGAGATAAATGAGTTTAAAAATAAAATATCTGCCATCTAAGGCCGTATAATGAATTAAAAAACAAATGACTTCGTCTATAAGGGGCTTTGGACAGCAACAATCGAAAGCTATGAAAGATAGCCTACAGATAACGTTTCTGCGTTTCTATGAAGTAATATCTGAAGCTAAATTAACCGATTTGTATAATTAACTATTAATTCACCATTGGAAAGTTTAGTTTCTCTAGATGGACATAATGCTATAATGTTATCACAGTAACTTCTGAGTGAATCGAGGACAGGTAAGATTAAAATAGATTCTTATGCACCGAAAACTTGATAGGCTATTCTGTATATTCGTTTCCTGTGTTTCCTAAACTAATTTTTATGACCAAATGAGTGGTCTCTGAATCAAAATGTTCGCATTTTAATTTTTTAATTAAATTTAAATTAGATTTATCCTTCTATCAAACACGAATGTTCCCTGGATCAAATGTCTTATTTTAATTATATAATTACTTTATATTTATTTCTAATGGGTGCAGCGGAGCGCACGGGTACGGCTAGTAAATAAATAAATAAATAAATAAATAAGTGAGTGAGTGAGTGAGTGAGTGAGTGAGTGAGTGAGTGAGTGAGTGAGTGAGTGAGTGAGTGAGTGAGAGTGAGTGAGTGAGTGAGTGAATAAACAGGAAATATGTTACAAATCAACGGCGAATTGAAGGGAATGTATACCGATACAATCAATATAAGGACAATAGTAATGTGAAACAATATTTGCGGGCACTTTCATATTATATTATGAAACTGTATGCTGACCCCAGTGCAGATGAAATTAAAAAATAGAATTAGGTACCCGTACAGAATATTGTAACTTTAGCTGTCATTTTATTGTTAAATAATTTATTTAAACTTGATAAACATTGTTCTGAATATTCATGATACCATACTTATATGTAATAACTCCTGTCATATTTTTGATGACTGTGGATATTTTTTATTTAATGATTGTGGACATTCAAGATAATGGCCATTTATTCAATGTGGGACACATTTTACACTGGACATTTGATGACTGGAGACACTTTTGATAATGGACATTTTTGCAATGGGCATTTAGCAGTGGACAAATTGACTGACAGTTGTGCGGAGACAAAGAGGAAATAGGAAATATTGGAGAAAGCTGGGTTTGCAGTGAAATATTTACTCTTGGGCAGAAAATTAAAAATGAATGAATATGGTTTGATTTCGTGCTACCTTTGCTTCAATTTTTGCTTTTAAGACAAATTTATTATATTGTATTAATAAAATTAATACATAACAATCGAAATAATTTTGAGTTGTATTCTCACAGTTATGAAACAAAAGGTATGAATTCTTTAAGATTGTTTGAACCAAAATGCAACATTGTTACAGTATTTAATCATAGTAGTAATTTAGGCCCAAGATTATATAACAAAATTATACTTAAATATCCAAATCTTTTCAATTCTAATAGTTCTGGTATTAAATTTAAAAAGTTATGTATGGATTTTATATATAACAAGGATATATAACAAAATTATATTTAAATATCCAAATCTTTTCAATTCTAATAGTTCTGGTATTAAATTAAAAAAGTTATGTATGGATTTTATAAATAATGAAAAAATGTAAATTTAAATGTATATATTCTTATTGCGTAGTAGACATAAAACAAATTGTATTATATACTTCTTAATTTAAATTCAGGAATCCGCCCCTGAGCACGAGTTCTACTCTTTCAGGGGAGAGCTAAAGTTTTTCTGTTTATATTATATTTTGTTACAATTATTGGCAAAATAAACACAGATTATTAAAAAAAATTATCTGCCTATATGAAAGAACATCTAAATTTAATTTTCAGATAATAGAACTAAGTTAAAAGTTATGACATTTATAGGAAAATGTCCCCTAAAACAAAAATGAAAAAAAAAAAAACATAAAAGTGTTAATACGTAACGAAACTATAAAACATCTTAATCATTTTATTATTATTTTTATTTACAAAACATACTGGGCCGACAAGTCAATAGGCCTAATAACAAATAAATTATGATAATTTATCACCATTTATTTGTTAATAATTTTAATTATTTACATAGGATGTGACATTTCTCACAGTTACGTCTATGATTTAACTCGAGAAGTAGAATTTGCGTTCCATAAAATATTTTAACATTTTCATTAATTTAGCACAGTTTGAATATAGTCGTTACAAGTAAAAAATGCATGTCTATACAGCGCCCAATAAACGTTTCCTGTTTTTTGAAGAGTCTATATTCTACAATTACTTTAGTAGGCCTAATTTATTCCTACCAATCTTCTTTAATTTAGGACCTATTAATACTAAATCTAGTAACTAGCGTAGCTTAGTCTTCTGAGGCGCTTGACCGCCGATCCGGAGTCGCGTTCGGGCGTGGGTTCGATTCCCGCTTGGTCTGAGTACCAGATTGTTTTATTCCGAGGTTCCCCTAACCGTAAGGCGAATGTGAGGTAATCTACGGTTAATCCTCGGCCTCATCTCGCCAAATACTACCTCGCTATCACCAACCCCAATAACGCTAAATAACAGAGAAGTTGATACAACGTTGTTAAATAACCAACTAAAAAATTACTAAATCTAAATAAAAAATATCTGATTTTTAGTATGTGAAGAAGGTACGTCATGGTAAGAATTTATTTATTTTACTTACTTATTTATTTATTTATTTATTTATTTATTTATTTATTTATTTATTTATTTATTTATTTATTTATTTATTTATTCTGGTATAGTTAAGGCCATAGGCTTTCTCTTCCACAACACCAGGAATACAAATAAAATAATAGAAATAAACAGAGAAAAATACATTTACAAATTACACAAGAAATATTTTATACACAAAAATATAGGTTTCACACAAACTTTAAATGAGTGATTAATTTATTTTATTTAATTTAAACAAGAAACTTGCAATTTTTCTAGATTAAAAAGAAAAAGAAAAAAACACAAATCAATACTTCTAGTAATACCTAAAAACATTAACTAAGACAAAATTTTCCAATTTAATTTTGAATTGTGATAAAGTCCAGCAGTCCCTGGCGTCATTACGTAACGAATTCCAGAGGCGAGGTATTTCTACAGTATAGGAAGAATATTGTACGAAATGGAACTATAGAAGTTGGAGCTTTATACTTCGAAGAGGTGGAAAAATTCAAGTATTTTGGAGCAACAGTAACAAATATAAATGATACTCGGGAGGAAATTAAACGCAGAATAAATATGGGAAATGCCGGTTATTAAAAGCTTTTATCATCTAGTCTGCTGTCAAAAATCTGAAAGTTAGAATTTATAAAACAGTTATATTACCGGTTGTTCTGTATGGCTGTGAAACTTGGACTCTCACTTTGAGAGAAATAAATTGAGGGTTTTGAGAATAAGGTTCTTAGGAAAATATTTGGGGCTAAAAGGGATGAAGTTACAGGAGAATAAACACAACGCAGAGCTGCACGCATTGTATCCTTCACTTGACATAAAAACATTAAATCCAGACGTTTGAGATGGGCAGGGCATGTAGCACGTATGGGCGAATCCAGAAATGCATATAGAGTGTTAGTTGGTATGCCAGAGGGGAAAAGACCTTTGGGGAGGCCGAGACGTAGATGGGAGTATAATATTAAAATGTATTTGAGGGAGGTGGGATATGATGATAGAGACTGGATTAATCTTGCTCAGGATAGGGACCAATGGCTGGCTTATGTAAGGGCGGCAATGAACCTCCGGGTTCCTTAAAAGCCAGTAAGTAAGTATAGGAAGATGAGTATAAAGACGTTCTATGATGAGGGATAGAAAGAAGTGATTGATGTTGTTTTCGAAGAGTTGTAAGAAATTGACAGCGCTATAACAGATAATTCGGAGTAGAAGTATGTATGTATTTATTCACACTGCAATGGGTATATACCCGGTGGCAGTGGTAACTAATTACACTCAATAATGACAATAATAAACTTATTAATCAAAATACAATTAATGATAATACTAATAATTAATACTAATAATAATAATAATAATAATAATAATAATAATAAAGGAATATACTAAATTAAATGAAACGATCACTTAAAATAACATTTGAAATATTCTAATTTGTATCTTAAAACTAAGATCGAACTAAAACCCACGAGTATATGTTCATATCTGCACAAGTACCTTTCAACATTACACTCATTTCGCTGTCAACTCACTCACTGCACTGGAACTACGACACATTTCACTAATTCTATCCTGATTTCACTAACACTTCAAAAACATTTCACTGTTCAAATACTTTGCACTGCCACTATAAACTATAAAGCTTCACTGAAAGGAACACGTTTCACTTACACAGCACACTTCACTGACACGACACTTCTTCACTGATACAACACACTTCATTGACACAACATAATTCTTCACTGATACAACACTTCAATAACAACATATCATTTACACCCTTTAACTACTGTGTATAATTATCGGAAGTCCTTAAGCCTATTTTTAAATACATTTTTGGCTGTTGGTAAAGCCTTTAGTTCTATGCATTCCAGTCCCTGATAGTACGATTGAGAAAAGAAAACTTTCAGTGTCCGTCCTCTGCCTTCTTTCCCTCAATTTATATGAGTGGTCGTTCCTTGAAGAGTAATTTTGCGGCTGCAACCTATTTTTTTATTTCTTTCCAGGCAGGCTCACCTCTGTATGTTTTGAACAGCATAATATTCGCGTTCTCCTGTCCGTGAGTGTGTCCCATTTTAATGGTGAAGTAAGAGCCCGTTTTTGAATCTTTTCCAGTGTCTTAGTATGCATGATTCTAAACAGAAGAGACAGTGAATGTATGAATGGTTTTGTTATTAATTTTAAACTATAACAGACCGGGCCAAAAACAAGAGTGACGTCACGGGAGTGTTGGTACACCCCTCGAACAAGCGAAGCATGATATTCGCTGTCAATCTGAGGCGATGTTGTGTCGTTGCTACGCCATTGTGTAGGCATCCTGCTTTACAATGTTTAAGCATGTCAACAACATTATATACATTTCGATATTCAGCCGTGACGTTTCGACGCTATTGTATCCGCCGCTAGGAGACGAGAGGCCGCTGACGTTTCAAGAAAAGAAATCTGCCTAGACAATAATGCAGGCACGAGTTTTAAATAGAGAATAGCGAGCAACTTGTATTGAGACGCTCATGACAATAGAGTTGTATGTTGCAAAGAATTGTGGGAATGGGTGATTGCGTAAACACTACCGGTGTATATTGCAGTCTACAGCGGACAACTATATGGCTAACTTTTTAACTTTATTTTTATACAAAATATTATAAAGATGAAAAACGTAAGCCTTATGTTACAGACTTTTGACGAAAATAAACGTTTCCGGAATACCTGACACACAAAAACGTTCAAGTCAGAATTCGGATTTTTCTTTTTCAATTACTCGCATTCTGTTTCCACATGTCAATTCATAAGCTTTCTGCACATAAATTAAATGAGATGTTTATTTAAATTTCATTATTTACTAGCCGTACCCGTGCGCTCCGCTGCACCCGTTCGCATCTCCTTGACGTTAGTTTAATATCATGTGTTTCAATAAATTCAAATTGTTTAATTAACAACAATTTATCATTATTTAATTGCATCATGGTACTATTTTGATCCAGGGAAATTAAATCAAATCAAATTAAAATAGGACATTTGAATGAGGGAACATTCATTTGATAGAAGGAAAAATCGTTTAATATGTTACTTAATTTAAATTGTATTTAAATAATTAAAGTGCGATCAACCAGAAACTCATTAAAATTCCTTTAACATGTTTCTTAATTATTATTACATCCAACCATAGTTTAATGAAGATTGACATCATTTAGATTTAAGACATAAACATTATTTTAAGAAATACAGGAAACGAATATTCAGAATAGCCTATGAAGTTTTCTGTGCATAAGAAGCTATTTTAATCTTATCTGTCCTGGTTTCACCCAGAAGTTACTGTAATGACTTTATAGCATTATGTCCATCTAGAGAAACTACACTTTCCAATGGTGAATTTATAATGAATTATACAAATCTGTTAATTTAGCTTCCGATATTACTTCATACAAACACAGAAACATTCTCTGTAGGCTATGTTTCGTAGCTTTCGATTATTGTTGTCCAAGGTCCCTTATAGACGAAGTCTTTTTTTATTTCATTACACTGCCTTAGATGGCGTAGTTATTGTAATTTTAAAACTCATTTATCTCATTAAACATCAGTCCTATCAAAAGTTTGTATAGAATAAAACTTATCGGAAATAATATTTAAAGAAACTTTTGTTATGTAACATTTTTCATGAGAATTAATAATAAGGGAGATATTTCGATTTATTTCATTTGAGCCCCCTTATAACCCCCGTTTTAAATAAAATATTTTGAATGCCATATAGCCTAAATTCTAAGTTACGACTAACTTAAATTATATTCAAATTTTTATATAAATTAGTTCAGCCATTATCGCGTAAAAGAGTAACAAACATCCAGACAGGCAGACATACAAACAAAAATTTCAAAAAAGCGATTTTTGGTTTCAGGGTGGTTAATTATATATGTTAGGAGCAATTATTTTTTGAAAATCGAAAATTACCAGAAAAATTTTGGCTACAGATTTATTATTAGTATAGATTTACAAATGGCTTTTAGAGAACCCGGATGTTTTTTTTTTTTTATTTTTCTATTTTTCTGTTTTCTGTTTTTCCCGTGTTCTTAAACTAGTACGTTTACAACACCCATGCCCAAGGCGGCACTCGAATCCACAACCTTTCGGACCAAGCGATAGAGACATGCCGTGCCCCTACAGTTTGAGTCATCCAGGTCGGCATGTTCATTGCCGCCCTCACATAAGCTCACCATTGGTCCCTATCCTGAGCAAGATTAATCCAGTCTCTACCATCATATCCCACTTCCTGAAATCCATTTTAATATTATCCTCCCACCTACCTCTCGGACTCCCCAAAGATATTTTTCCTCAGGTCTTCAATTAACACTCTAAATGAATTTCTGGATTTACCTCATGAGTGCTACATACCCTGTCCATCTTAAACGTCTGGATTTAATGTTCCTAATTATATTAGTTAAGAATACAATGCGTGCAGTTCTGCGTTGTGTAACTTCCTCCATTCTCCTGTAACTTCATCCCTCTTACCTCCAATTATTTTCCTAACCATCTTATTTTCCAACATCCATAACCTATGTTCCTCTCTCAAAGTGAGAGTCCAAGTTTACAACCATAGAAAACAACCGGTAATATAATTAACTGTTTTATAAATTCTAATTTTCAGTTTTTTTGAAAGCAGACTAGAAAACAAAAGCTCAACCGAATAATAACAAAAATTTTTCAAATTTATTCTGCGTTTAATTTCGTCTCGAGTGTCATTTATATTTGTTACTGTTGCTATAAGGAATTTCAATTTTTCTACATTTTTAAAGGATAAATTTTCAATTTTGTATCAATTTGTATATTTTTATTTGATATTATACTCTGGTCACGAAATATAATCATAAGCATGTTTTTTCAGGATTTATTTCCAAACCTATCTCATTACTTGCTTCAAATATAACTTTTCATTTAGCAAAGGAATTTTACAATGTTACATTTCTTCGGATCAAATTTCTGCATTATTAAAGGTCAAAATTAAAATATTCTTTCAATCATTTATTATCACAATATTCTGCTCTCTTAAACTGACTAACCATATTGGGAATTAAATCAATGGCTTTCCCAAAACACAATGAAATGTTTCATATAAAACAATTTCTATCTCGAAAAGGAAGCAAAAACGAGCAAAATTGTATTAAACTTTTCTGTTTGAAATATCTCAAAGAATAACCAGCTGAAATTAATGACATTACTTCACCCTGTAAATTGGATGGCCTCAGGAAGATTGGTCAAACAAATATTATGATATAAACCTAGGGG
The DNA here is from genome assembly GCA_025594305.2 of Periplaneta americana. Classification (NCBI taxonomy): domain Eukaryota; kingdom Metazoa; phylum Arthropoda; class Insecta; order Blattodea; family Blattidae; genus Periplaneta; species Periplaneta americana. The sequence continues at coordinate 23,816,752 of JAJSOF020000035.1, forward strand.
ACATAGTATCGTTTATGACTAAATGGAAGGACATTATTTGAATCGGAACAAGTTTTTCAGCGTAACCTTGTAATAGAGATAACTATTAATCTTAAAGGCTTATTTTCTTATAACTATGTAAACCTGCTCAAAATTCTTAAGGGGTAGGTACAGCTTACAGCAGTAAAATTTTGGAAATATTCAACATTTTTTTCCTTCATTACTGTATCTTGTACAATATTGAAAAACTGGTATGTGTAAAACTCTGCCCTTCTGCTATGTGAAAAAAGAATATTTTTACCATTAAAAAATTATTTATATATTTTTTCTCAAAATTCAAAATGGTGGCAGTTCACTGTGCAGTGATGAAGCTTTTCCCTCATAACTCAAAAACTATCCAACATCCTGTGATGAAATGTTCTGTGTGTATTTATGCATGTCATATGTACAATATGATACAAGATCACTCCTCTATCTTTGATAGATTGTCTGATGAAAAATAAATTCATTTTTAAAAATTGTCAAATTTCGGTATTTTCTCCTAACACAAAATAAAAAAAATATATTATCTATTAAGGAATGTAGTTGAAAGAGCATGATATTGTAAACATGAGTTTCAGCAATAAAATAAAAGAGAGAACATGAAAAAGTTAACAAGTTTATGAGTTATGAGGGAAACGCTTCATCACTGCACAGTGAACTGCCACCATTTTGAATTTTGAAAAAATATAGGCTATATATAAATAGGCTAATTTTCGAGCATACTTTCATTAAGCTATACAAATTAGTACAATTCATAATTATCAAGTAGATTAATTTAATTTATAATCAAACAATTCATCAGTTGAGCTATACAGACTACTATACAGTTTACAGCATATACAATTCATCAATTGAGCTATACAGACTACTATTCAATTTACAGGTTATACAATTCATCAGTAGAGCTATACAGACTACTACTCATTTTAAAAGCATATACAATTCATCAGCCAAAGTATACAAACATATACAATACATAGTAAACAAATAAATTCAATTTACAAACAAATTTTGGGAAAATCTTCATCATTGCACAGTGAACTACCACCATTTTGAATTTTGAAAAAGTAAGTATGAATATATATTTTTAATCGTAAAAATATTTTTTTCATATAGCAGAAGGACAGTGTTTCACACGTACCAATTTTCATTATTGTACAAGATACAGTAATGGAGTAAAAATCGTTGAATATTTCCAAACATTTTACTGCTGTAAGGTGTACCTAATCCCTTAAGCAACAAATATATTTTAGCATTGAAATATTTGTTTCAGATTCTCTTATTTTTCTAAAATAAATTTCGTATTTTGGCAAATAAGAAGAAAAAAAAAAAGAAAAATCAGTGAATCCCAGCGATCCGAGAACCACAGGCTGTGAACCAGCTTTTGACCCCCGTGTAACAACGGCAAGTAGAAAGGGGGATGAAGTATTGAGTAACATACATTGCAGCGGGGTGTTGAGTGAAAAACACGTCAGTCAACTGACATCTCGCATTGTCAGACAGGAGATGTGGTCCAGTCCCTTAAGTGGCCGTCAAGCCATTGTACCGCCCGTCTCTTTTTTTTTTTAATCCATTTATCGAGGTCAGTGACCATTTGACTCTCACTTCCCCCAAAACTGTAACATCACAGAATATGAATGTAACATGAAATCGTATTGTATAGCGCATCGCACCAGTATGAGAAGGGTGCAAAATATTTTTTTTATATTATATATTTTCTTTCCCCTGCGGAAATTCCATCCCACACACAATGCTGTTTTTGGATAGTGTATGTGCGTTCAGCTTTTTGTCTATGTGGTGTAACCGTTCGGTTTGAACCCCTCACAGACGATGCCTGCAGCCAAACCCCTGGGGTACTTCCAGTATTCTGACACATCCATTCTCAGGGGATGTGTGTTGTTGTTCTAATGGCTTGTTAACGAATGTCTCATGTATATAAAGCCGTTGTCGTATAAATGGCATATACTGATCAATGTATCATAGCACTCCCGCCTGACGATCTAGTGCGCCGGGTTCGATTTACGGACAGGGATGTGGAGATTTACGGTGTGCGCCAAAACAAACGACACTGAAATTATCGCTCATCTTCTATCCACGTTTCCCTAGCAACGAAGTATTTATTATTTTATTGTTTGTAACAGTTTCACAATGAAATTATTCGGTATCATCAATGTGGGTTTAGGCGTAATAGATCAACAGTTCATCAGATATTTTGTATTCGAGAGACAATGGAGACAAAATGGGAGTATAAAGGTACAGTGCATCAGTTATTCATGGATTTCAAAAAAGCATATGACTCGGTTAAGAGAGAAGTTTTGTATGATATGCTTAATGAATTTGGTATTCACAAGAAACTAGTTCGATTAATTAAAATGTGTCTCAGTGAAACGTACAGCAGAGTCCGTATAGGTCAATTTCTGTTAGATGCGTTTCCAATTCGCTGTGGGCTAAAGCAAGGAGATACACTATCACATTTACATTATAACTTTGCTCTAGAGTATGCCATTAGGAAAGTCCAGGATAACAGAGGGGGTTTGGAATTGAACGGGTTACAACAGCTTCTTGTCTATGCGGATGACGTGAATATATTAGGAGAAAATCCTCAAACGATTAGGGAAAACACGGGAATTTTACTTGAAGCAAGTAAAGAGATAGGTTTGGAAGTAAATTCCGAAAAGACAAAGTATATGATTATGTTTCGTGACGAGAATACCAGAATGGAAATATAAATAATGGAAATTTATCTTTTGAAAGGTGGAAAAATTCAAATATCTGGGAGCAACAGTAACAAATATAAATGATATTCGGGAGGAAATTAAACACAGAATAAATATGGGAAATGCGTGTTATTATTCGGTTGAAAAGCTTTTATCATCCAGTCTGCTGTCAAAAAATCTGAAAGTCAGAATTTATAAAACAGTTATATTACCGGTTGTTCTTTATGGTTGTGAAAACTTGGAGAAGAACAAAGGTTAAGGGTGTTCGAGAATAAGGTGCTTAGGAAAATATTTTGGGCTAAGAGGGATGAAGTTACACGAGAATGGAGAAAGTTACACAACACAGAACTGCACGTATTGTATTCTTCACCTGACATAATTAGGAACATTAAATCCAGATGTTTGAGATGGGCAGGGCATGTAGCACGTATGGGAAATTACAGAAATGCATATAGAGTGTTAGTTTGGAGGCCGGAGGGAAAAAGACCTTTAGGGAGGCCGAGACGTAGATGGGAAGGTAATATTAAAATGGATTTGAGGGAGATGGGATATGATGATAGAAAATGGATTAATGTTGCTCAGGATAGGGATCAATGGCGGGCTTATGTGAGGGCGGCAATGAACCTCCGGGTTCCTTAAAAGCCAGTAAGTAAGTAAGTAAGTAAGTAAGTAAGTAGGTAAGTAAGTATAAGGTTCAGTGCATCAGTTATTCATAGATTTCAAAAAGGCACATGACTCGGTTAAGAGAGAAGTTTTATATGATATGCTTAAGGGGACACTCCACTAAAATTGACAACTTTTTTACTAATCATTTTTTTAACTAAATTTTGAGAGCATGCTTATTATATAAAGGACTAACAAAATCCAAATTTTAAACTCCCAAATGTTTTTAGCTTCTGATTTTTTTATTTTTTATTTTCTGCTTTTTTTTTTAGAAATATATTCAAACCCAAGTTTTTTGTAGAAGATCTAAATGTTTAAGATTCTTTTTTATTACATTCACAAACATAGAGAAACATTTCTATGCATTCATTTTATGAAATAGGTACCTCATTTATTCACTTTTTTAAATTTTGAGAAAGTTATTTTTTCTCTAATTAATGAAAAAAATATTAATTAAGTAAAGTATCAGCATTTCTTACAAACTAAATGCATAGAAACACGTCATATATACTTGCAATAAAAATTTCATCCAGATTGATTAATATTTAGCATTAAAAAGTTGGTGTTGAATCTAGAAAAATAAACTTACGAAAAAATGGATGTTTATGTAACACATACCTATTAAAATTCTCCTCCGCTACATTCATCTAGTAACTTCAGGGAGCCAACGTCAGAACAAAAAATTACTAGTTTTGTAATAAGAAATTTGTAAAAAAGAATTTTTTGATGAAAAAAATAATTTTGACACTTCTTTAAATAGCTTTAATTAAAAAAAATTAAACATAATTGTAATCAGAATTTAACTAAATCCATTTGGATTATGAAAATATGTATGCTAAAGAAGAGAAATAGCCAACTTTTTTTTTGGGGGAAATGTTCATGATTTTCAGTAGAGTCTCCACTTAAGGCTTCATTCAAACGTTGGACACAATGCTGTGAAATGTATGGCAATAATGTTAAATTACGATGAATTTCATATGTACACACCATAACAAGAGTCCTATATACAGTTTATGGATCGAGACTTTATGTCCACTTGTAGATAGACTAAAATGAATGTGTACAGTGAGAGAGTTTAGAATTCTAAAATAGAAATGCCCAGAGTAACTGGGTAATAGAAGAGGAAAGTAGGACAGAAGGAGAATTATTTAGGTAAATAAGAGGAAGGAGTGAAGGTGAATAGTGTAACTAGACTTGGTATGCGAGTGAAAAATGTGGAGTGAGATTAGGAAGTGTAAACAGAGAAAAGCAAATGTGCGGAGAGTGAATTAATTGAACTACGAATTATAGTGTAAATGATAGTAATGCAAGTAAAGTGAACCTGTGGAAGCAGTGGTCAGTGATAAATATAAAAATAGGCATAGAAAGAGAAATAAAGTGGTACTGGGAGGAAGAGAGAGAAGAAAATGTGAAAATTTTACGATACAGAAGTAGTAAATTATAAATATTAGGTACATGAAGATTGGTGCTAGAGCAAACAGTTGAGATGGATAAAATAGGATGTAGTGAAAAGTGTAACCTTTAGTGTTAACAGGCATAATGGAACTAAGAGAAACCTATTTTCAAATTTTTATGTAAATACATACTCGTATTTTCAAATATTCACATAAAAATTAAGTTTTCATGTATAATTTTGACAAAAAGAGATTAATCACCACCCGAATGTTAGCAGTTGCTTAGAAAGGCAAGTTTCTCTGAATTGCTTATCTGTGGAACTCAGAGAGTTTGTAATTATAATTAGTTACACAACGGCGCTAGTTTGGAACAAAATTGAACCGCTGTTTTAAAAGTTGATTTAGTGTAAATTCATACTCGTATTTTCAAATATTCACTTGAAGGGAAATAACAAGAAAATTGAAATAGCCACAAATATTTTTCGAACATATACTATTTAGGATGCCTAGGAAAGCCCCATTTGGAAGAATGTTAATCAGTTCACCCTTTGAATGTGTTTACAGAATGTCGGAATATTTCTTGGATAAAGTTTTTCCAGAAACACATTAATCAGGTTTGGCAAGGTTCGTTTCAACAATGTATGTGAAGGTTAGGTGCCATTATATAGTGGATTAACTAGCAGTGCTGAAAATCATCAGACTATATCTGATAAAAGTTTTGTTTCACAATAAATTAATTAATCATGTAATTTCCGTTTTGTACAGCATGTACTTCTACATTAAACAATGATGTGTCATTTAGGAGGCCTTGTAAATACTATAGGTTACTATGACCATCAGCTGCCTCTATTTTCTACTACTAGGTCTACAATCACAAATATATTTCTACCATGGGTCATGTTATTTCTCAATGGCTACTAGGCCTCTTTTTCCCAGTACAAGGCCAGTGTTACCATTACTACTAGGATAATCGTCAGCCATTTGTGATGGCCTACTTGAGGAAAAGTAGGTTACTGTATTATAGGCCTAATTTTACTCTAGGCCTATATTACCACAAAACTAGGTACTACTACCACTAATACTAGGCCTATTTCTTTATTACCACTACTACTAGGCCTACTATTACCACAAAAACTAGGCCTATTAGACTTTAATAGTCCCAAAATTTGTTACTACCAGTTTTACTGTTCTTATTTATGTCATTCTCTCCTTCATAAAAAATAGATTGCATTACTACACCTACTGGGAAATTGTTTACTTGTTCTATAATACTGTTGTGTATGTATGTATTTATTAACACTACAACTAGGTATTATACATCTACTAGTCCAGTGATATATAGGCCTACTATTACAATAATAACTATTACCAATTATTATAAGTACTAAATTTATAAAAATAAATTACAGTAATAAAAATGAATAATTGTTAAATGATAAAATTTATTCTCATTATATTTTAAATCAGTTTCCATGATCTCAAATTTCACCACTAAAAATAAATATAATTAATAAATCTGGGCGTCTTTATTTAAACTCATCCTTTGTAAAAGATAGAACTTTAAAATAGATTATAGACCAGGCTACATTAATGTTTTGGTACTGTTTTGAATCTGTGCCTCCCTTGAATGATATTAATTTAGTTTTGTTAGATTATATTTTCTTGCCTGCCACCAAATTCTCTTATGTAATTTTATGCAATGTCACCACAAATAAAGTTGTTAAAAAATTATTGTAACACACATAAAATTGATTGTCATTTAGTGCCTTGTAAATTATAATTTCATAAACATCAGCTGCCTCTGTTTTCGTTTCCAATCACAAACATATTTCTAGGGAGTGCATGTTATTTCTCAATGGCTAGGGCGCTCTTTTTCCCAGTACAAGGCAGTGTTCCGCGATAATCGTCAGCCATTTGTGATGGACAGCTTGAAAAATATATTATTATTATCTAATTTTAGTCTGGTATATTTCTTCCTAGTTGATGTTTTAATGTAGACTTTAATAGTCCCAATATTAAAAGTTTTTGCATTATTTATGTCATTCTCTCCTTCATAAGAAATATTGCATTCTAAGTATGGGAAATTGTTTACTTGTTCTATAATACTGTATGTGTATGTATGTATTTATTAACACTGCAACTGTGTATACATCCGGTGGCAGTGATATATAATATACAATAATAACATTACAATTATTATAAGTAATAAAATTATAATAATAAATTACAGTAATAAAAATAAAATAAACGTAAATTTAAATCTAACTATAAATAAATAAATGCAATAAATTTGGGCCTATAAATAAGAAGTAGAACTTTAATAGATTATAGATTAGGCCTACTATTTTTGTTCGTTTTGGATCTGTGCCTCTGAATGATATTAATTTAGTTTTGTTAGATTATATTTTCGTACCAAATTCTTATGTAATTTTATGCAATGTAAATAAATCTTTTACACATATTGCATTATTAATTAATTATTATTTACTTACTTACGGCTTTTACAGAACCCAGAGGTTCATTGCCGCCCTCAAAAAAACCGTCACCGGTTCCTAATCTGAGCAACTCTCTAGCACCATATCCCACAACCCTCAAATCCATTTTAATATTATCTTCCCATCTACGTCTCGGCCTCCCCAAAGGTCTTTCTCCCTCCGGCCTCCCAACTAACACTCTACATGCATTTCTGGGTTCGCTCATACGCATTATTATTATTATTATTATTATTATTATTATTATTATTATTATTATCATTATTATTACTTATTATTAATATTACTATTACTACTACTACTACTACTACTACTATTGTATTAATCATTACTATTGTTATTATTATTATGGTATTATTATTATTATTATTATTATTATTATTATTATTATTATTACTTATTCTTATTAATATTATATTACTATACTATTACTATTAATTATCATTATATTATCATCATCATCAATTACTCATTAATAGCCAATAGCCAATATACATGATCATGAAATTAGAAATAGTGAATAAATTAATACTCCATACTGTAGATTACATAAAACTAGTAGAAATTTTTCTGTCTTGGGGATGAAATTATATAATAAGCTTCCCAGTCAATATTATAAGTTACCAACCAATAGTTTCAAAGCTAGATTTTATAATTGGCTTTTTTAATTTATCCTTTCATACGAAATTGTTTTTTAATAAATAGAGTTATTTACATTTAGTTACAAATATTACATTAAGGGTGAAGTGTTTTCATTAATTTTAGAGTTTCAAAATGTTTTGTGTTTTCATTCAATTTAAACTTTATTGTTTTCAATTATATGTGTATTTTCAAATGTATTGTGACGAAGCTTATCACTGTATATTTAATGGCTTAATAAATTGAATTGAATTGAATCATTATCATTATTAATTATTGTTATTAATATTAATATTACTACTACTATTACTATTTATTATTATTATTATTATCATCATTATTATTATTATTATTATTACTTATTCTTATTAATATTCCTATTACTACTACTATTACTATTAATTATTATTATTATTATTATTATTATTATTATTATCATCATCATGTCATGTACTTAATTGAATTGATATATAATTAATTAAGTTGATATGTAATTAAGTTGATATGTAAATAATTAAGTTGATAGGTAATTAATTAAGATGATATGTAATTTAGTTGATATGTAAATAAATTAAGGTGATATGTAATTAATTAAGATGATATGTAATTAAGTTGGTATGTAATTAATTAAGGTGATATGTAATTATTTAAATTGGTAATAGTTGAGGGAAATAGAAGTACTTATAAGTTAGATTTACTTTTGCTTATCGTAGGCGTTATTATAGAATAGTTTTTTTATTTATAGTCCTAGGTTTATTGCATCTACTATTTATAGATTTACGTTTATTTTATTTTATTTCATTTAGGTTTGTTTTATTTTATTTCATGAAATTGTAATTATTGTATATTATATATCATTGCCACCGGGTGTATACCCAATTGTAGTGTTAATAAATACATACATAAATACATACATACATACATACATACATACATACATACATACATACATACATACATACATACATACATACATACATACATACATACATATGCAAAATACCGGTAATTAATTTGATAGGTAATTAATTAAGATGATATGTAATTTAGTTGATATGTAAATAAATTAAGGTGATATGTAATTAATTAAGATGATTGGTATGTAAATTAATTAAGGTGATATGTAATTATTTAAATTGGTAATAGTTGGGGGAAATAGAAATACTTATAAGTTAGATTTACTTTTGCTTATCGTAGGCGTTATTATAGAATAGTTTTTAATTATAGTCCTAGGTTTATTGCATCTACTATTTATAGATTTAAGTTTATTTTATTTTATTTCATGTAATTGTAATTATTGTATATTATATATCACTGCCACCGAGTGTATACCCAATTGTAGTGTTAATAAATACATACATTCATCATTATTATTTTTATTATAAATATTCTTATTAATACATTCACTATTACTATTAATTATTATTATTATTATTATTATTTTTATTATTATTATTATTATTATATCGTCATTAATTATTCTTATTCTATTACTACTACTATTACTATTAATTATTATTATTATTATTATTATTATTATTATTATTATTATTATTATTATTATTATTATTACCGTCCATTTTATTACAATTTGCATCTACAATGCAATGTCGCTCTGGAAATGCTGTACCTTTTTAGCTGGAATTATTTTCGTTGCTTTCATGACCTTGTGACGGACGGACGGATGGACGCAGATACGACAATAGCTATTCCTACAATATTGCCGCTCGCTTCTTTTATTTTTCCAACAAAATGGTCCACCGTGTTAACAAAAGGCCCGGTGTTTTCATCGATAAAACAGAATTTTTTTAAAATGCCTTGTGTTTATACAAGGCAGCCCGTTTTTAGAATTTTCATACACTGTGTCTACACGTTTCGCCTGTAGGGGCCCAATATACACGCCAACCCTGGTTACGCGCTGAATGAACAACTTTTTTTCTCTCTCTCTGTCTACATAAACTGATTTTCAAATAAATGGAACACAACACTGTACAACGTTAGAGAGACCAGATAGCAGTTCTGGTTATGCTAGTACATGATTTTAACGTGGTCTATGGAAAAGACACGCAACTGATGCCATTTGCCCCCCATTCAAACCAGTTCCATGCCCTAATACACAATGATTGCATAAAAAATACAATAACCCTTTTCAAGCTCTAAGCCTTTAGTTTTTAAAATGAACTTTCCATACAATATCACCACCTATTATTGTACAGGGGCCTCAGCGCCTCTTTTTCTCCCTTTATTAAAAAAAAAAGAAGCTCCATATTAGCTGAATTAAAACAGAAGAACATCGTTAAACAAAAAGGTTTCTTTTTTTAATTAGTCGAAACGCTTTGAGTAAAGCAATTAATGTAAAAAGAAAAAAAAAAAGGAGATCTCCACGAGGGAAAACAAGAAATGGTTGCTATGGCAATTATTGTGGACTATGTACACATTATAAGATTCAATTTTTGCCTTCCCTAAACCTAGACATTGTGTTCGCTTTCGTACACCGAAGGAAGCAGAACAATACCTTTAGATGCCACTACGGTTACGTACAAGAATACAACAAGGACATATGTACACTATTTAGAATTCTTCAGTTTTCATACATTTCCATTTGTTCATTTTCTTTTTTTTTTTTTTCTCTCTTTTCTTTAACCTTTCATGTAATCACTAATCTTTTCATTAATAATGTATATACCTAATTACATTATTTGATTAATGTTATTCATTAATATATTCCATTATTATGAGAAATACCTATAATTATTATGTTGGTTGAGAAGCTTTTATCATCCAGTCTGTCAAAAAATCTGAAAGTTAGAATTTATAAAACAGTTATATTACCGGTTGTTCTTTATGGTTGTGAAACTTGGACTCTCATTTTGAGAGAGGAACATAGGTTAAGGGTGTTTGAGAATAAGGTGCTTAGGAAAATATTTGGGGCTAAGAGGGATGAAGTTACAGGAGAATGGAGAAAGTTACACAACACAGAACTGCACGCATTGTATTCTTCACCTGACATAATTAGGAACATTAAATCCAGACGTTTGAGATGGGCAGGGCATGTAGCACGTATGGGCGAATTCAGAAATGCATATAGAGTGTTAGTTGGGAGGCCGGAGGGAAAAAGACCATTAGGGAGGCCGAGACGTAGATGGGAAGATAATATTAAAATGGATTTGAGGGAGGCGGGATATGATGATAGAGACTAGATTAATCTTGCACAGGATAGGGACCAATGGCGGGCTTATGAGAGGGCGGAAATGAACCTCCGGGTTCCTTAAAAGCCAGTAAGTAAGTAAGTAAGTATATTCCATTATTGATTCACTCTTCCAGTCATTAAATCAACAAGTGTTTAATAAAATAATTCATTCCTGAATTTATTTATTTATTTATTTATTTATTTATTTATTTATTTATTTATTTATTTATTTATTTGTTTGTCTGTCTGTCTACTTATTTATTGGTTAATTATTTATGTATGTTCTTCTGTAGCATTTATAAAGAATGCTGCATATTACGTATGCCGAAACTGTGATTCAGATCTTGATTCAGAATAAAACCACGGTTTCATCGTTTTTATTTGTAGCCTATTAGTGTCTTTCTTATGTTTCAATGAAATTTGCGTTTAAAATTACCATAAATATTTTTGAGCACATAAACTCCTTTATTAACATAACTTTTATGACTGCCAACATATCCCATATCCTGTGCCAACCTACCTAACTTGCGGGATTGGTTGGCATAATTTCACCTACTAAGAAGAAAAGCCATATATATGATTATAATGTACCAAAGTACATATGATATTTCCATGCAGATATTCTGCATCATCATACGATGAAAGAGTGGCTTAGTGGATAAAGCGTCAGCACGTAGAGCTGAAAACCCGGGTTCAAATCCCGGCGCCGGAGAGAATTTTTCTCCGTTCCATTACTCTTTCATCGTAGAAAAGCCATATCTTAATGCAGGTGAATGTTATACAATTAAAAAAAATACGCTAACATAACACGAATAGCCTATTGAGTGACGTTTATTCACTTCACTTATTAAAGTCAGGTTGTTTTCTTGACCTCAAAAAAATTAAACACAAAAATTGTGTCAATCAGTCCCGGTCTCCCCTATTGAATACAGTGGTGAGTGTACTATGTTAATGCACAGAATTATTTCTTTTATATGGTAAGACTCAGAATAGGAAGAGAACATTAGGTATCATCATCTATCAAATAAACAGGATTTAGATTTCTGGTTATCGTACAATATGTACAAGAAAAAGTTATATACAGCAATGGTTTCATGATATGTTGGATTCTAGATGCATGTTGTTTGTAGTTGTAGTCAGGTATCATGGTGGTTGGAACACGTGTTCTGTAGTGGTGAATTTCTTAAATAAATAAATTAAGCCTATTAGTCCTACTATATAATACTGTATACTGAATTTATTAACTTATATTTACTCTGTAATTTGTCAATTATACCTACATTTTACATTTTTGGCTATGATACCTATATTTAAATCTTTTTAATTAATTTATTTTTTGGTATTTTTCATTTATATCTAGATCTGTGTCTTTTATTTAGGTAGTATCTATTTGTTTTTTTTTTCATTTTTAATTTTTAATTTGTAATTACACTTGTACCTTGCATTTGTTTCTGTTTTACCTCTTTTTTCATGCTATATGCAATTCTGTATTTTTTTAACAAATCTGTACTGTCTATTGTAATTGGGGCTTTGCCCTGTTAAAGAAATAAATAAATAAATAAATAAATAAATAAATAAATAAATAAATAAATAAATAAATAAATAAATAAATAAATAAATAAATAAATAAATAAATAAATAAATAAATAAATAAATAAATAAATAAATGTGATATTATTGGTATTGATATAAGAACGCAAGAATAATTCAAATAGATAATTTAAAAAATATGATAGAAATCTGAAAAAGATTCCTTAAAAAATATAAAAGTTGAAAATTTCAACCCTAAACTCCGTTAATCACTTAGTGTCTTATTACATCATTAAATGCGTCTTCAATATTTCATTAAATTATTCATTCAATAAATCATGTATTCATTAATCATTCATTCATTCGCAAATTTGGCCACTCATTTATTTACCAATTCAACCAACCACTCATTAACCAATTAAGGCAACCATTGATTCACAAAATATATCATGAAATGTCTTCAATATTTCATTAAATTATTCATTCAATAAATCATGTATTCATTAATCATTCATTTATTCATTCGCAAATTTGGCCACTCATTTATTCACCAATTCAACCAACCACTCATTGACCAATTAAGGCAACCATTGATTCACAAAATATATCATGAAATGTCTTCAATATTTCATTAAATTATTCATTCAATAAATCATGTGTTCATTAATCTTTCACTCATTCACAAATTTGGCCACTCATTTATCACCAATTCAACCAACCACTCATTAACCAATTAAGTCAACCACTGACTCACAAATTAAGCTAACAATTCATTCAAAAATTCAACCAATCACTCACTGACAACGCTAGTCAACCACTCTTTCACAAATCAGCCAAGTATTATTTCACAAATTCAGCCAATTACTCATTCACCAATTCAGTTAACAATTGAAGAGTCCACTGCAAGAATGATGGATGTCACTTTCTTGTCGAAAATGAACCAAGACTGTCAATGCATAGCTTAAATATATAGAATGTACATAGAGATGGCATTAACACTGATAGTCATTGTCCAGTAATGATCGGAAAATCACAGTTAAGCTTTGAGCGCTAAGCATTTCAAACTTTCAATTGCTTCTCCTGCAAAATGTATTCCAAATGACATCCATCATTCTTGCAGTGGACTTTTCAATTCTTTCATCAGGTCAGCCAATAATTTACTACTAGTTCAGTCAACCTTTCATTCACTAGTGCAGCCTACAAATCATTCAATAAATCAACCAACAATTCATTGACCAACTTATTCTATCATTAATAAAATGAATGAAGTCATTAATTAATACATTCCTTCATTCAATCACCTTTACTTCACCACTTCACCATTTTGTTTCTTGCTTCTTCCTATTGATTCGTTCATTTTTTTATCTTAATGAAATCCCTCATATATTAATTATTTATATAATAATAATATAATAATAATAATAATAATAATAATAATAATAATAATTATTATTATTATTATTATTAATTGTTATTATTTATTTAATCAGTAGAGCTAAGGCCAGTAGGCCTTCTCTCACGCCCAGCCAGACTCTAATTCTAATTGAATACAATTGCTTACATAATTATTACATTAATATCTAGACCAATAAAACAACATGAAAGTGAATAATGAAAGTTGAATAAGTAATGTTAGTGTGACAATAATAAACATTGGTAAGAACTAGTTATAATAATAATAATAATAATAATAATAATAATAATAATAATAATAGCAGCAATAATAATAATAATAATAATAATGAGATAATTTAGATATTTATCTGTGATATATATAACCATTAAACATTGAGAAACCTGAAACAGCTATTATTGTTAACAAGAATTGTTAGAAAAATATTTCGTTAGCCTATTCTTAAATTGGTTTGATGTCTGACAGTCCCTGACATTACTCGGTAGGGAATTCCAAAGTCGAGGAACAGCCACAGTGAAAGAAGATGATGTTCGGTGGGAGGGAATGGATAATATTGAGGAGTGTTGTGATCGTGTGTCTAGGTTATGATGGGTGGATAAATTTTGAAAACGAGACGCAAGATAGACAGGAGTGGAGAAATGCAATATGTGAAAGAGAAGGGAAAGACAGTGGATTTTCCTACGATCTTCTAGACTGAGCCAGGACAACATTTCGAGGGATGGTGTTACGTGATCAGCCCGGCGAATATTGCAGACCAAAGGGACGCACATATTATGAACACGTTGTAGTCTCTGCGCCGAAGTAACGCTTAGGTCAGTAAGCAGAATATCACAGTAATCGAAGTGGGGCATCACGAGTGTTTGCACTAACATTTTTTCATGGAAAAGGGTAGAAAATTCTTCAATCGCCTAAACGAGTGGATTAATGAGATACTTTTGTACATATACAAAAAAATAAATTATGTACTGTTTGATAGTGAATATAAGAGTACGTGAGAAAAGTATGTAACGAGTATGCAAATGTTAAAATAAAGTAGAATATGAACAAACAGTGACGTTTATGGTGAGGTGCATAGCCACAGCTAGTCCCAGACAATTAAGCAGTTTTCCCGTCTTAATTACGGACAGCCAGTCCTGTGGTCTGCTGGTCTCTAAACTCGCAGAGGTGATTTACAGAATTGCATGCAGCGAGGGAAGTCTTCCGCGATCAGCGGCCATTACCGTCCATCAAGTCCGCGCGTGTTGCGATGCTGGTTCTAATACAGACGGCTACAACTTTAGCTTTCCATGCCGGACATCCGGGCACAAATCCCAGTAAGCCAACGTGGAATTTGATAAGAGACCTATTACTGTTGGGACAACGGGAGACTATTGTTTTGCCTTCTATCATTCAGTTTGTAGCTGTAGTAGTAGTAGTAGTAGTAGTAGTAGTAGTAGTAGTAGTAATGGTAGTAGTAATAGTAATAGTAGTAGTAGTAGTAGTAGTAGTAGTAGTGCAGTAGTAGTAATAGTAATGGTAGTAGTAGTAGTAGTAGCAGTAGTAGTAAGTAGTAGTAGTGGCAGTAGTAATAGTAGTAGTAGTAGTAGTAGTAGTAGTAGTGGTAGTAGTAGTAGTAGTAGTAGTAGTAGTAGTGGTAGGTGTAGTAGTGGTAGTAGTAGTAGTAGTAGTAGTAGTGGTAGTAGTAGTAGTGGTGTATGGTGGTAGTAGTAGTAAGTAGTAGTAGTAGTGCAGTAGTAGTAGTAATAGTAGTAGTGGTAGTAGTAGTAGTAGTAGTAGTAGTAGTAGTGGTAGTAGTAGTAGTAGTAGTAGTGGTAGTAGCAGTAGTAGTAGTAGTAGTAGTAGTAGTAGTAGTAGTAGTGGTAGTGGTAGTAGTAGTAGTGGTAGTGGTAGTAGCAGTGGTGGTGGTAGTGGTAATAGTAGTGGTAGTAGTGGTAGTAGTAGTAGTAGTAGCAGTGGTAGTAGCAGTGGTAGTAGTAGTAGTAATAGTAGTAGTAGTAGTAGTAGTAGTGGCAGTAGTAGTAGTAGTAATAGTAGTAGTAGTGTAGTAGTAAGTAATAATAGTAGTAGTGGTAGTAGTAGTAGTAGTAGTAGTGGTAGTGGTGGTAGTAGTAGTGCAGTAGTAGTAGTAGTGGTGGTAGTAGTAGTAGTAGTAGTAGTAGGTAGTAGCAGTAGTAGTAGTAGTAGTAGTAGTAGTAGTAGTAGTAGTAGTAGTGGTAGTAGTAGTAAGTAGTAGTAGTAGTAGTAGCAGTGGTAGTAGTAGTAGTGGCAGTAGTAGTAGTAATGGTAGTAGTAGTGGTAGTAGTAGTAGTAAGTAGTAGTAATAGTGGTAGTAGTAGTAGTGGTAGTAGTAGTAGTGGTAGTAGTAAGTAGTAATAGTAGTAGTAGTAGTAGTAGTAGTAGTAGTATTAGTTGTAGTAGTGGTAGTAGTAGTAATAGTAGTAGTAGTGGTAGTGGTAGTAGTAAGTAGTAATAGTGGTGGATGGTAGTAGTGAAAGTAGTGGCAGTAGTGGCAGTAGTAGTATTAGTAGTAGCAGTAGTTCAGTAGCAGTGTGCACGTAGTAGTAATAGCAGTAGCTTAGTGGTAGTAGTAGTAACAGTGGTAGTAGCAGTAGTGGTAGTAGTAGTAATAGTGGTAGTAGTAGTAGTAGTAATAGTAGTAGTAGTAGTAGTGGTGGTGGTAGTAGTAGTAGTGGCAATAGTAGTAGTAATAGTAGTAGTGGTGGTAGTGGTAATAATAATAATATTATAACGGATGTACGCCTGAAAACAGGTTTTCGTTTATTATGGCGTCGTTCGAAAAGTGACACGGGCAATAGCAGCCCGCTTAGCGGTGTTTCAAATTGTTACCTTTCGACAATAAAATTCGCGACTCATACGTTAGCTACAGTATACATGTCGTTCATTGGCTCACATAACTATTGGAACTGTCGACCATCCTCTCTAAGGGGAGAGGATTGTATTTTTTTGTGAAAAAAAAAATGAGTAAATTTAAAAAAAAAAATTTTTTAAATACTCTGTGATATGTGTGGAATGCATAGCATAACATTATGTGCGTATTTGTGCCCTTATCGGATGTTGAGTCGCCATTTTTGAACTTCCTGCGTTACGGATTTTTAAATCACTCGCCCACTTTTATTGTTGTTTCCGGTAAATTAAGTTTAAAAAAATGTCTTTAAAATACCCATTGATATGTGTGGAATGCATTACATAACATTTTATGGGTATTTGTGCCCTTATCGGATGTTGAGACGTCATTTTTAAACTTCCTGCGCTATGGATTTTTAAATCACACGCCCACTCTTATCGGTTTCCAGTAACTTCATTTATTTTGCTACATTGCCAGACAAAAATGGATATCATTTCTGAACTATTAAAGATACATGCATGAAATTTAGAACACACATTCTTTAGACTATTAGGAAACGTTTCTCTATAATATAAGTTTGTTAATTGATTTCATTTTAAAAATAGGTCCGTTTGTTTGCAAGGAAGGAAATCAGAAAATTATTATTAAAATTTAATTGTTTATTTTACAAACGTAAGGACTAATATCAAAATTCTGTTACAGATAGTTTGTAGAATATGCTTTTGCAATTACATTGCAAAAAAAGGTTGAATCTATCTTTAAAAACGGTTTAGATATATTCGGTTTTAGTGCAATCCTGCATTGGATATATTTTTTTCAAATTTGGGCCCCCAAATAATTTTTTTTTTTCAAAATATTTATATTTAGTTGAGTTCCTGCAGCTATGAGCTCTCTACATACAAGGAATTAATATTTTACACCAAATAGGAAAAAGTTTAAAAAAATACCATCCTCTCCCCTTAGCACATGTTACATATTTTAAAGCCATTTCTAGACACATGCTGGATTTCGCCTTTATGGACAGACTTCAGACTTGAACCCTAAACACACAGACTATTGTGTGTGTATTCATTCATTCATAGTTTTCCAATGTCGTCCATTATCTGATATCTTTTTCTGCTCCGACCTCTTCTCCCATTCACCATTCCTTCCAGTGTATCCTTCAGTAGGCAGTTTCTTCTCAGCCAGTGACCCAATCAATTTCTTTTCCCCTTCCTGATCAGTTTCAGCATTATTCTTTCTTCACTCACTCTTTCCAACACAGCTTCGTTTCTTATTCTTTCTGTCCATTTCACACTCTCTGTCCTCCATATCCACATTTCAAGTGCATCTAGTCGCTTCTCTTCACTTCGTCGTAAT
This sequence comes from Periplaneta americana, assembly GCA_025594305.2. Taxonomy (NCBI): domain Eukaryota; kingdom Metazoa; phylum Arthropoda; class Insecta; order Blattodea; family Blattidae; genus Periplaneta; species Periplaneta americana. Next base: position 23,835,037 of record JAJSOF020000035.1, read on the forward strand.
GTTCATGTTTTTACTCCATGCAATGCCACATTCCACACAAAGCACTTCACTAGTCTCTTCCTTATTTCTTTCTCCAGATGTCCACAGAAGATACTCGTTTTCCTATTAAAAGCTTCCTTTGCCATTGCTATCCTCCTATTGACTTCTTGGCAGCAACTCATGTTACTGCTTATAGTATACCTCAACTATCTAAAGCTGTTCACTTGTTCTACTGCCTCATTTAGAATTCGCACGTTTACCTTCTGTATTTTTCTTCCGATGACCATTGTCTTCGTTCTGTTAGCATTTATCTTCATTCCATACTGCTCACAGCTGTCATTTAGCTACATTAACTTATACCTTAATATCTTCTCCTGTTCTGCTAACAACGCCATATTATCAGCAAAATTAGCTCTACAAAAATAATTCCTGCAATGTCCTAAAGGTGTTGATTTTCTTGCTTGCATGAGCCATGTTACCTACTTCAGCTATCCCAGGCCAATTATTATATGTATTAAACAAGTAGAGTATACATTCAATTTTTCAGACAATATTATGACCATATTGAGTAGGTCTATATGGGTTATGTACATAATTTATAGGCAATATATGAACATCAAAGAAATACTCTGCAGTATTAAAGAAACTAAAGTATTGTAGACGTTTCATGTATTGAGATTTCTTTCAATTCCCTGCGAAATTTTAAATCTTATAGCTTTTTTTTTTCGTATATTATCTATACTAATAATATATTTTTTTATTTTAGTTGGTTATTTAACGACGCTGTATCAACTGCTAGGTTATTTAGCGTCGATGAGATTGATGATAGCGAGATGATATTTGGCGAGATGAGGCCGAGGATTCGCCATTGATTACCTTGCATTCACATTATGGTTGGGGAAAACCTCGGAAAAAACCCAACCAGGTAATCAGCCCAAGCGGGGATCGAAACCGCGCCCGAACGCAACTTCAGACCGGCAGGCAAGCGCCTTAACCGACTGAGCCACGCCGGTGGCCTAATAATAAATCTGTAGCCGAAATTTTTCTGGTAATTTTCGATTTTCCAAAAATAATTGGGCCTAACATATATAATTAACCACCCTGAAACCGAAAATCGCTTTTTTGAAATTTTTGTTTGTATGTCTGTCTGTCTGTCTGTGTATCTGTCTGTATGTTTGTTACCGTTTCACGCGATAATGGCTGAACGGATTTCGATGAAAATTGGAATATCAATTAAGTTCGTTGTAACTTAGATTTTAGGCTACGTGGCATTCAAAATACATTATTTAAAAGGGGGGGGGTTATAAGCAGGCCTGAATTAAATAAATCGAAATATCTCGCTTATTATTGATTTTTGTGAAATATGTTACATAACTTAAGTTTCTTTTAAAATGATTTCTGATAAGTTTTATTCCTCGAAAAATTTTGATAGGACTGATATTTAATGAGAAAAATGAGTTTTAAAATTAAAATAACTGCCATCTAAGGCGGTGTATTGAAATAAAAAACAAATGACTTCGTCTATAAGGGGCCTTGGACACAACAATCGAAAGCTATGAAAGATAGCCTACAGACAATGTTTCTGTGTTTGTATGAAGAAATATCGGAAGCTAAATTAACCGATTTCTATAATTAATTATTATTTCATCATTGAAAAGTGTAGTTTCTCTGGATGGACATAATGCTGCAATGTTATTACAGTAACTTGTGAGTGAATTGAGGACAGGTAAGATTAAAATAGCTTCTTATGCACAGAAAACTTGATAGGTTATTCTGTATATTCATTTCCTGTATTTCTTATAATAATGTTTATGAACATATTCATTTTTATCTCAGAGAATTAACGAACAACGAGAGTGTATTGATTTAGTATGCAGTAATAGTACGTTAGCTTAGCAATCCATTATTTTATAATTCAAATTTTAACTATGCTCAATTGAATCGTGTTAAAATACATAAAATACATATGCAATAAATGCAATGCAAAAAAATTGGGTAATGAGCTAAGCAGATTATGTTGCGCTGTTGTAAAAGTTGTTCCTCCTGAGATTCAAGAGCTCCCACAACAAATTAAAAACTTTCTAATTCGAGTACATCCGTTATCAACACACTTTTTCATAATATAATATAATATAAACATAATAATAAATCTGTAGCCAAAATTGTTCTGTTAATTTTCGCTTTTCCAAAAATAATTGATAATAACAATTAAGAAAGATGTTAAAGGAATTGTCATTGCACCAAATGAGTGGCCTCTGGATCAAAAAGATCGCATTTTAATATTTTAAATACAATTTAAATTAAGTAACATATTAAACGATTTATCCTTCTATCAAACACGAATGTTCCCTGGATCAAATGTCCAATTTTAATTATGTAATTACTTTATATTTATTTCTAACGGGTGCAGCGGAGCGCACGGGTACGGCTAGTAAATAAATATTTTTCACTAAAAGAGTCAACATTTGACAGAAAATGAAATCTAAGTATGTTCTCCAGAACAATATTTCATTTGGTTATTTTACGACGTTGTATCAGCTACTAGGTTACTTAGTGTCGATAGGATCGTTGATAGCGAGATGGTATTTGGCGAGATGAGGCCGAAGATTCGCAGTAGATTACCTGATATTTGCTTTACGGTTGGGAAAAACTTCGGAAAAAACCCAACGAGGTAATCCGCCCAAGCGGGAAACGAAGTCACGCCCAAACGCAATGATCAGCAGGCAAATGCCTCGGCCGACTGAGCTACACCGGTATCCCAGCAGTATTTTAAGAGGTTAGGTACAGCTTACAACAGTAAAAGTTTGGAAATATTCAACATTATTTTCCTCCATTACTGTATCTTGTACAATAATGAAAATTAGTGTGTGTAAAACACTGTCCTTCTGCTATATTAAAAATATTTTTGCAATTTAAAAAAATATTTACTTTTTTTTTTTTTTTTCAAAATTCAGTTCAGTGTGCAGTGATGAAGAGTTTCCCCATATAACTCAAAACTATCCTATATTCTGTGATGAAATTTTCTGTGTGTATTTATGCATGTCATATCTACAATATGGTGCCAGATCACTTCTCTACCTTTGACATATTTTCTGATAAAAATAAATTCATTTAAAAAAATGGCCAAATATGAGAGTTTTCTTCTAACACAAAATAAAAAAAAATATATATTATTTATTAAGGAATGTAGTTGAAAGAGCATGATATTGTGAACATGAGTTTCAGCAATAAAATAAAAGACAGAGGACATGAAAAAGTTAAGAAGTTTATGAGTTATGAAACTCTTCATCATTGCACAGTGAACTGCCAACATTTAATAATAATAATTTAATAATAATAATAATAATAATAATAATAATAATAATAATAATAATAATAATAATAATAATAATGGTTTATTTTAACTGGCAGAGTTAAGGCCATTCGGCCTTCTCTTCCACTCAACCAGTATGATAGAAAATTACTACAATGCTATGAATATAACATAATAAATACAATACAATACAAACAATACAATGCTACAATACAAGGCAATATAATACATAATTAATATAATACAATGACAATTCTTTTCATCTTCACAACACCAATAAAATAATTATGTAATAATAATAATAATAATAATAATAATAATAATAATGATAATAATAATAATAATAATAATAATAATAATAATAATAATAATAATGATAGTCATACCCAAACTAAATTAAATTATTAAATTCGATCACAATTATAACTTCAATTTGACTGCACCCGGTTCGAATTTTGAAAAAAAAAAAAAAACATACAAATAGTTTTTGTTAAATCGTAAAAATATTTTTTTCACATAGCAGAAGGACAGTGTTTTACACATACCGATTCTCATTATTGTACAAGATACAGTAATGAGGGAAAAAAATGTTGAATATTTCCAAAAATGTTACTGCTGTAAGCTGTACCTAACCCCTTAAAACATAGTACCCACACATCAGCGCATGAAGTATCAAACCTCTGACCTCAAGATCAGAGCTGCAAGTTTTTTACTAGATTCTGACGTCACAGTTAATAAAGATGAATGAAGGTGGAGGGAACAGCAGTGACAAGTGTTGTGGCTCTGATAATCGAACTCGCGAACTCATTTCACAGACCATCGGACCGGCACCGTTCACCAGATTCCCAGCCCTCCGTCTTCACTCAAAGAATGGCCGGGAGCGCAGATCCTGTTGACTTCAAAAACCACTGATCCAATGATCCGTCGCTACATTGTATATTCTGTGTCTGGGGGTGTATTGCAAAGACTTTTCAAAACTGTGGTTCGAGTAACAACAAGGCCTTAATGAATGATTGATCTGGTTATCGAAAATGTAAGAAAACTTCCGACACGTTCATAGACCAAACGTATGGCAGGGTGTAATTCCAGCATTCAAGAAATCATAATATTCTTTAACTTTATCTTTAATTGCCTTCAGTTCTCTTGGGGGATTCATAACACCGGAAAAGATAATAATACAGTTCGCCGAGTGGCTATATGGGTAGCGCGTGCAATTTCTCTTTCACGCACTTTACTCAAAATTCATTCACGATATCTACTCCCAAGTGCTGGATCAAACGGGTTAAGTTTTTGCACTGCAGCAATTTCCAAAATTCATGCACAAAATCTACTCCTAAGTACTGTATCACCCGGTTTAAGTTCTTACACCACAGTAATTTTCAACACCCATTCACTAAATCTACTCCTAAGTACTGTACGTCCCGGTTTAAGTTCTTGCACCACAGTAATTTTCAAAACCCATTCACTTTAATCTACTCCTAAGTACTGTATCACCCGGTTTAAGTTCTTGCACCACAGTAATTTTCAACACCCATTCACTAAACCTACTCCTAAGTACTGTACGTCCCGGTGTAAGTTCTTGCACCACAGTAATTTTCAACACCCATTCACTAAATCTACTCCTAAGTACTGTATCACCCGGTTTAAGTTCTTGCACCACAGTAATTTTCAACACCCATTCACTTTAATCTACTCCCAAGTACTGTATCACCCGGTTTAAGTTCTTGCACCACAGTAATTTTCAACACCCATTCACTAAATCTACTCCTAAGTACTGTATCACCCGGTTTAAGTTCTTGCACCACAGTAATTTTCAACACCTATTCACTAAATCTACTCCTAAGTACTGTATCACCCGGTTCAAGTTCTTGCACCACAGTAATTTTCAACACCTATTCACTAAATCTACTCCTAAGTACTGTATCACCCGGTTCAAGTTCTTGCACCACAGTAATTTTCAACACCTATTCACTAAATCTACTCCTAAGTACTGTATCACCCGGTTTAAGTTCTTGCACCACAGTAATTTTCAAAACCCATTCACTAAATCTACTCCTAAGTACTGTATCACCCGGTTTAAGTTCTTGCACCACAGTAATTTTCAACACCCATTCACTAAATCTACTCCTAAGTACTGTATCACCCGGTTTAAGTTCTTGCACCACAGTAATTTTCAACACCCATTCACTAAATCTACTCCTAAGTATTGTACGTCCCGGTTTAAGTTCTTGCACCACAGTAATTTTCAACACCCATTCACTAAATCTACTCCTAAGTACTGTATCACCCGGTTTAAGTTCTTGCACCACAGTAATTTTCAAAACCTAAATATCACCATTCACTTAAATCTACTCCTAAGTACTGTATCACCCGGTTTAAGTTCTTGCACCACAGTAATTTTCAACACCCATTCACTAAATCTACTCCTAAGTACTGTACGTCCCGGTTTAAGTTCTTGCACCACAGTAATTTTCAACACCCATTCACTAAATCTAGTCCTAAGTACTGTATCACCCGGTTTAAGTTCTTGCACCACAGTAATTTTCAACACCCATTCACTAAATCTACTCCTAAGTACTGTATCACCGGTTTAAGTTCTTGCACCACAGTAATTTTCAAAACCCATTCACTAAATCTACTCCTAAGTACTGTATCACCCGATTTAAGTTCTTGTCCACAGTAATTTCCAAAATTTGTTCACTAAATCTACTCCTAAGTATTGTATTACCCGATTTAAGTTCTTGCACCACAGTAATTTTCTAAACCCATTCAATAAATCTACTCCTAAGTATTGTATGTCCCGGTTTAAGTTCTTGCACCACAGTAATTTTCAAAATCCATTTACAAAATATGCTTACTCAGTACACGATTTAAAGTTCTATTATCCGTCTTTTGTTTCTGTCCATGAATAGCAGGAGAATACAAACAGTAGAAGATATCTGTATGTGTGTGTGTGTGTGTGTGTGTGCGCGCGCGCGTTTGTGTCGAAGAGCAAGAAAGTAGAAAGGTACTATTTCATTTACAGTACTGAAGAATCGTATTTAACGCCATGGTATTTGTTTTCAATTGTTTCATTCAGATTGCCTTGACTTCCCCCTCCCCAAATAAAAGCAATTGAAATCATTTCTGTGTGTTATTGTTTTTTCACGGTCTTGTCCCGTACATGTTTAGTGATTTCATTCAATGTTGTTATGAATTCAATACAAAGTATGACAACGCCCTGAGGAAATGTGGAACTATAAATGTTTTGTGATGTGCGGTTGTATTGAATTGTATATTAATTGCCTTTTACATAATTAAATAGCTTTCATTTGTGAATTAAATTTACAGCGATTTTATTTATTTATTTTTTAAATTTTTAGAGATTTCAAAGTTCCTCTTCGAATAACGCCACACATTAGCTCCATGTGAGCAACATTCAAAATAAATATCGTAATAGATTTACCTAATTTTAGAATGCATTTCCAAATAGTGTTAATTCTGCTTTGAATATAGGCCTAGTGCCCCGTTACACACATTTGGGGCAAAAATGTTGGTGAAATTATCCCTTCGATATTATTGCGTTTCATTCCAATAGGTTAATTTTACTTTACAGCCCTCAGTCAATCCCCTTCCTCATGTGGCTTTATGCTACCTTACCCCCGAGGATATTACCCACATTTTTTTAGAGACTTGTTGAAAGATACCGTACATGTTTCATTTGTTACAGTGTACCATTTGATATTATATAACATTTTCCCCCATTAAACCTGTAATACAGTCAACAACTGCTAGATAGAGAGGTATAATAGTAGAAGGAAATATTTATTGTCAGGAATTACCAAGCCTTAAAACTACGAATAAGGCTATACGGTGTCTGTTAAATTGAAGAATTGACGCTGAAAGGTAAGTAAGTTTAGGTTAGGTTATTTTAGTGCTACATTACTTTAGCGGCGATGTGCACAAACCTCAGTTAAAAACGTAGTAGTCATGGATTCGGTTAAAAATTAACCGTGGTGAGTGCACCATTTAAAATAACCGGTTACTTATATACATGATTAGCTGACACCTCATTTAAGCATGGTAAAGTGATGACGGTTTATATTATTCATTCATTCATTCATCCATCCATCCGTCCATTCACCCATCCTTTCGTTAATCCTGTTTCATTCATCCATCCACCCACCCATCCATCCATTCATCAATCCATTCACTTATTCATTCATTCATTCATTCATTCATTCATTCATCCTTTCGTTCATCCAGTCATATATATCCATCCATCCATCCATCCATCCATCCATCCTTTCAATTCATTCATCCATATTTTTCATTAATCCCATTTTATTTATTTATTTATTTATTTTTATTATTTCTTTTTATTATTTATTTACCCACCCACCCACCTATTCATTCATCCATCCATCCATCCACTTATTCATCCATCCAACCTTTCGTTAATCCCATTATTTATTTATTTTTTATTTTTTAATTATTTCTTTTTTTCTTTATTTATTTATCCACCCACCCACCTATTCATTCATCAATCCATCCATTCACTTATTCATTCATCCATCCTTTCATTCATCCAGTCATTTATTTATTTATTTATTTATCCATCCATCCACCCATCCATCCATCCATCCATCAATCCATTCACTTATTCATTCATTCATTCATTCATTCATTCATTCATTCATCCTTTCGTTCATCCAGTCATATATATCCATCCATCCATTCATCCATCCATCCACTTATTCATTCATCCATCCTTTCATTAATCCCTTTTTTTTTATTTTTTTATTTTTTATTTATTTATTTATTTATTTATTTATTTATTTATTTATTTATCCACCCACCTATCCATCCATCCATCCACTTATTCATTCATCCATCCTTTCATTAATCCCATTTTTTATTTTTTTATATTTTTTTATTTTTTATTTATTTATTTATTTATTTATTTATTTATTTATTAATTTTTTTATTTATTTAATTTTTATTTATTTATTTTTATTTATTTATTTATCCACCCACCTATCCATCCATCCATCCACTTATTCATTCATCCATCCTTTTCATTATTTTTTCTTTTTTTATTTATTTATTTATTTATTTTTTATTTATTTCTTTATTTATTTATTTATCCACCCACCTATCCATCCATCCATCCATCCATCCATCCATCCATCCATCCATTTTTAATTTTTTATTTATCTTTATTTATTTATTTATCCATCCATCCATCCATCCATCCACTTATTCATTCATCCATCCTTTCATTAATCCCATTTTTAATTTTTTATTTATTTATTTATTTATCCACCCACCTATCCATCCATCCATCCATCCATCCACTTATTCATTCATCCATCCTTTTATTCATCCAGTCATTTATTTGTCTATTTATTTACTTATCTATTTATTTTTTACTTATTTATCCACCCACCCATCCGTTCATCCACCCACTTATTCATTCTTCCATCCTTCCGTTAATCCCGTTATTTATTTATTTTTTATTTTAAATATTTATTTATTTATCTACCCACCCACCTATCCATCCATCCATCCATCCATTCACTTATTCACTCATCCATCTTTTCGTTCATTCATTCATTCATTCATTCATTCATTCATTTATTTATTTATTTATCCACCCACCCATCCATCCATCCATTCACTTATTCATTCATCCATCCTTTCGTTCATCTAGGCTTTTATTTATTTATTTATTTATTTATTTATTTATTTATTATTGCCAAATCATCAGCACTCTTTCATCAAGCTATGCAAATGGACGATTCTTTTGCAACACGCGTACAGTACTCTCTTAATTTATGTAAAAATTATAACAAAATACGAACGACACAGTTGATCGACTGTCACTTGTTGGGAGCGGCTCTCTGTGGTCATTTACAAAATATCCGATAAGCTAATGCAGTGCGCACGATATTCGCGTGCTATCTTGTTTGTTTTTCCCACACACTATGAATGTAAGAGACTTTTATCGGAATACATTTCTCACCCCCTGTCTCCGCTGCTACAACTGGAGCGGTGGCACGCGAATTCACCCCGACCTCCGCAGCGCAGCAACGACACAAGGCTCAGCTGCCAACCAGAAGTCCCCGCCTTATCTCCCGCCTTGGCAATTGTAACTGGAAATCGTTACTTAATCTTGCTTCGCAGCTACAGGGATATTTTAGAGGCGTTAAGGGGCACCGGGAGCACGATCATCCTCTCTACCGGGTTGTTATTCGCCAGATGGAATGGTGCATCGGATAATTGGGATGTGCGCAGTGGAAGTCTTACAAATAAATAGTGTGAATTTTTAGTAACAATTATAATTAACAAATAAATGAATAACAAATATATGAAAGATTGAATGAAAGTAACATACAATTATGAAGTTAAATGAAAAGAAAAGATGTCCTAAATTAATCTCAAATATAACAGTAAACAAAATACTAAACCGTCAAAACTTGGAACAATCTGGGCCAATATACCTGCAAGCCATGATACAATCTATTTAACAGATTCTAAGTAATAGATTCTTGACCTATTAAAACATTTGCCCGCTGGAACATTCTCGCAATATGTCCAACAACATATGAGACTTTAACATCAATGCCCAGTCATTATGATAATTCTTAATAGGTGCCCCATTAAATTACAAATTACCATGAAAATGCAAATAACAAGTTCAAAATATACATACTAGGTTCAAAAAGTTCCCGGAATTTGCTAGCATCATAGAAACAACGTACCTTAAACACTATTCTACAGCATTCCCTTCAAAATAGTTGCCTTCCGCAACAACACACTTTTGCCAACGCGTGTAGAGTTCCTGGAAGCAGGCCTGGAAGCCATTTTGTGAAACCCGTCTTAGTGCTCTCGTCGCGTTTGCGATAACCTCTTCAGCATTGAATCTCCGTCCTTTCAGATGACTTTTCAGACGGGGAAACAGAAAGTAATCATTTGGTGAGAGATCAGATATGGTGGGTGATCCAAAGCAGTTATCCATGCCTGGCAAGAAAATCTTTACAATAATTGCGCGATGAGCAGGTGCATTGTCACATGCATAGGAACCAGTTTTTTCTACCCACTTTTCTGGACGTTTCCTTCTCACTGCGTCCCAGAGGCGACGGAGGGACGTACAATTCTTTCGTTACAGTACGACCTTCTGGAATGAACTCATGGTGCATGAGACCCTGAGAGTCGAAGAAAACTTCCAAAATAACTTTGCTTTAAGTGTGCTTAAATGCGACAGGCTCATGTCAGTAGATTTACTGGCATGTGAAAGAACTCCTGCGGGACAAAATTCTGGCACATCCGGCGATGCTGATATAACCTCTGCAGTTGCGAGCGTCGTTAAATAAAACATAACATTTAAAATAACATTGCCTTTGGAAGTGTCCCTAGGAAATTTTTGCTTCCGAGGAGATGTTTTCGATTTCCACTCAGATGACTGTCGTTTAGGGACTGGGTCGTACAAGTAGCACCAGTTTCATTTTGTTTAAGAAATCACCATCTTCATCAGCCATACTGATCATGTCCCCAGCAAAACACAGAACTTGAAACTTTGCTCTGTGGACATAATTACAAAATGCGACGAACAAACAAAACACTATGATAAACAATTGCCTACAACTCAAAACCAATAATTGCCATTATCAACAAACTTTAAGGAAATGACATCATGAATGTTACCAACAAAACAAATATATATTAATACGAAAAATGGTAGTAAAATTCCGGGAACTTTTTGAACCTAGTAGTATATTGACTCAGTATAATACACAGAAGTAACCCAATATAAACAGTCACACGGTTGAGCAACGTACACATGATTAATTAAAGATTAATCTCAAATAATCCACACACATAATAATAATCTCTGTACTATTACAACAAACCTGATGTCCAAGAGAGAGAGAGAGAGAGAGAGACACTGAATAATATACAAACGATAATAGCTTCGAATTCGCATACTCATTTAAATACTCACTGAAACTCAATACACTCGAATTCATAAATACCAGCGTGTAGGAAGCAATGATAATCAATTTGGAAAATAGAAAGTACCAGAATAATCATGAGAGCAATATGATACCAGTTTCATTACGTACACCATTACGATATATATGATCACAGGGCGAAGGTGGAGCAATGGTGGAAGAATTACGGCAGGGAAGAGGAAGCATTCGGAGAAAATAGAATCAAGAACCTCTTTCGATAACTAAAAATGTAAATATTGAATTGTTATTCAGAATACAGACGGCAGTTGTACGAGAGTAATTTCAATAATTTTTACAATGGTTTTACCTTTACGAGTTTTAAAAAAATCTTCATCTATACTAATAATAAAGTAGGTTATTTTACGACGCTTTATCAACATCTAGGTTATTTAGCGACTGAAAGAGATGAAAGTGATAATGCCGGTGAAATGAGTCCGGGGTCCAACACCGAAAGTTACCCAGCATTTGCTCATATTGGGTTGAGGGAAAACCCCGGAAAAAACCTCAACCCGGGCCACCTGGTTTCGCGGCCAGACGCGCTGACCGTTACTCCACAGGTGTGGAGCCAACATTTTTCTGGTAATTTTCGATTTTCCAAAAATAATTGGTGTTAACATGTATAATTAACCATCCTGAAACCGAAAATAGCTTTTTTTGAAATTTTTGTTTGTATGTCTGTCTGTCTGTCTGGATGTTTGTTACCTTTTCATGCGATAATGGCTGAACCGATTTATAAGAAAATTGGAATATAAATTAAGTTCGTTGTAACTTAGATTTTAGGCTATATGACAATCAAAATACTTTATTTAAAAGAGGGGTTATAAGGGAGCCTGAATTAAATAAATCGAAATATCTCGCTTATTATTGATTTTCATGAAACATATCACATAACAAAAGTTTCTTTAACATTAATTTCCGATAAGTTTTATTCTATACAAAATTTTGATAGGACTGATATTTAATGAGATAAATGAGTTTCAAAATTACAATAACAACGCCATCTAAGGCGGTGTAATGAAATAAAAAACAAATTACTTCGTCTATAAGGGGCATTGGACAACAACAATTGAAAGCTATGAAACATAGCCTACAGAGAATGTTTCTGTTTTTGTATGAAGTAATATCGGAAGCTAAATTAACCGATTTGTATAATTAATTATTAATTCACCATTGGAAAGTGTCGTTTCTCTAGATGGACATAATGATATAATGTTATTACAGTAACTTCTGAGTGAATCGAGGGCAGGTAAGATTAAAATAGCTTCTTATGCACAGAAAACTTGATAGGCTATTCTGTACATTCATTTCCTGTGTTTCCTAAAATAATTTTTATGACCAAATGAGTGTCTCTGGATCAAAATGATCGCATTTTAATTTTTTTAATACAATTTAAATTAATTAACATAATAAACGATTTATCCTTCTATCAAACACGAATGTTCCCTGGATCAAATGTCCTATTTTAATTATGCACTAATTACTTTATATTTATTTCTAACGGGTGCAGCGGAGCGCACGGGTACGGCTAGTACTAAATAAAAAAGAAGAAGGAAAGTTTATTTAAACATGTATGTACCTACAGTCGGAATGCTGAAACTAATTTTTTTTGCATAGAGCAGTCCAGTTGTGGATCAAAAGAAAGCATGAATACCTCGAAATAGCAAAATAAGCTCTTAATTTTTTTTTATAACATTTGCAACCTCAAAATAAGATTCTAGTCTATGATTGCTACCAGAACAAAGACGACAAATCTGTTCGAACTTGGAAGTGATATCACTATGTATGTATCGAATACAAAGTACAGAGAGATACTTTCTGAAAAACAGCTACATTTGTGGCATTAGTAAAATTTTGTTTTACTTTAGTGTATAACTACTGGCTTTTTTAATCTTATGTTAAATATTGTTTGTATTTCTGAACAAACAATCAGTGTATCTAATAAACAGTTTTTTTTATTTTGAATTATCTCGCGACCCCCAGTTTGGGAACCACTGCTTTCATCTAAACTTTAAGTCCCATCCTCAGGTGAATATCTGAAAATCCCCAGGGCCCGAAATCCCAGAACCTTGCTATATAAGAATGGTAAACCCATACCACTCTTGCAATTCACCCCAACATATTTTTAATTATTTCAGATGGTAGATGAACTATGAGGAAGGTGAGGAGTGTTTTTAGAATAATAGAGGGAAACAATATTTTTAGCTTTGGTACAATCATTAAAACAATATAGCATAATAAATTGGGGTGCAGTAGCATCATCTGTACATAATCCATTAATTTTATTACACAGAAGATAAATAAAAATCTGTGTAACCAAAAATATGGATTACCCATCAAATTAGTTTATACAGATTTTAATGTATTAACTATTGGAAATATTTATAAATGTAGTTTACTAACTTACTACCACAGAAATCAAATAAAACATAAATCTAATCGACTGAATATCGTACTCGAAGACAAAAGTCTACTTTCCCATTAATTGAGCCTAAATGTCATACAAGTGCAGCTCTTAAACATGGTGCTAGTTTCGGCCCAAGACATTATAATAAAACTATAAACCATTTTCCAAATTTAAAATATTTTAAAATTGAAGCTTTTAAAAAGGAATTTATAAAATTAGTCATGATATAATAATAATAATAATAATAAAATAATAATAATAATAATAATAATAATAATGATTTATTTTAGCTGGCAGAGTTAAGGCCGTAAGGCCTTTCTTCCACACAACCAGCAAAAGTGTATATACATATGCATGAACTTACAAAGAATTCAACAAATTGATTTAGATGAGAGTTACATGTATACAAGAGTTATTTACGAATTAAACAACAAAATACTATGAACTATTAATTAAACACTGAAATAAACTGGGTAGCAGAATTAAACTAAAATACATAGAATGTTAATATATTTCAAATTATATTAGATAATAGAAAGAGATTATTATGAGACAATTTTGAAAATGCAGCACAATCAGGATGATGTCTAAAGAAAAAAAGCAACAGTGTAGTCAGTAATATTTTAAATCAGTATGATTGGAGTGAAATGCTAATAAGGTTATCTTTTAAGCTGTTCTTAAAGGTGTTTGTTGTCTTGCAGCCCCTAATACTTTGTGACAAGGAATTCCATTGACCATATTAACAAATGTGTATTTTTTTACCTTTTATTTCTGTCGACTATATTCATGTTTTTATTGAGTATCACTGGCTTCTGTCTGATTGTCAATTTATATTAGACAGGAGTACCCCGAAAAAACCATCTGCAACAAGTTTTATGATGGTTGATTATTTAATGACGCTGTATCAACTACTAGGTTATTTAGCGTCAATGAGATTGGTGATAGCGAGATGGTATTTGACGAGATGAAACCGAGGATTCGCCATAGATTACCTGACATTCACCTTATGGTTAGGGAAAACCTCGGAAAAACCAAACTAGATAATCAGCCCAAGAGGGGATCGAACCCGCGCTCGAGCACAACTTCAGACCGGCAGGCAAGCGCCTTAACCGAATGAGTCACACCGGTGGCTAAAGTTCTATGATACCTTGACGAAAGTCGAAGCCTGGCCACCTGGATAGAAGGAAGACTAGCGTTTGAGTCACATAGGATGCGCCCAACACACTGATTGTACGACTACCATTGCACCAAGAAACGTAAAATAAGTTACATAAGCCGATAAACATGTCAAGAGTCCAAAGACAATGAACAGTGAAGGATGGTGCCATAGATCGCTGTTGCAGGCAGGCGCAGGAGCCTGGGATACTCATCTAATCCAGCACCTCAGAGCGTTATCTGCTCATTGCTATGGTAAGCCGTCATTAAACAAGCAACAGTGCATCATGAATGAGCGATCTGTGAAAGAACGACGCTAATAAATCATACTACTTGTCAATCCGGCACCGCATCTTATGTGTTGTGCTAATGGTCCCCCTTTCTGAGCAGCTCCATCAAACAATGCCAAGTTACAGCGTCGAACTGGCAGGCTCCCGGGTTGCCATGGCAACGCCCTGGTCTGCAGATAAGAAGCCAAACCTTGGTTAGTTTCGTCATCGGCAGCGTTATTCAGATTTGTGTTTGACTATTACACTTTTACTACGTCATAGCCCACTACGTAAACTGGAACAGCTTACCTGCGGCAATCTTTCAGGATGGTCCTCTCAAAATCAATACATTTAAGGAAAGGTTGAGAAGATTAGACTGAAAATGTAATTGTAGGTGCAGTCTAAATATCTGAGTTTTCGTGTAGTTAATTAAGTTGATATGTAATTAATTAAGATGATATGTAATTTAGTTGATATGTAATTAATAATAATAATAATAATAATAATAATAATAATAATAATAATAATAATAATAAAATTTATAATAATTATTTATTTATTTAATCTGGCAGAGCTAAGGCCAGTAGGCTTTCTCTTCCGCCCAGCCAGACTCTAATTCTAATTGAATACAATTGCTTACATAATTATTACATTAATATCTAGACCATAAGACAAAATGAAAGTAAATAATGAAAGTTGGATTAGTAATGTTAGTGTGACAATAATAAACATTGGTAAGAAATTGTTATAATAATAATAATAATAATAATAATAATAATAACACTAATAATAATAATAATAATAATAATAATAATAATAAAATAATAATAATAAAGTTAACAACACAGAACTGCACGCATTGTATTCTTCACCTGACATACTTAGAACTTAAAATCCAGACGTTTGAGATGGGCAGGGCATGTAGCACGTATGGGCGAATCCAGAAATGCATATAGAGTGTTAGTTGGGAGACCGGAGGGAAAAAGACCTTTAGAGAGGCCGAGACGTAGATGGGAGGATATTAAAATGGATTTGAAGGAGGTGGGGTATGATGATAGAGACTGGATTAATCTTGCACAGGATAGGGACCAATGGCGGGCTTATGTGAGGGCGGCAATGAACCTTCGGGTTCCTTAAAAGCCATTTGTAAGTAAGTAAGTAAGTAAGGTAAGTAAGTAATAATAATAATAATAATAATAATAATAATAATTATAATAATAATAATAATAATAATAATGAGATAATTTAGATATTTTTCTGTGATATATATATAACCATTAAACATTGAGAAACCTGAAACAGCTATTATTGTTAACAAGAATTGTTAGAAAAATATTTCGTTAGCCCATTCTTAAATTGATTTGATGTCTGACAGTCCCTGACATTACTCGGTAGGGAATCCCAAAGTCGAGGAACAGCCGCAGTGAAAGAAGATGAATATGAGGATGTTCGGTGGGAGGGAATGGATAATATTGAGGAGTGTTGTGATCGTGTGTCTAGGTTATGATAGATGGATAAATTTTGAAAACGAGACGCAAGATAGACAGGAGTGGAGAAATGCAGTAACTTATGTGAAAGAGAAGGGAAAGACAGTGGATTTTCCTACGATCTTCTAGACGGAGCCAGGACAACATTTCGAGGGATGGTGTTACGTGATCAGCCCGGCGAATATTGCAGACGAAACGGACGCACATATTATGAACAGGTTGTAGTCTCTGCGCCGAAGTAACGCTTAGGTCAGTAATTAAGGTGATATGTAATTAATTAAGACGATATTTAATTAAGTTGATGTGTAATTAATTAAGGTGATATGTAATTACTTAAATTGGTAATAGTTGGGTGAAATAGAAGTACATATAAGTTAGGTTTATTTTTGCATATTATTGTAGGCGGTATTATAGAATAGTTTTTTATGCTCGACCATGCCGAAATGTACTAATTATACACCTGGTAGCAGTCCTTTAATGCATGTCATTAAAGTACATCTACTCATTAAAGTACAGGTCTTCAGCCAATGATAACTCAGCTTACATATGTTCAGCCAATGACAAGTCAGCTTTGTACCGTTATAAAACCGCAAGTATCGATTATTCTCGGATATGCAATCGAAAGAGAATTAGCGAAAAGTCACGGAGGCTGGAAATCCAATACTGTTGCAGAAGGTTATGTTCAGTTACTATAATAATTAGCGTTAATTGTAAATTTAATAATATTCAAATAAATTCAATTTGTCATCTCGTTTTTCAATGTCGAATTCAGTAATCAAGTTTATAATATTATAATATTATCAAGTTTAACGGGACTACGTCAAGGTCAATGACATTATTGTTCCTCGGAAAAAATCAATACTTTCGCGTCTGCGCACATCTCACAATTCACGACCTAGAACAAGGTCACTTCCGATCTTGTCAGATACAAATAAAATGTATACATCTGAATACCGGTAATTTCAAGTTAGAAATATGGTCGAGCATAAAAAGTCGTATGAAACTCGCCTATAATGGTAATTACGAAGCTCGTATGAAAATTATGAAACTCGCTTGCGCTCGTTTCATAAATATCCATACTCGATTCTTAATTACTATCATTACAGGCTCGTTGCATAATGTACTATTATAGACCTAGGTTTATTGCATCTATTTATTTATAGTTATAAATAAATTCAGGTTTATTTTTTTTCTTTTATTGCTGTATTTATTGTAGAATTATACAGTAATGGTATTATTGTATATTATATATCACTGCCACCGAGTGTATACCCAATTGTAGTGTTAATAAATAAATACATACATACATACATACATACATACATACATTACATACATTACATACATACATACATAGATACTACTTTTGACCAATAAAACGGTGGACAAGACGTGTTTCAACCAATCATGGCTGTTTGTGGATACGATTTTATCACTTTCCTAGAATTTGCGCATTGATGAGAGTGGGTAAATACAATTTTACGCACTATCGTAGAAAAAATAATTTGAAAGATTTGTACGTAGGTAATCCACTGTTGCGCGCAAGGTAACATCTGCTGCAATTACCGGCATTGCCTTGATAAGCATCGCACGACCTCACTGTGTCATTGCGATCTGGATGCTTTTAATATGGAGCCCCGAAACCAAAGAACAGCCATCTGCTGTCTCCCACGCGGACAATATGGGGCCGTGGCCCGCCGATAATTGTGATGTTTATCTGTTTCATTAGGACTCGTCTTCCCCGTCGTCATGGATACGTTCAAGTGCTGCGATCTGGCGGACAAATGCAACAGTTGGTCCCTTTCATATCACAATTATACGTGCGGCTTCTATAATTTTCAATGCCATTCTACCATAATTACATAATTATTTTTCGGCATACAGTAGGGGATTCATATGTGACCACATAAAGAAATTCATGTGGGTTTCTTGCTGTACAGTAGCTACAGTATAACTATTTTAACATTATATAGGGACATCATTTTATTTTTACTAACATTTTTAATATTAACCTGGCTATACCTTTAGTGAACCGGAAACACAGATTGCTACCCACTTTCACGACTGTAGTTCGATGATACTGGCGTAAATACAAACAAATCACTCTACTAGATATAGTAGGGAAGAAAAGTAGTTCATCCATTTACATAAACTAGGAAATATCGCGATTTTGAGCTCGATAATTTTCATTAGGTTTTTGTTTAATCAAAATACAGTACTGTATTAAGAATAAGTGTTTTTACTCACGAACGGAGTTAGCCACGTATTCATTATGCAGTGTATATTATACTGTCTACAGCACATTAGCGTACAATATAGAGAATTAAGTTAAATTGAAAAATAATCATAAGATGAATATTTAAACACATTTTTTAAAATGGTGGCCGTTCATTTCGATACAGGGTTCAGTTCTTTTGTGCATATTATCGTAATACAGACTATTGTATCTAATTCCAATTGCCACTTTCGTCCTTCGTACTAGTAACTCATGTTGAAATAATTTGTACCTAGTCTATAAAAGAGTACCTTACGTACTGTAAATTCAATCTTCACTTCTGCCCGACCCGCACAGATAAAATTACTCAGATATGCTATCTACTGTACGTCCAAGTGGTTATGCCGCAGGGTCGTAGAAAGGGAGGAAATCACGTGACAGTTAATTACTTAACGAGGCCCTTTTATTTAAGTTATTTTAAACAGTTGTATAATATTACGTAAACGTCTAATTCCTAACAGAAATTAATGTTTTCAGAAAAGAGCTAAGACAGCCCAGCCACTAGCATTTACAGAGGGGCGAACAGAAGCAGGTGGAGGAAATAGGGATGCGACGCAGGCAAACGGACAGACCTGTGCGAAAATATGATTCAATATTGAAAGCTCTTTCATCACTGGAAAATGCGAAGATATTTCTGGAACGTACTATATTCACTAACTCAGTGCTGTTTACTATATGCGGTCTTGGATCTGTGTGTAGAGGACAGTTGGAACTTCATTAGTAGAAGGGGTGGGAGTGAAGTACATTAAAAAACTCAGGTACAATAAAAAATGAAGTAAAAATAAAATGATGTCCCTGTACGTAGGCCTATATTTTACGTTTTGCAAGAAATTGGTTCTTCTTCAAGTTTTAATGATATTAAAGAAAAAATCAAAGCCATCCCACCAAAGTCCTTAAAATTGTAGGATGTTAAATCTTCCACTTCACACGATAATCGGCACTGATTAACTAGGAATGTCAGTCATATGTGCTGGCCGAGACTCCAAAGGTAAAAACCCCGGTACTCATTTCTGTTAGAGACTCAATGAACCGCCATTCATTCTTGATCTCGCCAATTTGCTAAGGAGCAGCCGGAAGGTGTAGATCAGCGGTCATCAGCAGAGTGCACTCTCGGGCTAGCATTTCTTACCCGCAGATAAGGCGGGTATGCTTTCTCTCTTTCCCATCTGCACTACCGTGATTTATCTAGAGAAAATGAAAACTTGAATGGGATTTAATTGAATTTCACACGATTAGAAGAAAGCATATCAATATTAGAATAAAAAAAAGTACTCTAATGCAATAAAATATTAACTGACTTACTAAAATACTGAACTATATTGAAAATGTATTATTGTACCATCTCATCATTACAAATATTTCGCTAGATGGCAGTAGTGAGTTATGATGAGCTGTTCTCTTGTTACCAGTTGTGCCAACTATACAATCTTCATTGAATTCTATGGACGATTACTAGCCAAGATGGCTTTGTTGATTCAGTTTCATTTTTATTAAAACACTGGCATTCTACTTCAATTATTTATCAATATATTAAACAATCCCTGATACATGACTATCCATAATCTCACAGCAGAAGCTATAACATAACCTAAATAATATAAACAAGATAAACGATAGAAAATTTTAATTAAGGATGATGAAATAAACATGAATAATTGTAAAAGGTACAATTATTGAAATAACAATGTTGGAAAAAAAGAAACAAATACTAGAGAGGTGATAAAAATAAATGCTAGGGAGATAATAAAAAATAAATGCTAGAGAGATGATAAAAATTATAGGATAAGTAGCCATGATTTGTTCCACAACGTTTTATTGATCAAAAGTTATGTGACGTAGTAAAAATGTAACAGTCAAAGATAACGTATAAAATTTGATGATATTTCTAGTCATTTTGCCATAGAGTGGCCTGAAGGATTGCATATTTTAATTAACTTTTTAATCAAAGATAACGTACAAAGTTTGATTATAATTCTAGCATTTTGCCATAGTTCGGCCGGAAGCATTAAACAACAACCTACCTACCATTTCATCAAACATAACGTACGGTATAAAATTGTATCATATATTTTATTTCTAGCATTTTGTTATAGTACGGCCGCAAGGATTAGTTTGATTTATTACCTTTTTTTATCAAACATAACTTATAAAATTTGATAATAAGTATTAATATATTAAACACAACCAATTTGTTCATCCATCCACCAATTTTTCCACCCATCCATTTCATTATTTCGAGAAGAGAAGATTAAGACCTTATAAGAGAAGACATTATTTCATTAGAAGAGAAGAGAAGAGAAGAGAAGAGAAGAGAAGAGAAGAGAAGAGAAGAGAAGAGAAGAGAAGAGAAGAAGAGAAGAGAAGAGAAGAGAGAAGAGAGAGAGAGAGAGAGAGAGGAGAGGAGAGGGAGGAGAGGAGAGGGGAGAGAGAGGGAGAAGAGAGGAGAGAAGAGGAGAGAAGAGAAGAGAAGAGAAGAGAAGAGAAGAGAAGAGAAGAGAAGAGAAGAGAAGAGAAGAGAAGAGAGAGAAGAGAACTGGAGGAGAGGAGAGGAGAGAAAGGAAGGCAACGAGAGGAGAGGATAGGAGAAGGAAAGGGATGGGGAGAGAAGAGGGGAGGGGGGGTGGTGGGGTGAAGAGGGGAGGGGGAGAGGAGAGATGGGATGGAAGAGAAGAGGAGAGAAGAGAAGAGAAGAGAAGAGAAGAGAAGAGAAGAAGAGAAGAGAAGAGAAGAGAAGAGAAGAGAAGAGAAGAGAAGGAGAGGAGAGAGAGAGAGGAGAGAGAAGAGAGGAGAGGAGAGAAGAGAAGAGAAGAGAAGAGAAGAGAAGAGAAGAGAAGAGAAAAAGAAGCTATAACAAAGAGAAGAACAGAGAAGAGAAGAGAAGAGAAGAGAAGAATGAAAAACGAAAAAGAGAAGAGGAGAAGAAAACAAGCGGAATAAAAGGTTAATATTAATAAAATGGTGTTAAATTGTGAATATGAATACGTCAACGTTACTGTCAATAACTTTACAAAATATCGCGGCGTTTGAATCTATTTTAAAATTATAAACAAAGAAATCAAAGAGGGCCAGATTGATGACGTCAAGCAACGAGTTTTGTTTCCGAGAACTGAATAAATCCGGGAGACAGACTACAATCTGTTGCGTCATCTGCGAGAGATTCAAGTTGAGAGAGAAAATGAGTGGAAACTTATACCCATATTGCCTTTTTTTTTTTTTTTTTTACTTAAAACTAGCGGTACTGGAAAATCACCCCCGGTGCCGGGGTACGCGGAAACCTCGTAGCCAAGTTCATCCCTCCTGCTCATTTGCAAAACTTGAGGCAACCCAATAATGCCGGAAACAAGGAAGTTGAAGCTACTTATCTCCAACTTCAGTATAAATAGTTGCAGGGAGTTTGTGCCGCCGCTCATAACCATTTGGCGGGCGCGCAACAATATTTAGCCTCCCTCCACGCCTCTCACGACAATGGCGGCCTCAGCGTATGAGTGGCACATACTGCCACAGTGCCGAAACACTGACAGTTATTCAGACCTAGGATTTTTAGGCGCATTTAGCGTAGGCTGAAACATATGTTCTTTAATGCACATAGTTTTAGGCAATATCGTCGCTCGAGAGTTTCTCATGTTGCATACATTTAGGGGTTTTTATATAAAATTGTTGCAATCTATCCTATACGAACCTAAAAATCCGAGGTGTAGTTATAACTAGGGACCGGATTTTTATGTAATTACATATTATATTCCTTTCAACCTAACAAATCTTTGCGAATCTTGTAATTACCATTAATATATTAAAATTTGATACTACATATTTTTACATATTTACCCCACATTACATATTATAACATCATATTACATAAATCTACATATTTAGTGGTTTTTATTCATTTTTAGTTATCTAAAAGGGGGAAAAAAACTTCTGCTGGAGAAGTTTACTATTTGAAATACACAGATTTAAAAAGCCTTTTTACCTACCCAAGAAAGGATATATTTCAGGACGAAACATAACGTCCTTAGTTCCAGGAAGTAATAGAGGCACTCGATCCATACCGCTGTAAAAATCACTCAGAAAGTAGCGTTGCCTTCATGTGGTGGATGGGACGAGGACGACATGATTTGCCTCGAACTATAGTTGTTCTGCACACGTCTTAACACGTCGTTCCCATGCAATTTGCAACCTTACCCACCCTCTTCCTAATCCTTCCAGGGGAAACCCGTGTCAAGTCTGACATGAGCCGCAATAAAGTAGCCGACTTTTGAAAAGAAGCTGGAGTAAAGGAACAAACTCGAAATATATTGAAAGATTAAAATAAATAGCTTTTTAGGTTATTGCTTGAGCTCGTTACTTTAAATTTAGTAGCCCTATACGGAAATGAGATATTCCGAGCAATTAGAAAGTATGGTTCTCGGCTGGAATAATCCTGCCCTTCTGAATGAGACAAGAATGTCACTTTTCAAACAACAGTTTGTAAATGCCTATAGTTTGAGGTTTTAGTAGGTACTTTGTTTCTTACAGGGAGCAGCTAAAATGCTTGTGTCCCATATCTCCTCTTATTTTCTCCTAATCCAGTAAAGCGAAACAGTGCTTGCAGTTCTGTTGTATCATTCATTTTACTCAGTTCTCTAGTTTTAGTATTTACAGTATAAAATGCAAGTGAGTTTATCTACTGCTTTTAACTAACTAAAATGGCCCCTGTATCTTCAACCCTAACGACAAAAAATAAAATTATGGATTGCGATGGATGAAACTTTCACTACAGATGGAAAAATAGTAATGTGTCAAGTGTGCGGTAAAAAAGTCGGGTGCTCTATGAAATCACAACTGGAGAGTCTTACCTATCCTATACCTGCCAGATATTAATATTAAATATTTTCTTAATTTTACATATTTTGGTACATATTCAGCTTATTTTTCTTACATAAATGTGTAAATATTTCACTCCTTGATATCACATAAAAATCCGGTCCCTAGTTATAACGAACACCAAGTAGCGAAATTCCATTTTAACTAATGTTGCGGTTTCAAATCCACCTAAACGCTACTTACAAATCAGCGCGCGGTTTACAAGATGTATTATTTAGCGTTTGGAACTGAGTTCTATATTTTTCATATTTCGGAGTCTTGTGAATATGGCTCAAAAACCTTCTTAACAGACACCACATCCACTCAACTACACTCGGTATCATTCCTAACTTTTAGTGCATATAAATCCGGACTCTAGATTTATCTGTTATATTCCTATCCGAGTTAAATAACCACATTCGATCTCTGTTACTTCGTTCTTATACACATCCGAACGCACGCACGGACTCTAAAATTCAGAACAAAAATAGAGAAGAAAGAAAGGAAAAGGAATGCATACAAGTATTAAAAGCGAAGATATTTGACTTCATCTATAAATTATACGTACTCTTTACATAGGTATAGGGATTAAATTTCTCACAAATTTAAATAAAATAATTGTATTAAGAATATTATTTGATCATACTGAACAACAAATTTTTAGTTTTTGTCTTGCTCCGAAATAAAAATAGGTGAATATTACTACTATCTGTGCCCCATCACGTAAGGCCTGCTATTTTTCGAGGAAAGTGAATTGAATTTTTTATGAAAAAACTTTTTTTATTAATTTTCACTGCTACTGATAAAATTACAACAAACTAGGAATTCAAAATGCCTCATAGTATTTTATAAATACGTACTAGATACAGAAATGATGTTACATGGTTTAAAACACAAAAAACACAAAAATAAAAATATTTCATGTGTGTAATGAAAAAAAATCTGGAAATTTGAACTTAACATTTAAAAGGATTTTCTGAATTACTTCCGTTTATAACTAGCCCCGGGACTGTCTTTCTCAAGGAACAAACAATAGTCTGCTAGCATGCTGGACGATGATCTTCCTTTATATCGCCTCTTCATTTCACATATTTCTTGATAAAATCTTTCCCCATGCTCGTCGTTTACTGCTCTAACGTTAGGAGGAAAGAAATACAAATGACAATGTAAAAGATGTGTTTTTAGAGATATATTACGCCCCATTTTCTCGTATGCACTTATCATGATTTCCACAAGTTCGATGTAGTTGTCTGCCCTAGAATTTCCAAGGAAATTTCAGTAAACATCTTTGAAAACGCGCCATGCCATTTTTTCTGTAATAGAAAATATTTCCTCAAACAATGAGTCAGTCATAGCTTTGCGTATTTGTGGACCGATGGAAATGCCCTCTTTTAATTTGCCTTCACTCAAACTGGTAAACTCTTCTTGTAAATACTGAAAACCATACCCTTATTTGTTCACTGCGTAGACCTCACTTTGAACTGTTGAGAAATTTACTGAATAAAAGGAACCAATATCTGTTTATTTATTAAAAGTACAAAAGATCATAACAACAATCATAAGAAACCGGTAATAGGTCATAAACTCATAAAATACGTTAGCTTTCGTTCTGGTTTATAACCCCTAACCCGCGCGAGATGTTTCCTGGGACAGCGCTTATCGAAAAGTGAAATCATAGTAGGGTAAATTAGGGTCTGTTGGACAGTCGGCCATGTTGGACACTTTTTACCTTAACGTGTTACCTCGCCACTTGTGGGCACCACATTCTGCTAGAAGTCAATGACGGAAGTAGCCCCACACGTTAAAGTAAAAGGTGTCCAACATGCCCGACTGTCCAACAGACCCTAATTTACCCTATATCTTAAAAACTGCACGTTACGAAGAAATGTGATGCATTTTCGGATTCAGCCCACACAAAACCATAAGGGACACATTGTTTTAAGTCGGAGCAAAAAATGCAAACTATTTCGCGCGAATCTGCAGATAATAGAGGAACTCCAGGCTAATATTCATCATGAAATAAGATATTCACTTCATAAGCTTATACTAGTGAGTGACAATATTCACGAGATATCAAGCTTGTATACGCACGGAAGGGCGACACTTTCAAAATCTACTGTCATGGTAAGTTTTAAAATTCATTTCTGCTTCCTCCGTTGTACACAGCATTTTACCGCCTGATGCTCGACCTGCCACTCAGGAGCTAAATCACGTGCTACGGTAGCCATATATATTAAGGGCGCTGTACTAGTAAAGTAGCATAATGTGAAAGATAATTATTCCCAATTTACTAATATTAATAATGTACCAAACTGAAGAAAGTCTAATATCGAAAACGTAACCTATGTGAGTATGAACACAAATTTCAAGAGAACCATACGCCTATCTTAAGTACAATGCATCAATACATTCCTCGACTGACTGACGTAACTCATGAATAACATAATTTGGGTACTCTAAATAAATGATTGTATAGCAATGGTTCAATAAAGGTTTAATTTTATTGCCGAAGTAAAATTGTTTTAATTACAAAACGTTATGTCATCTTATTCAATATTAATCCTGGAACCAAGGTTTCCTGACCTTTTTTTTTTGTTTGTTTGTTTGTTTATCCGTTCATGATTAGAAGAGTCAGACGTAACCTTCCGATCCCGAGAAGACGTAACATACAGTTCTAATTCCAAATGTCTTCCTAATGTACAGGGTGATTCACAAGGAGTTGCCGTCACTATCGGAGCAAATTTCGAAAAACAATTCAGCAAACATTTTCGTATAAACATGGGTCTTATTTTCAATAATTTCAGACTTACACTAATTTGAAGTTGCTTGTAAAATAGTCTACCTTTTTTTCTTTAGTTTTAAGGGTAAAAGAATATTACAGATAAGGAAATCAATATTCAAAGTATCATTTCTTTAATTGGCTAGTATTCTGAAATTAGAAATGTATTGTAAATTCCAAAGTTGCTTCGTACAGATTTATTTTTTTCGATTTTTAACTACAAATTACATTTTTCTTACGCACTTATCACATTATTTTGTTACAAATCACATTACTCTTATAAACTCATTAAGACTGTAAATTATAATGTAGAATTGAAATGTAAGAATCGAGTTGCTAGAAGTAGTGTGAATATTAACAATTGTTGTGATAAGTGCGTAAGAATAATGTAGTTTTTAGTTAAAAATTGGAAAAAAATCTGTACAAAGCAACTAAGAAATTAATAACACATTTTTAACTTCATAATACTTACTTATTTACAAATGGCTTTTAAGGAACCCGCAGGGTTCATTGCCGTCCTCACATAAGCCCGCCATCGGTCCCTATCCTGTGCAAGATTAATCCACTCTCTATCATCATATCCCATCTCCTTCAAATCCATTTTAATATTATCTTCCCATCTACGTCTCGGCCTCCCGAAAGATCTTTTTCCTCCAGTCTCCCAACTAACAGTCTATATGCATACCTGGATTCGCCCATATGTGCTACATGCCCTGCCCATCTCAAACGTCTGGATTTAATGTTCCTAATTATGTCAGGTAAAGAATACAATGAGTGCAGTTCTACGTTGTGTAACTTTCTCCATTCTCCTGTAACTTCATCCTCTTAGCCCCAAATATTTTCTAAAGAACTTATTCTCAAACATTGCTGTGGTCGTGCCAGAGAATCAGTCCCATTCCGAGGCTTATTATGGATTCGTAACAAGTTGTTTCTTTACGGTGATGGGTTGTTAGCCCTTCGCCCAACCCCCAAGCTGGAGGACCACCTCTTCTCGGCTGTCCACGACTGCTTATTCAATATATTCGCAGCTACCCTCCATATCTGGAGGCCGTCTCCTCTATCCGCAACCTGAGGACGCGCCATGCCGTGGTGATAGGGATCCACAATACAAGGTTTATCTTCATAATACTAGACAATTAATGGAATAATACTTCTCAATAGTTCATTCTCTATTTGTAATATTCATTTACCCTTAAAATTAAAGAAAAAAAAGTATTTTACAAATATTAGTGTAACTCTGAAAATATTGAGAATAGAACCCATGTTTATATGAAAATGTTTGTTCAAAATATCTTTGTAAATATACTCCGTAAGTGGCGGTAAATCCACGTGAATCACCTTGTATATCTTAGTATCTCTGACGGAAATCGAACCGGAATCCCCTGGATTGTTTTTTAAAAAACTTCACTTATAGTGGCCTGGAGAGAAGCTACATAATTCCACTGATTCTGAACGAAACATTTATTTAGTATTAGTGTTCATTTATTTAACCTGGCCGTCAGGTCTTCTCTGCCCCTCTACCAGGAGATTCCAACTATAATATGAAGAATAAATTTACAATTAGTATTAGATTTACAGTTACAATTACAAATAAAATTACAATATTAAATTTACAATTACAATTATAATAAAAATCAAAGTACGAAAAGATTATCTGACTAATGAAAGCTAGATAATTTATCATAGAAAAACAACGAATATTTTATATTTACTGAATTACAAATTAAACCTAGAATAACAAAATTGTATAGTGATGAAATTATCGGATATTGAAATATTTTGTGATAGATTAAGGAAAGTATTTACAAGAAATCAATTACTGACCAAGTGCCTAGTAAATTTGCTTTTGAATTCAACTTTATTTCGACAGTCCCTGATGCTAGCAGGTAGCGAATTACAGAGTCTTGGCAGGGCTATTGTGTAAGAGGATGAGTATGAGGATGCGATGAGATGGTATTGTTGGTATTGTTTCATGACGAGAGCGTGTGTTCAGATTATGGTGTGAAGAAAGGTAAGTGAAGCGAGACGACAGGTACGAAGGAATAGAAGAGTTCAAGATTTCGAAGAGAAGGAGAAGTGAATGTAAATTTCTTTTCTTATCTAGTTTAAGCCAACCTATTGCTTCCAGGGATGGGGTGATATGATCATATTTACGAACATTGCTTACAAAACGTACACACAAGTTATGAGCACGTTGAAGTTTCGTTTTGTTGTCGCTGGAGAGGTCAGTCAGTAAAATGTCAGCGTAGTCAAAATAGGGAAATATAAGCGTCTGCACAAGGGACTTTTTTAAGCAAGAAGGGAGATGAACATTTATCCTTTTTAGCACATGGATAATAGAATATACTTTTCGTGAAGAGTTAGGTAAACATATGAATTTTTCTCGAATATGTCTCTTGCTTGATTGACAAGTACCACTCTTGCGCTGAGGACCCGAGATGCAGCACAGGTTGTTCTGATTCATTCGCTAATTCGAAAGAGAGGCGGATTCCTCTCGGCTGTTAAGTTTATTCCTCTCCAACTTCGCTCCACAGCTGCAGAAGTTGTACTTTTGGTTTGAAATCAAATATTATGCGAAGTTCGGGCTGTGCGACGCTCTTCTCTTCTCCAAGAGTTTAGTTGCACGGTGAATATGACTAGCAGGCTGCGAGAACATCGTCTTCAAAGATCTGCTGCGAACTCTTATAACTTCCACATCCGTGTTCACAATGTAAGACTTGGTGCATTTTTTAGAAATGTTGTCTCATACGTCACGTTGCTGAGCAGGGGAGTGCAAACTACCAGCTCAACACGAACAGGACAAATGCTGAGTACTTCGAAATAAATAAATAAATAAATAAATAAATAAATAAATAAATAATAAATAAATAAATAAATAAGTAAGTAAATAAATAAGTAAGTAAATAAATAAGTAAATAAATAAGTAAGTAAATAAATAAGTAAGTAAATAAATAAGTAAATAATAAAAAAAGTAAATAAGTAAATAGGTAAGTAAATAAGTAAATAAATAATAAGTAAATAAATAAGTAAGTAAATAAATAAGTAAGTAAATAAATAAGTAAATAAGTAAATAGGTAAGTAAATAAAATAAATAAAAAGTAAATAACTAAATAAATAAATAAATAAATAAGCAAGTAAATAAGTAAATAAATAAGTAAGTGAATAAATAAGTAAATAAATAAATAAGGAAATAAATAAGTAAATAAATAAATAAGTAAATGAATAAGTAAATAAATAAGTAAGTAAATAAGTAAATAAATAAGTAAATAAATAAATAAGTAAGTAAATAAATAAGTAAGTACGTAAGTAAATAAGCAAGTAAATAAATAAATAAATAAGTAAATAAATAAATAAGTAAGTAAATAAATAAGTAAGTAAATAAATAAAGTAAGTAAATGAATAAGTAAATAAAAGTAAATAAGTAAGTAAATAAAAAAGTAAGCAAATAAATAAGTAAGAAAATAAGTAAGTACGTAAGTAAATAAGTAAGTAAGTAAATAAAGTAAATAAATAAATAAATAAATAAATAAATAAATAAGTAAGTAAATAAATAAGTAAGTAAATAAATAAGTAAATACATAAAAAGTAAATAAGTAAATATAAATAAGTAAGTAAATAAATAAGTAAATAAATAAGTAAGTAAATAAATAAGTAAGTAAATAAATAAGTAAATAAGTAAAAGGTAAGTAAATAAGTAAGTAAACAAAAAGTAAATAACTAAATAAATAAATAAATAAGCAAGTAAATAAGTAAATAAATAAGTAAGTGAATAAATAAGTAAATAAATAAATAAGGAAATAAATAAGTAAATAAATAAATAAGTAAATGAATAAGTAAATAAATAAGTAAGTAAATAAGTAAATAAATAAGTAAATAAATAAATAAGTAAGTAAATAAATAAGTAAATAAGTAAACGTAAGTAAATAAGCAAGTAAATAAATAAATAAATAAGTAAATAAATAAATAAGTAAGTAAATAAATAAGTAAGTAAATAAATAAGTAAGTAAATGAATAAGTAAATAAATAAGTAAATAAGTAAGTAAATAAATAAGTAAGCAAATAAATAAGTAAGTAAATAAGTAAGTACGTAAGTAAATAAGTAAGTAAGTAAATAAAGAAGTAAATAAATAAATAAATACATAAATAAGTAAATAAATAAATAAGTAAATAAATATATATATAATATGAACAAGTAAATAAAAAATAAATACGGGTGAATAATGTAAACCCACATGCATACACTCAGATACATGCGCTTCCATACACACATAAACACAAATCTACACACTTAAATATGATAAAAACATAAATACCCGCATACACACATAAATACATGCATATATACATACATAGGCCTACATACGTTCATATATACTTACTTACCTACAAATGGCTTTTAAAGAACCCGGAGCTTCATTGCCGCCCTCACATAAGCCCGCCATAGGTCCCTATCCTGAGCAAGATTAATCCAGTCTCTATCATCATATCCCACCTCCCTCAAATCCATTTTAATATTATCTTCCCATCTACGTCTCGGCCTCTCCAAAGGTCTTTTTCCCTCCGGCCTCCCAACTAACACTCTATATTCATTTATGTATTCGCCCATACGTGCTACATGCCCTGCCCATCTCAAGCGTCTGGAATTAATGTTCCTAATTATGTCAGGTGAAGAATACAAAGCCTGCAGTTCTGCGTTGTGTAACTTTCTCCATTCTCCTGTAACTTCATCCCTCTTAGCCCCAAATATTTTCCTAAAACCTTATTCTCAAACACCCTTAATCTCTGTTCCTCTCTCAAAGTGAGAGTCCAAGTTCCTCAATCATACAGAACAACCGGTAATAGGGTAAACTAGGGTCTGTTGGACAGTCGGGCAGTTGGACACTCTGTACTTTAAGTTTGGGCACCACATTCAGCTAGAAGTAATGAGAAGTAGGCACGAGTGGGGCTACTTCCGTCATTGACTTCTAGCAGAATGTGGTGCCTACAATATAAAGTACAGAGTGTCCAACATGCCCGACTGTCCAACAGACCCTAGTTTAACCTATAACTGTTTTATAAACTCTAACTTTCAGATTTTTGACAGCAGACTAGATGACAAAAACTTCTCAACCGAATAATAACAAGAATTTCCCATATTTATTCTGCGTTTAATTTCCTCCCGAGTGTCATTTATATTTGTTACTGCTACTCCAAGATATTTGAAATTTTCCACCTCTTCGAAAGATAAATCTCCAATTTTTATATTTCCATTTCGTACAATATTCTGGTCACGAAACATAATCATATACTTTGACTTTTCGGGATTTACTTCCAAACCTATTGCTTTACTTGCTTCAAGTAAAATTTCCGTGTTTTCCCTAATCGTTTGTGAATTTTCTCCTAACATATTCACTTCATCCGCACCTTCATACATATACATGCATAAATACATAGGCTTCCATACGTAGATTAATTAATTAATTAATTAATTCATTCATTCATTCATTCATTCATTCACAGTGTCCCGTCCAATGGCAGGTCTTTCATATCAAACCCAACATTCTCCAGTCTTTCCTATGTACTGCCTTCCTCTTAGTCCTCGCACATGATCCATATAGGTCTATCTTAATGTCGTCTATTAGGCTATTTGAAATCTACTTCTGCTACGAATTCTTCTCCCGTTCACCATTCCTTCCAGTGCATCCTTCAGTAGGCAGTTTCTTCTCAGCCAGTGACTCAACCAATTCCTTATGGCAGCATTGGAACTGGCAGGTGCGTCATACTAATGTACAGTCTCAACGTTGCATTCTACGTTGAAAATTGAAGCATATTAGATTGAAAACTACCTACTTCCACAACTTCCTCCTCTTTCCATTTTTCGCTCTCTGGACTAATAACAGAGTTTGTCTATGTCGCGTGACTTTTGAATCACCCTGTATATAATTGTCAAAAAGTCAATAACAGTCTGTTATGTGTAAGATGTCGCTGTCAGACGGTTTGTCAGAGATCAATTGTCACTATTTCACCGGCATATTTCTATGGAAACTATAAGCGAAGGCTCAGGACCCTAAGGAGGATCTGTCACAGGATAAAATGCCGTCCTACCAAGGAGAAAGGATTTAGACCACTTCAGCTCTGACGTCATAGAGCTCAGAGAGAATATCTGCAGATTTGTTATTTCATTAAGGAGCGAAGCGTCTTGCAACACATGGTGCGTCGCCGCAAAACTACTGCGATAACGGGTAACAGCTCTACAGACTGTTGTACAAGAAGAAGACAACCCCTCGCGGAGTTGTAAGGTAGCGAAGGTAGACGACAGACAGATGGACGGGTACTGCTCACTACAGCTGCACTTAGGAGAATTTCCTACTCTGCTTACTTGTTTACGTACTTATGTGTGCATGCGTTTTCCTTTTCTTGAGAGTTATTTTTATTAATTTATTAGCATTATTTATGTATGTCAAACACTATAACTTATTATTATGCTTTATTAAAAGATTTAGAACTTACAAATGGCTTTACAGAACCCGCAGGTTCATTGCCGCCTCACATAAGCCCACAATCGATTCCTATCCTGTGCAAGATTAATCCACTTTCTATCATCATATTCTACCTCCCTCAAATCCATTTTAATATTATCCTCCCATCTACGTCTCGGCCTCCTCAAAGATTTTTTTCCTCCGGTCTCCCAACTAACACTCTATATGCATTTCTGGATTCCCCCATATGTGCTAAATACCCTGTCCACCTCAAACGTCTGGATTTAATGTTCCTAATTATGTCAGGTGAAGAATACAATGCGTGCAGTTCTGCGTTTGTAACTTTCTCCATTCTCCTGTAACTTCATCCCACTTAGCCTCAAATATTTTCCTAAGAACTTTATTCTCAAACATCCTTAATCTCTATTCCTCTCTCAAAGTGAGAGTCCAAGTTTCACAAACATATCTACAGAACAACCGGTAATATAACTGTTTTATAAATTCTAACTTTCAGATTTTTTGACAGCAGACTAGATGACAAAAGTTCAACGAATAATAACAGGCATTTCCCACATTTATTCTGCGTTTAATTTCCTGTATCATTTATATTTTTACTGTTTCCAAGATATTTTTCCACCTCTTCAAAAGATAAATTTCCAATTTTTATATTTCCATTTCGTACAATACTCCCGTCATGAGACATAATCATATACTTTGTCTTTTCGGGATTTATCCAAACCTATCTTTTACTTGCTTCCGGTAAAAATGTTTTCCCTAATCGTTTTTGTGGTAGGCCTACTTTCATTAATTCTTTCTCTAAGTTTATTCGTCCCTTCATTTATTTATTTCGTTATTTTTAATATATTCTCAGTATTTTACACACTAATCTTTTATACTTACTTAATTATTTATTTATTTGTTTGTTCACTTATTTATTTACCGATCTATTTGTCGATTATTTAGTTGCTCTCTGATTGATTGATTGATTAATTGATTGACTTATATATACATGTATTCATGTATTTATCTATTTATGTACCTATTTACCTATGTATCTATTTATATATTTACGTATTGGTCTATTTAATCTACTGTTTACTTGTTTACGTACTTATGTATGCGTTTTCCTTTTCTTGCGAGTTATTTTTATTAATTTATTAGCTGCATTTTCATTTATTAATTTTCTCGTAAATCTTTCATCTCTGTATTATTTTTTATTATTATTACTTTCATTAATTCTTTCTCTAAGTTTAATCGTCCCTTCATTAAATTTATTTATTTCGTTATTTTTAATATACTTTCAGTATTTTACACACTAATCTTTTATAGTTACTTAATTATTTAATTATCATTTATTTATTTATTTGTTAATTTATATATTTACCTATTTAATTGTTGATTATTTAGTTACTCGCTCTCTGATTGATTGATTGATTGACTGACTGATTGATTGATTGATTGATGTATTCATATATACATGTATTCATGTATTTATCTATTTATGTATCTATTTACCTATTTACCTATTTATACAGAGTGTTTCCGAGGTGGTGTTACAAACTTTCAGGGATGATAGCGAAGGACACATGTATCAATTTGAGATAAGGAAACATGGTCCGGAAATGACTGAGTCGAAAGTTATAAGCAAAAATAGTTGTGTGAAAATGAAATTGCAATTTGGCACCACGTGCCCCCTTCCCTTAACCTTTGGAACAGTCCTGGAAAGATGGTATGGGCCGGATGTCTCCTACGTGGGTACTTGTCCCGATACAATTTGTGAGCTTGTCTACTGTTCCCATTGGCTCATCCGTATTCGAAAATCAGGTCTGCATATTCCGCTCTCGTGTACTCCTCCATTTCACTAGGACTGATCGACTGGACACTGCAACTTGTACACATACACTGCTGTCTACAGACGTGCATATCAGGACCGACCATGTCCGTTACACATTACGCCATCTGCATTGCTTTAGTGTAGTTTCCTGTCCCCACCCCTCAGACAGCGCACTGAACGGAATACTGTAAGTAGACAACGTAAACAACGTCAGAAGTTGCCCTAGCGCCAAAAAGAAGTCCTTTCACTTCCCATGTATTAATATTCATTTTGTATCTCTCACTGAAGTGAGGAATACATGGATTGTAAATATATATCGTAATATATATCATTCCCCAGAATTGCAGAAACACCACTTGTCCAGGCAATTCAGATTTTGTTTTTCTTTTTTTCAAAAAATACTAAAAGAAAAAGTTAAAGTTCATGTATCTGAAACACTATAACGTCCACACCTGTGGAGTAACGGTCAGCGCGTCTGGCTGCGAAACCAGGTGGCCCGGGTTCGAATCCCGGTCGGGGCAAGTTATCTGGTTGAGGTTTTTTCCGGGGTTTTCCCTCAACCCAATACGAGCAAATGCTGGGTAACTTTCGGTGTTGGACCCCGGACTCATTTCACCTGCATTATCACCTTCATATCATTCAGACGCTAAATAACCTAGATGTTGATACAGCGTCGTAAAATAACCCAATAAAAGTAAAAAACACTATAACTTTTCATTATGCTTTAATAAAAGATATAGTCACTTAAAAATACTAAACGTTTTTGGAAATAATCACGCTTTATGCCTGAAAAATTTATTCAATTTTTTTTTTCAAATTTCAAATTTCAAATTTCAAATTTATTTACAATTTACATTTGAATTGAATACATATGAATAGATACCCGAAATGAGCATATGCTCGTGCTCGGGTACAGTCCAGTAGTCTACATAAATTTTACAGGGTTCAAATAATAATGCTGATGATATAAATAATAATAACAACAATAATAATAATAATAATAATAATAATAATAATAATAATAATAATAATAGTGATAAAAAAAATATTTACAATAATAAAATAAATACTAAGACGGATAAAATAAAATATAAAACCACTAGTGAGAGTTAACACAACTTAAATAAGCATATAATAACCGATAAAAATGCCAAACTCGAAAATCAACAGAAAAGTTCGTTGTATCGCAGACGACAGCAACCGCCGTATTGACATTGTGTTGTGCATTAATGGTAGTAGTGGGGAGCTGAAAGTCTACGTAACTGCCGTTTTCTTCTAATCTTCTCGTACAATCATGGGAAGTTAATGCTGAAAAACAAAATGTCTACGAGTCAAACTGTTCATTATTATCAGGATAAATACAAATAAAACTGAAATATATTAATCGAGTTTCAGTTATAGATCTCTCCTTTTGTGCAAGAGGTATCATATCAAAATATTTTATGAATGGCGGGGAAAATATAAATTTCAAAAACTTTCTAGTGACAAGATATAGTGACAAGTACAATCAAGTGTATCTGTGGCGATGCTAAGAAAATCATTTATTGGAGATATACACTGTTATTAATTAAGAAAATGATCTATTTATATTTATTACAATGTTTTATCTTATAGGTTACATGCATCAGATAAATATAATAAAAATTAGTACCATATAATGCTAGTAACACTTAAAAAAATTATAATAAAATTTTTCAAATATCATACAAACATTTTCACTTTATTTTTAAACTTAAGAATGTGTAAATTGCTTAGATCTGGATTATTTTTCAATACTGAATTGTATAGTCTTGGTCCATATTTCCTACTATGTCTTAATCCAGCTGTAGTGTGGCATTTAGGTTCTGCCAAAAGAGTTGGGACATTTTTTCTGGTGTTATGTATATGTTTTTCAGTTATAAAATTCATTCGATTTTTGTGAAAATAAGTTAGTAATGTAT
The DNA here is from genome assembly GCA_025594305.2 of Periplaneta americana. Taxonomy (NCBI): domain Eukaryota; kingdom Metazoa; phylum Arthropoda; class Insecta; order Blattodea; family Blattidae; genus Periplaneta; species Periplaneta americana. The sequence goes on from JAJSOF020000035.1 coordinate 23,871,766, forward strand.
GTTTATATATTTGCTCAATTTTTAGTACATGGAATTCAGAATAAATAAATTGTGTCGGATAATCAAGTGGTTTATGCAGACAAATTTTGATGATACGTTTTTGTAGTAATATTAATGGAGTTAAGATAGTCTTTGTCATTTCACCCCATTCTATTATTCCGTATTGAATGACTGATTGAAACAAGGCTAGATAAACTACACGGAGAACATAGATAGGCATATATGCACGAAGGGTTACAAAGTTGTGAATTGTTTTCCGTAACCTATTACATAAATATGTTACATGTTTATTCCATCTTAAATGTTGATCAATGACAACACCTAAGTATTTTACTTGCGTGGATTGTGTCAAGGAAGAGCAATTACAATCAATCAAGTTTATGTTACTGCAATTATGTATTTTTAAATTTGTATCCTTATCGAGTTTGATTTTTCTCAGACAGAAGCCGTTAATGTAAAAGGAACTGCAGTTGTTTTTTAAATGTTCAATGAGAGCCAATTTTCATCTAACCATTTTTTAATTATATTTATACCTCTATTAGCATTTAGGTAGGCATCATTCCAATTCGATCCACTAAAAATTACGGCTGTACCATCGGCATATGCAAATATATCTCCAGACGTGTTTCCTATATCAATATTTAGCAAGTCATTGATGCATATTAAAAATAGTAGTGGGCCTAAAACTGTACCTTGTGGCACACCTATATTTATATTACGAATTTCACTGTGTTGGTCGTTAAATTTCGTTAATTGGGATCTGTTGCTTAAGTATGACTTAAATAAATTTAAAGCGATTCCTTTAATACCGTAGCCATGAAGTTTAGAAGTCAGTATATTACTCAAATGGACATGTGCTGTATCTGCAATTCACGATTCTAACATGGTCCAACATATTGCGGTCCAATTTTCTGTCTTGATAGCTGTGCGAGAATGACTCGAGACATTGTGGCTCTAACTGTGCATTTCGCTTCCTAACTCCCGCCAACCCTCACCCTCTCACCCACCGAAGTCAAACTCCGTCCCATTCGTATTTGTCTCTGACCTGTGAGTGGCATATGTCTCCCTCGAAACCATGTACGAAAGTTCCAAGTAGGATGGGAGGACGCATTTTTTTGCTGTCAATATGATGAGAATATTAAATGTATGATTTGTTCACAAGTATTACGAGGAAAACGGTTGTATAACATAAAACGGCATTATATTACATGTTACTGGTAAAACATTAAAAGGTTAAGTGTTATCATCATCATCTCTGTATATCGACCCTTTTCCACCAGATGTACGAATAATGCGGTTAGCTCTTCAATTTGAACTCACTGATTTAATATGTGATGTCAAAATATGAAAGCTACATGTAAGGAATTGACAAATGTTGAACTTTCAAATCTTTGCCAAAAAATAAATATTCGAAGCTTCGTTCTTTCGCTTGCTTTGTTGAAGCCATGTTCACTACAACTTACGTTTGTGAAAAATTATTTTCAACAATTAAAATAGTAAAAACCAAATTTAGATCACGACTGACAGACAAATACCTTCGTGATCAACTACGACTGGCAGTAAGTGACATAATTCCTGATTTTGAAACTTTGTCGCAGAGACATTCTGAAGACAGTTAAATTTAGGTTGTGATATTGTACATTTATTGTTAATTTCTTACTTCGTTACACGTACTAAACATTAGTTTGTAGCCTTGTACTGTATAAAATTATATTTAAGTTCTTGACGTAAGGAAAATGAAAATCCGTTAATAAGCCAGACAGTTGCTTCACTTCCCCTTCGGGTGTCCGCCTCCCTCCATAGGTGCTATGCACGTTGCAGGTTACACAGTGGCACGGCGCACGATTACATTTCCGCCACTACTGCTGTAATACAGAGTGATTTATATAGAACTGAAACATTTATTTCTTTAATTATTCCGTTGGAAATTCATTCAATGACCCAATTTTAGCACCAAATTAAGCAGAATGTTCTGGTGTTTCAATTCCTTGTCACTAGATGCGCAGATGTTTATGTTTTATTCCTATTGTTGGCAGGTTGGCAGCTGTTTTCGACATTTTGTGTCAATGTGAAAATGCAGTACACATTAAATCAACGACTCTTCCTTGTGAAGCAATACTGGATTACGAATTCAATTACAGCTACTCAAAGGGCATACCAGGGAGAATTTGGTGTTCGCAATCCTCCCAAAAGAAACACAATACTGGGACTGGTAAACAAATTGGAACAACTGGATCTCTGGTGAGTGAAAAGGGCAAGCATCGTTCATCTCACGCCATTGGGCCATCGAAAATCCACATGTCATCCATGAAGCACCTATGCACCCGGTTAAAATCGGAGTTTGGTGCGCAATATCCGCACAGAGAATAGCGGGGCAAATTTATTTTAACCAGACTGTGAACACTGCAGAGTACCGACTGATTTTCATGGAGTTTGTTGAGCAACTGGACGATGTAGAGCTGAGTCAAGGATATTTTCAGCAAGATGGCGCTACGTGCCATACATCAAATGAATCCATGGAACTAATTGCAAGTTTCTTTGACGACCGAATAATTTCCAGGAACCTGTGGCCACCGAGATCTCCGGATTTGACAACGCCGGACTTCTTTCTATGGGGTTACTTAAAAGACAGGGTTTACGCCACACGTCCCCAGACATTGGACGATCTGAAGCACAACATCACACAGGATATTCAAGCTATTGACAACAGAGTCCTCCAACGAGTGGCCAGTAACATGGAACGACGTGTTGAGTTGTGCCTTATGAAGGATGGAGGACATTTTCAACATTTGCTATAGAGGTAAATAATCTCCCAATATTCCTCTACATTTTAGGTATAATAAGTTGTCGCTAGCACAATTCGTTTTGAAACAATTAATGAAATAAATGTGTCAGTTCTATATAAACCACTCTGTATAATAGATTTTTTTTAATAATTCGAATGCGAAATTTAGAAAAATACTGTCTCCATGAACATGGTTCTGGTTATAAGACAAAAATTGATAAATATGGTCCAATATATTTCCCGTTTTTTCTGAAACTATTATAAAGGCACAAATGCATTATAATAAACCCCTGAACAACCCCTAACATCAATATAAAATGGAGTGGACGCTGCATTAAAATTAAAGAAACAAATAAACAATCCTGAATAGAACCTTTACATTTCAGATATAATAATAGGATCTATAAAATTAGCATGCTAGTCTCTCTCTCTGCATCATGTCCAAACATCCATTGTTTGGTTTAGTCAACTGCCTGCCCACGAAACTGATTTGCTCCCGACGTCCTGTTTTCACTTAATTGATTGATTGTTCCCTTTATGTACGCCATTTATTGAAAAGAAAAAATATCGAATTTGTATTGGACAACCCCCCTCTCCACACCCAACTGACCGAACTCCTGATCCCAAAATATAATAGTCCTACTGCCAAATAACACCGTCCTATCATATTTCAATAGCCAGTCTCACATTTCAAACGTTATGGAGGGGGAGGTGGTGTTTGCGCGGAGGTTGCCAGTCAATTCCTACATAATGATAGCATGTTCACATACAGGAGAGAGTTGGTGTATTTTGCAGTCAGAGGTGGGGTTTCAAAATTATTTATGTCCAACTAGAATCACTGCTTCATTACAAAACGCATGACCCTTCCAGCGGAGGTTTGATTTATGCTGTAATGATTTACAAATACGGATAACAGATTAACTGCAGACTTCACTAGCAGGGGCGCATAAAACAGAGTCAGGATGCAACGGGTACTGCAGTTGTGGTGCGATAATGTCTGTCCCAGAGAGAGGCCTGGTCCGGTGTTTTGTCACCGCTCATCAGAATGTCAAGTTAATGATGCAGTGGTACAAGTACCCCCCTCTCTCTATCTCTCTCTTTCGGGCGTACGAATGAGGTGATTGTTTACAATCAAGTGAGCAATTTATGATCATCATAGACCAATACACGATGTGCGCTGGGAACTCTATATAATAAAACAAATGCACCGGTCAATCTCTGATTGAAACTATAAGCTCGGCGCCATAAATCATAACTGAAATTTATAGATAACGTGCTATTTCATGTTTTGAGAGGTTTTTAGGAGAAAAAATATATATTTGTTTTGAATGCAGTTCTGTTATAAATGCATGGATGCACACGCAGTTTCATTTTTATGCTCCTATACACCCAATTCATAAAAAAATTGTCTGTAAAAAGTAAATCCAGTTTTCAGATATTTTAGACATTCAAAATCTATTGTTCGTTTTAACATAATACCATCTGTATGATTACCAGACATGACAATTTTTCATTCCGAACTTTTTTCCCTAAAATATATGGACTTATTCGAAATTTATTACCATTTTGATACTGCTGATATTTTTTTATTCAAATAGAATTTAAAAATAAATATATATTAAAACACAATAATTTAGAAAAGAATACAGTTTAATTTCACAACAGTTTTTTTTTTTTTTTACTGTTGCTATTACAACGCCCATCCCGAAATATAACAAATCTATTTATTTATTTATTTATTGTTTTGCTAATAATTGTAACATAAATTATAAAATATACAGAGAAACTTTAGCTCGCCCCTGAAAGAGTAGAACTCGTGCTCAGGGGCGGATTCCTGAATTGAAATTAATAATTATACAATACAATTATAATTAATAATTACAAAATACAATTTGCAATTATAGCATATAAATTTAAATTTACAATTTTTCAATTTTTATAAAATCCATACATAACTTTATAAATTTAATACTAGAACTATTAGAATTGACAAGATTAGGATATTTAAATATAAATTTGTTATATATTCTTGGGCCTAAATTACTACTATGATTACATACTGTAACAGTGTTGCATTTTGGTTCAAACAATCTTAAAGAATTCGTACCTTTTGTTTCATAACTATGAGAATACAATTCAAAATTATTTCGATTTTTATGTATGAATTTTATTAATATAATATAATAAATTTGTCTTACGTTAAGTAGGTACATTAAAGTCTAGAAACAAATTTTGAGATGGAAAATCAATAGGTTTATGAAGACATTTTAATTATTTTCTTCTGTAATAAGTAAAGTGGATTAAAATTGGATTTAAATGAGCTACCCCATGCTATAATTCCATACATAATTACCGATTGAAATAAAGTTAAGTATGCTGTGCGTAATAAACTTATTGACAAGTAATTCCTCAATAAAACAAAATAATATACTATTTTACGTAATTTATTACAAAGGTAATTAATGTGTTGGTTCCATTTTAAATGATTATTGAAAATTATACAAACCCTAGTAATGCCGCACTTCGATTATTGTGACGTTTTGTTAAGTGACCTAAGTTCTGAACTGTCAGTCAAGTTACAGCGAGCTCAGAATATGTGCGTCAGATACGTGTGCAACATCCGACGATATGACCACATATCACCGTCCTTCGCAAGTCTTTCGTGGCTCCGACTTAAAGAACGCAGAACTTTACACTCTTTGTCTTTACTCTTTCGAATTCTGCACACTTTAACACCAAATTACCGTTCGTCTCGTTTCTCTTATCTATACTCTAACCACGACGTAAATACCAGATCACTTATCTGTGGCACGCTAAGTATACCTCTTCATAGAACATCTTGTTATTCATCATCTTTTACAGTATCCACCTCAATGGAATTCCTTGTCACAAAGTATTAGGGGCTGCAAGACAATAAACATCTTTAAGAACAGCTTAAAAGATAACCTTATTAGCATTTCACTCCAATCATACTGATTTAAACTATCACTGACTACATTGTTACTTCTTTCTTTTAGACATCATCCTGATTATGCTGTATTTTCAAAATTGTCTCATAATAATCTCTTTCTATTATCTAATATTATTTGAAATATATTAACATTCTATGTATTTTAGCTCAATTCTGCTACACAGTTTATTTCAGTGTTTAATTAATAGTTCATAGTATTTTGTTGTTTAATTCGTAAATAACTCTTGTATACCTGTAACGCTCATCTAAATCAAATTGTTGAATTCTTTGTAAGTTCATGCATATGTATATACTCTTTTTGCTGGTTGAGTGGAAGAGAAGGCCTTACGGCCTTAACTCTGCCAGCTAAATTAAAATTAATTATTATTATTATTATTATTATTATTATTATTATTATTATTATTATTATTATTATTATTATTATTAAATACTTAACTTCAGAGGATTCTTTAATAATCGGACATTTACACTGTATAAGACAAGAATCTTAATTATGTAATTTAATACTTAATATAGATGTAGGAGGTTTGTTACATTTTTCAGATAATGAGAATGGAATGATTATGGTTTTATTTTCGTTGATAGAAAGATAATTTATGTCAAACCATTTTTTTTATTAATTTAAGTCCATTAAAGCTATTCAACCATTTCTGTTTGGATTATCACATCATTTACTTTCCCATTATACAGACTAGGTGACTCAATGCTAGTGCGCTGGATTTATAAGCCAGGGGCTGGATTCATATCCCGGTCGATCCATCTTGAATTTATAACTTACGTTGAGGTCCAGGAATGCTTGGTAAGGAGAAAAAGTTACATGCCAAAAATATATGGGATCTAGATGTCTGCATTTCTTACGCGGAATATAAACATTTTCTTACTAATATACTGAAAGTAGTTGATTTTATATAATATTGCTATTTGTTGCTCTGTAAGTTTCACTCTAAGCGTCACGTTGTCACGTCTACTTCCTCCATAAGAATAAACACTAGTTTGTTATATTGTTAAATGCTATTATTATTATTATTATTATTATTATTATTATTATTATTATTATTATTATTATTATTATTATTATTATTATTATTATTTCATATACGAATATGTTGACATTCTTAACTCTTAATAATAACTCTTTAATAATAATTTTTATGCTCGACCATGCCGAAATGTAGCAATTATACACCTGGTAGCAGTCCTTTAATGCATGTCATTAACGTACACCTACTCATTAAAGTACAGGTGTTTTCAACCAATGACAACTCAGCTTGCAGGTGTTCAGCCAATGATAAGTCAGCTTTGTACCGTTATAAAACCGCAAGTATCGATTATTCTCGGATATGCAATCGAAAGAGAATTAGCGAAGTCACGGAGGTTGGAAATCCAATACTGTCGCAGAAGGTTATGTTCTGTTACTATAATAATTAGCGTTAATTGTAAATAATATTCAAATAAATTAAACTTGTCATCTCGTTTTTCAATGTCGAATTCAATAATCAAGGTTATACCAAGTTTAACGGGATTACATCAAGGTCAATGACATTATTGTTCCTCGGAAAAAATCAATATTGTCGCGTCTGCGCACATCTCACAATTCACGACCTAGAACAAGGTCACTTCCGATCTTGTCAGATACAAATAAAATGTATACATCTGAATAATTTCAAGTTAGAAATATGGTCGAGCATAAAAAGTCGTATGAAACTCGCCTATAATGGTAATTAAGGAGCTCGTATGAAAATTATGAAACTCGCTTGCGCTCGTTTCATAAACATCCATACTCGCTTCTTAATTACTATCATTATAGGCTCGTTGCATAATGTACTATTAATCACATACCTTAATGTTCGTCCTCAGCACAAGACATTGCAACCTCGGTTTTAGTCCACGTGGATTAGACAAGTAGGTGTCATTTAATAATGGAAGCAGCTTATTGGTTGCAATATTGAAATTGAGGCGAGTGATTGGAGCGGCGACATAAGAAATTGAAAACAATAATGCAATTAAATTTCAAAGACCTGCCGAATGTTATGCACGAGGCCGCTCAAAGACCTGCCAAATGTTAACCATGAGAGCGCGGCGATAATACAGTCTTATAGAATTTACAAGAATGGCATGATTTGTAACAATTGTTGTGACAAATGCGTAAGAAAATGTATAGTCGCGACGCTGTTATTCCCGGCGTGACTCCTCCTCTTTGCTAATGTCTTAGGAAGTCAAGGCTCTATAAAGGCTAGGTAGGTAGTATCGTTCGCCATTTTTGTTCTTTCGTTGCCGACCTACCAGTTGAGGGATCTATTTGCCACACCGTTAAACATTATCATGTCGTAGCTCCTATGATAATAAATCAATCGCACTGTAATTCAGCAAATAATTGAGCCGCAAATAACGTCCTCGTGTGCTTTCTGCGAACGCCAACGAAAGAGCCAAAATGGCGGGCGATTATATATTAAGTATTTATCCAGCCTTAGGAGATGCTTAACATCTTCATCAGCGAATCACAAGACGCACACGTTTAAATGTAGCCGACCTGCAACGTGATTGGCTGCCGGAAATTAGAGCGACGGAACTTTAATTTTGTAGTTAAAAATCGAAAAAAAAAATCTGTACAAACAAACTATGGAATTCAGAACGCAATTTTAGTTTCAGAATACTAGCTAATTAAATAAATGATACTTCTGAATAGTTCATTCTTTATCTGTAATATTCTTTTACCCTTAAAACTCAAGAATAATGGTATTTTACTAACAACTTCAAATTAGTGTAATTCTGAAAATATTGAGAATAGGACAATGTTGATATGACATTTCTGGCTCAGAATGTCTTCGGAAATAAGCTCCGTAGGAGACGGTAAATCCTCATGAATCACCCTGTATATACAACACAGGTCATTGGCATGGAAATTCTTTGAAATAACGATTCGCCCAACGGTTTTTGTGCATACATGTAATATACATCTTCGTCCTAGACGTATTTATTGATCTGCTATCACTTCAGAAGACAATTTCTTAGAATATCTTTTCGTAAGAAGATTTCGACTAGGGACTACTTCTTTAAATTCTGGAATACCGAACGTATCCAATGAAATTCAGACCACGCAGCCGAACAAATCCTGAACCTGAACGGCTCTACCGCCCACTTGGGGGGGTAAGAAAGAAGAAGCAGCAACGACGCTTGTGTGTGTGTGTTGTGTAGCTAACACTGCTCTCTAAGATGGATAATATATAGAGCTGGGGGAAGCAGTATTTGCTGCAAAGGGGTGATTTCCTCTAGCCCGCAAACTTCCTTCTCCGCCCTCTACCAACACACAATTCACCCCTACCAGACAACCCCCCCACCCCCAATCTCTCCTATATAACCAGGCCTCATTTATCGCCAATAAATTGACTGGATAATGCATTTTATCGAATAGAGTCGGTTTCCGCTTCCTTCTCCCTTGCATAATATTGCAATTTGTTTAGAAAAGGCGGGTTGCCTACTCTCTCTTTAATGTTACGCTCTCTCTATATATAAAACTACTCGCACACGATACTTGGGACAAGCTATTCTTCTCTGTATGTCAACAAATAGTCGCAGGACGTCAACAGCCAACAAGTGAAGACGATAAGATATAATAACTTCATCAGAGATTAGAGGAAATAGATACTGTTCTACATCTTAACAGCTATACAGGGTACAGAAAGATGATTTATAGTGAGCGGATTTTTATGTGCTAAAAATTTAAATATATTTGTTTTTTATGTGCTAAAAAGTACGAAAATATTTGCTAAAAAAATGTTTTTTTTTTAAATATAACAAAAATACCTTACTTAGCTTGAAAAACAATGTTACTAGATACTCACCAACTACACTTGAGTGCTAGTAATTGGCCGAGAATTGCAGTGAACAACGAAGACCATCTCCAAATTCTCCATCACAAATGCATGCCGATTATCTCTGAACAACGACTTATACTGTGAAAACTATCTTTCCACATCACAGGACGTCAGACGTGCATATTTAAAGACAGGAATGTCACAAACACAAACACCGTCAATTTCACCTACAGGCACACCCTCCAATATTTGAGCAACTTTACACATTTTTTATATCCACTGTTTTTCCCAAACACATTCTGGAATTTGTCCCTTAGTACTTGTACTTCTGAACTGGTAGCGAGTCTAGTTTAATTTTCACGGCACGCACCTCCCTGTTTCAGGCTATAGGTTTTTGGATGTTTCGAGTTTTCTTATGGTGTCACACAAAAATCTTAGATTTGCTAATAGGAAAGCCAAATCGTTTTTTAAACAATCATCTTTCAGTATATCTTGAAGTATATCGGTTGACGAAGCCCGATAGCAGGGAATCACAACAAGACATATTGCCTTACTTGATGGACATGAGCGAGAGGCGAGAGATTTGTTGAAATTAAATAATATTCATACCCGAGCTCTTATCTGTTGTGTTTGACAAACAAAGCGTGGAATGAAATCATCTTCAGCAACAATAAACATTCCTGATTAAGTGTTGCAAGATCTCTCCTCCTTGTCCATATTAATTTATTCTCTAATAAAAACACTGGTATGCTGCCTAGCAGTTCTCTGAACTTGAGGCGATACTATTACAAAAATGGATACACCACACAGCGCTTAGAAACACGAAGCAACCAAGAATTCTTAAAAAGATAACGTACTTCTGAGTGACATAATTGATTTAGTTTTAAAATATTTAAAAGTTCTTTTAAAAAAATTATTTAAGAAAAAAAACTCCAAGATTTATGTGTTTATAACAGATTTCTTGAAAATATGTATTTACATAACTTTTTTGTGAAAATATGTGTTTTTATGTGAAATAAAATTCGGGTTTTAAACTTGAAACTTCATGTTCGGAATTTTTAACTTTGTTAATTGTGTTTTATCACACGCAAAAATAATATTTAATTACATAGGAATCCGCTCCTTAATAATAACTTCATCAGAGATTAGAGGAAATAAGTACTGTTCTATACCTCAACAGCTATGTAGGGTACGGAAAGATGATTTACATAAAATTTGAGACTAAAAAGAGAGTACTAAACTAAGTACTTTGAAGATATGAACTAGAGGGCACAAATGATTCATTACGGTGCTATATTCGTCGACACGCGTCGTCTTTGATTTGCATTTGATTCGGGGATTGCAGAAACTGCAGATATCATGAAAACTGAATTTTTCAGTAGACACAAAAACGGTATTACTGGTGGGAGACCACATCATTGGTTATAGTACTGGCTTCTTCAGACAGAAGCCTAATAGATGTGTCGTTTTATACCAAAGTTATTGGAATCTAATGAACTGTTATTGAAATAAATCAATATATATTAGCTTGACACGTGCTGTTTCTGCAAGGAATCAAAATTGTAGTATAATAATTTCAGTTCAACTAAAGTTTATTTGTCAAATTAGGGACATAATATATGCATAGGCCTATTGTGTACTAAATACATAAGTTCAGCTTATAAATGAACTTATTTTTCCACAATAAGTCACTGAAGAATATTATTGTAAAATTATTGATATTCGTGTGGTATGTAACGCATTAGTTTTAAGTATATCGTCAAGTTTCTCTCTTTGAATTGGCACGATTTTGTCTGGATATGCCAATGAAGAATGTAAATATGGCATTCTCCTTTGTACGTCCAAGTAAATGTTCTCGTGGGGGCAGATAAAAATATTAATCTTTTTTCTTCCATCATTTTAATAATGTCAAAAAGAAGTGCTTACACAAATTTTGGCCACTCGAGCGCAATTACGAAGCCCGTAAAAAAATAAGTTTCCCTGGAGCCGTTTACAGAAAGAGAACAAAATTTTGGAACAGATATTTATAATTGTTGAGTTATTTTTCAAAGTATTCACCACCAGAATTGAGACATTTGTCATTCAGTGGGATCAATTTTTGTACCCTTGTGTCGTAGATGTCTGCCGTCTGGAATCGGAACCAATGTGTCGGCACATGTCTTTGACTTGAGTTGTTTTTGCGCGCTTCCAGGATTTCAAAGATCTCCAAATGTGAGACGGCTATAATGACATATGTGGTTTCTGCATGGAATGATAGCCCTATATCAACAGTCCATGAAGCTCGAATAAACTCATTTCGCCACAAATATTGACTGTGCTGTTTCTGCAATCCCTGATTCATTTGTATAACATTATTGTGGCTAGTCATCTGACTTAAAACTAATCGATTTCTTCTTCTGAGGTACTATGAAGAACGCTGTTTACGACACATCAGTTGAGGATGAAGAAATCTTAGTGCATCTCATTAATAAATGACCTAGACATTCACTGTATTCATTACGCATGCCATACAAAAATTATACTCAACTGTAAAGCTCACCGCGAGAAAGGACGCGAACTTCTTTCTCTATAAACCAACGACATTAATTTCTGTTATGTATCTACCCAATTATTTAACATTTGTTTAAAAACACAACTGTGACTCATTCATTTACGATTTCTCCATTTATAACATTCGTCCAACCATCCATCTTTCTATATTCATTCATCCACCCATTCCTTCGTTCATTAATTCTAGCATTCATTCATCATTCAACCATCCATAAAAATTACGTATTTCATTCACCAAACCATCCATTCATATAACCTATCATTCATTTATCAAACAATCCCTCTATATACGCATTCATTCATTCAACCACCCATACATATTTCGCCATTCACTCATAAAAAATCATTCACCCACATATTTTATCATGCATTCATCAAACCATATCTCCATAGATTCATACATTAATCCTATAATTAATTATATTATTTATTCGTTAATTGAACTATCCATCTATTCGTTCATTCCTTTATGCGTCCTTACACATATTCATTCATCATCCTAATTAATCATCCATTATTAATTCGTTCATTCAACCATCAACCTATTTACCCTAGAATTTGTTAATTCAATTTTTCACCCATTTATTCTCTAATTCATTCTTTCATTTATTTCACTGTCCATTTATTCTATAATTTGGTACTTCAATCATCCATCCATATACTCTGTCAATTGTTCATTCATCCAATCATATATTCAATTATTCTTTCATAAAACCATCCATTCATATTCTATCATTCTTTCATCCAACCATTCAGCCATATTCTATCTATCTTCATTCAACCATCCAGCAATATTCTATCAGTCTTCATCCAACCATCCAGGCATATTCTATCAGTCTTCATCCAACCATCCAGCCATATTCTATCAGTCTTCATCCAACCATCCATCCGTATTCTATCATTCACTCATGCAACCATCCATCCATATACCTACATTCATTCATCCACCCATTCATTTTGACTTGTTCCACATCTTAAAACTTCATTGCTAATGTAAGATTTGTGGAATATAATAAATGAAATGAAAAAAATGAAATTCAACCATCCATCTATATATTCTATCAATCATTTTATCAAATCATCCATCTGTATAATATTAAATCATTCATTAATCAAATCATCCATCCTTATATTCTACTCTTCATTCATTCAACCATCAAACCATCCATCCATCATTCGTTCATTCGACCGTCCATCCGTGTATTCTATCATTAATTAAACCATCTAGCAATCCATTCATATATTCTATCATTCATTCACCAAACCATCCATTCATACTGTATATTGTATCATTTATTCACTCAACCATCCATCCATAAATATTTTCATTGATTGATTCATCCACTCATTTTATTACTCAGCCATTCGACCATTAATCCGTTCATTATATCATTCGTCCATCCAAACATCCATCTAATCAATGTGTCAATCATTCATTCTTTCATACAGTCAATCAATCATCCATTCTATAATTCAATAATTCAACCATACACTCATCTTGCATCTAATTGAGGTTCTGTCTCATATGTAGCTATAGGCTATCTATTATCAGACAGTACATCTCACTTGATCATATGTGTCAGAGGAAGAACAATTGTGAGCTTTCTTTCCAAAATTCACTATCTCCAAAAACCTATTTTTAGAGGAAACGCGAATTTCTGCTGCCATCGCTACAAGCAAAAATCAAATAAGAATTTATACTTACAATATTTTTCATGTAATTTCGCTTCTCTTAGAGAATTTCTGTTGCGGTCCTGTGGATATAATGTTTCATGGAAAGAAAGTAGCTTATTTCTGCTCTGGATTTAATTACTTATGAAAAAAATTGCATTATTTTCATTGAGAATTCACAGAAGTTTAGTATTATTTTGCATAAAATAATGTCACCAGTGGATACCTAACCTCAAACATTATACGAATCTACTCATAGTTGAAAACTTCAAATTTTGGAGATAGTGAGTTTGGAAAGAAAGTTCAGAATTGTTTGTGTACATCTGAATTCTGATTAATGTAATATGTACCTAGTCGGCGATGTATACAATGGAGGGGAAAAGGAACTGGCTACCCTACCCCATTATCTCCTGGCCTAGTTGCCTTATAAGTGTTGCCATGTTGGTGTCACTTGTGAGGGCCAAACCTGTCGTCGAACAGTTGACTAAACAATAATAACATTCATAGCATTTAATCACAGTAACAACTTCGGTCAAGGCTTTATAACAAAATAATAGCTAAACTCTCAAAGATACAATTTGCTAATCCTACTTATTTTAAAAAATCAATTAAAAATTACTGTTTAGAGAGAAAATTTTAAGTTCCAATTATTGTGATATCTGTGTTTTTCTTTTTCTTCTTTTAACTTTTATTTTGTTATTTAATAAAATGCCTTAAAATTATGTGGAATGCCCTCTGGAGGTGCTAGAGTCATTACAAAGCAATATGTAGGCCTGTGTTTGTTCTACCAATAAAGTAATATATTATTGTTATTATTATTATTATTATTATTATTATTATTATTATTACTTACTTACTTACTGGCTTTTAAGGAACCCGGAGGTTCATTGCCGCCCTCACATAAGCCCGCCATTGGTCCCTATGCTGAGTAAGATTAATCCAGTCTCTATCATTATATTCCATCTCCCTCAAATCCATTTTAATATTATTCTCCCATCTACGTCTCGGCCTCCCTAAAGGTCTTTTTCCCTCCGACCTCCCAACTAACACTCTATATGCATTTCTGGATTCGCCCATACGTGCTACATGCCCTGCCCATCTCAAACGTCTGGATTTAATGTTCCTAATTGTGTCAGGTGAAGAATACAATGCCTGCAGTTCTGTGTTGTGTAACTTTCTCCATTCTCCTGTAACTTCATCCCTCTTAGCCCCAAATATTTTCCTAAGCACCTTGTTCTCAAACACCCTTAACCTATGTTCCTCTCTCAAAGTGAGAGTCCAAGTTTCACAACCATAAAGAGCAATCGGTAATATAACTGTTTTATACATTCTAACTTTCAGATTTTTTGACAGCAGACTGGATGATAAAAGCTTTTCAACCGAATAATAACAGGCATTTCCCATATTTATTCTGTGTTTAATTTCGTCCTGAGTATCATTTATATTTGTTACTGTTGCTCCCAGGTATTTGAATTTTCCCACCTCTTCAAAAGATAAATTTCCAATTTTTTTATTTCCATTTCGTACAATATTCTGCTCACGAGACATAATCATATACTTTGTCTTTTCGAGATATACTTCCAAACCTATCTCTTTACTTGCTTCAAATAAAATTTCCGTATTTTCCCTAATCGTCTGTGGATTTTCTCCTAACATATTCACATCATCTGCATAGACAAGAAGCTGATGTAACCCGTTCAATTCCAAACCCTCTCTGTTATCCTGGACTTTCCTAATGGCATAATCTAGAGCAAAGTTAAAAAGTGAAGGTGATAGTGCATCTCCTTGCTTTAGCCGACAGTGAATTGGAAACGCATCTGACAGAAATTATTATTATTATTATTATTATTATTATTATTATTATTATTATTATTATTATTATTATTATTATATCTATTTACTCAAATATTTAATTATATCCTTTTCATCATTTTCATCAAACAATTAATGCAGTAATTCATTAAATTATTACTGTGGAAGCCCTTCACCCATTCTATCGCTTGTTTATTCAAATATCCGATCATTCAATATACAATTCATTTATTTAACTACATCTTTATTCTATTATTAATTAACTAAATTATTTACCCCTTCTCCTTCATTCACTCAACAACTACTCCACCCATTCATTGTCACTAGCCCATTTAATTATGCATTATTTCATTAGATACCCATACAGCCATTTGACCAACTATTCACTGACTACCCAGTCAATCAGTCGTCGAGGTGAGACGTCATGAATATGCGGGACGCCTACAGTAGCTCTCGCTCCCACACCACGTCCTCGAATTCTTTTTATCTGAGAGCGTCCTTTCCAACCCCCAGTGGACCGCCCTCATCACCCACCACCGCCCTCACCCTCCGATTTACCAACTAAAAGGTCTAATTCCGACGGAATTTAATTAAGTCTGTCCCCTTCCCTATATCAAGAGTCCCCTGTACACGATCACAAATCTCAAGTACAGTACTTAGCACATACATTATCTTTGCCACTGGATTACGTCACTGTCTCCTAGAAGGGAATAACGCTTGTAGTAGCCTACACGAAGACATTTATCAACTCTGAAAATTTAGCCCCTAGAATCTGAACTTCTTACAAACTTTTTGAAACAAATTTTTTTTTTTATAAATCGTAACTACAAAAACATTGAAGACAAAAACTTCATTGCAATCACTCTGGAAAACTGGCTTCTAAAAGAAAGTGGAGCGAATGTTTTTCGCTGCGTAATAAACAATTACCAATTACCTTGGATTGCTTTGAACGTATTTCTTCTCAAAAACTAAGAAAATCATTGAGTGAAAATTCTTTTCATCAATGGAGCAAATTGAAAAGTAAAGGTTTGGGAGTTGTTTTCTATTCTCACTGGAAGAGAGGTAATTCGTGGATCTCAACTAAAAAGGGACTTTCGAGCAGTCAGTGGACGCAAGCTATTAAGATGAACTGTAATACAATACCTGTACGTACTCTCCCTGGTAGAACTCTTGACTCAACCCGTTGCAGAAGATGTGACGAGCAAGAAACGCTTCCACACGTCTTGGGTTTCTGCCATCATGGAGAATTGCTCCGAATCAACAGACATAATACGGTTCGTTCTCTCATCGCATCTTCAATCCTTCTTACAAACTTTTTGAAACTATACCTGGTAAGGTTTATCTTGTCTCAGTAGCAATAAAACCAAGTCCCTTCAAATGAGGGTGGAGATTATAGGAGAGTTGTAAATTTTCAGGATTCCTTTCAAAACCTTGTTATTGTACAGGCTACCGGAACTCAATTTCTTGAAAGACAAGCTCAGTGACGGAACTACACAGTACGAAGAGAGATATTTTGCAATTTTATTTTGCGCTACAGAATGCATCAACTAGTCCCTTCCGCCACTGGATGAATGGACGGCATCGCTCCACTCCCCCATCGCCATAACAATACAGACGATGTAAGACATGTATCCTTTCTCTTTCTTTTCACAGTGAGACAAGATACATCACACAGACTTTAACTACAACTTTTTTTTTTATAAAATCGTAACTACAAAAACATTGAAGACAAAAAACTTAATTGCAATCACTCTGGAAAACTGGCTTCTAAAAGAAAGTGGAGCGAATGTTTTTCGCTGCGTAATAAAGTATAAATCCTTATACTGCTTTTTTTAGGCTTTTAATAAATTTATATAAATGAAATTATTTTAAAATGGAACCAAATCTACACATCAGGAATCAAAATTACCAGTGCTCCAACATTAAATACCTTACTCTTTGCCGATGATCAAGTCATAATTTCTAATTCAGAGGATAATTTACAAAGAGGATTATATACATTAAATAAAATATTAAAAGATTTTGGGATGGAAATTTCAGCACAAAAATCAAAAGTAATGGCATTTTTAGGACAAGACCCAGTCAGAAGTAAGATAATACACAATAACCAATGCCTAGAACAAGTACAAAATTTCAGTTATCTGGGTTGTGAAATATCTTATCAAAATGAAAAACATGTGAACAAGAAAATCACCAAATTTACACAAATTCTAGGAATAATAAACAATACATTAAAAGCTAAATTAGTACAAAAATCTACAAGAATAAAAATATATAATACACTAGCATTACCCTCCCTTTTATACGGAAGCCAGATTTGGACATTAAAGAAAAAAGACATGAACAGATTCAAAGCAACGGAAATGAAATTTTTCAGGAGGACAGCAGAATATATTCTTTTAGACCGAAAAAGGAATGAAGAAATTTTAGAACAATTAGAAGTAGAGTCAGTAGAAGAAAAAATCAACAGATACAAATTAAATTGGCTAGATCATGTAAGAAGAATGGAAAATTCAAGAATCCCAAAAATTATGATGCAGTATAAACCTAGAGGACATCGTCGACCAGGAAGACCTTTTAAAAGACTACAGGTCTACAGAGGCCTAATTCGTGAAGGATGATGATGATGATGATGATGATGATGATGATGATAAAGTATAAACAGAACTTGACTTGGCTTTTCCAGAGTTGGACACATCCTCTTGGATTATGCTTAAACTGACCCTTTTTGTGCTACATGTACATCCGATGACTGTCCAAGCGCGACATGTGTCCTGGGTAGCATTCATGAATCCGACGCTGACAAGTGGGCCATCCTATCTCAGCCCTGACAGAGCTATGGTTCGCCCCAGGAATGTGTCAAGTAAGTTTACGCATGTGGGCGGAGTCTATCTGTGTCTGAGTGTATTGCGGGCAGCATCAGCTCGAGGCCGCTAAGGGGCAAGATGCTCGTGGTAGCAGATGCAAGCTCGCTCCGTTCAAGCAAGGCCTCCCCCCAGAGAGGTCATTAGTCCTAGCCCTTCCATATACAACATACGCAGAGGTCTTGTTTCGTCTTTCTACTCTACAGACTCCACAGATCCCATCCTCAGACAAGTAGGCCCTACCTCGTAAGCCCTAGGGCTCGGAGTTCCAAACCTATGCAATTAAACATTAGTCGAAAACTTAGAAAGCATGTTTTAAATATTCAGATTTCCAATGTTAATACAGATAATACAATATAATATTTGTTTTATTCAGTCTTATGACAAATCAATTATTAAAACAATGACATATATTTCATAACATGTAGTCATTGAGGTTTATACAAAGTAAGTTACGAACCTTTTCGCCCATTCAGGCATCTTCAGGTTCTGTGTACAATATCTCATTATTACTCTGTATGATAATTACAATGATAGTCGATGAGATGGACTGTTTAAAATTGATCATGATATATATAAAATGTACAAACATATGCATAATTAAAATGTAATTTGTATGTTTGAAAATTTGAACACGTAGTGTTTACATTTAAAATAATACTCAGTTTGGATCTTGTTTTGTAGATTCCATTAAAATGATGAATAGTATGTTATTAAGTTAGATATGCAGTTGCCACGTTTTAATAACATACAATTCATCATTTTAATGGAATCTACAAAACAAGATCTACACTGAATATTATGAAGTTTAAAATGTAAAACACTACGTGTTCACAATTTTCACAATTTTATGACCTTGTAACATGATTACATTTTAATTATGCATATGTTTGTACATTTTATATATATCATGATCAATTTTAAACAGTCCATCTCATCGACCATCATTGTAATTATCATACAGATTAATAATGAGATATTGTACACAGAACCTGATGATGCCTGAATGGGCGAAAACGTTCGTAACTTACTTTGTATAAAACTCAATGACTACATGTTATGAAATATATGTCATCTATACTAATAATAAATCTGTGGCCGAAATTTTTCTGGTAATTTTCGATTTTCGAGAAATAATTGGTCCTAACATATATAATTAATCGTCCTGAAACCGAAAATCGCTTTTTTGAAATTTTTGTTTGTATGTCTGTCTGTCTGTCTGTATGTTTGTTACCTTTTCACGCGATAATGGCTGAACCAATTTATATGAAAATTGGAATATAAATTAAGTTCGTTGTAACTTAGAATTTAGGTTATATGGCATTCAAAATATTTTATTTAAAAGGGGGATTATAAGGGGGCTTGAATTAAATAAATCGAAATATCTCCCTTATTATTAATTTTCACGAAAAATATTACATAACAAAAGTTTCTTTAAACATAATTTCCGATACGTTTTATTCCATGCAAAATTTTGATAGGACTGATATTTAATGAGATAAATGAGTTTCAAAATTACTATAACGCCATCTAAGGTGGTGTAATGAAATAAAAAACAAATGACTTGGTCTATAAGGGGCCTTGTCTGTCTGTCTGTCTGTCTGTATGTTTGTTACCTTTTCACGCGACAATCGAAAGCTATTAAACATAGCCTACAGAGAATGTTTCTGTGTTTGTATGAAGTAATATCGGAATCTAAATTAACCGATTTGTATAATTAATTATTAATTCACCATTGGAAAGTGTAGTTTCTCTAGATGGACATAATGCCATAATGTTATTACAGTAACTTCTGAGTGAATCGAGGACAGGTAAGATTAAAATAGATTCTTATGCACAGAAAACTTGATAGGCTATTCTGTACATTCGTTTCCTGTATTTCCTAAAATAATTTTATGACCAAATGAGTGGTCTCTGGATCAAAATGATCGCATTTTAATTTTCTTTAATACAATTTAAATTAAGTAACATAATAAACGATTTATCCTTCCATCAAACACGAATGTTCCCTGGATAAAATGTCCTATTTTAATAAAATTATGCAATTACTTCATATTTATTTCTAACGGGTGCAGCGGAGCGCACGGGTACGGCTAGTTGTTTTAATAATTGATTTGTCATGAGACTGTATAAAACAAATATTATATAGTATTATCTGTATTAGTCGAAAAGCTCAGACACGTCTTATCTTGTATTTAAAAAATAATATTTTTATGGAAACAAACCTTTTTTACGATTATTGTTGTGAATCTTATGATGTCATAGAGAAAAAAATGTTGAATATTTCCAAAAATTTTACTGTTGTAAGCTGTACCTAATCCCTTAATTGCAATTATGCATTACTTTTGAAAAACCCTGTAATCCTACATACTTCTGCACTCTCATACTAAAAATTCAAGATTCGGGAATAAGTTAGCTATTTAGACGCCTTTACTACGTGATTGGTCGTACACTTTTGGCTGAGACCGTAATCCCCTTCATTTGTCATAATCTTCACGGAGTAGAGAACACGAAAGGATGAAATCCTCAGCATGGTCAGCAGGAGGTCGGTGATCGTGTGCAGGGGACCTCGGCCAGATAGACGTGTCCCTCTCGAACAGCCAGCCCGCACTTCGCGCCTCACTTGTCTGCACCCCCATCCCTCCCAACAGTCACATATCCACCCCCAGCGGAGACTTCTATTCTATCTCATTAAGAGTTTTATCTCTAGGAATAGCTTTCAACGTTTAGAAGGGAGCTCGCCCTGTCTCCATTGCGTCCTTTCTTTCTTTTACGTCCTCAATTCACTTTGCGTCTAACCTCTTCCCTCAGTAAAAAAAAAAAAATCCCTCAATCCCGAGAAAGATACAGCTTCTACACTCATCAGGGTCAAAACCTGAATTGGAAGGGTCCAATTGCAAAACTTAAAATAAAAATTAAATATCATCTGCAATTGAACATTACAAAGAAATGTAAAGTAAATGACGTAGAGGGATAATAAAAAAGAGAGGGCTCTTAAAACACGAACAATTTAATTAAAGGGTTATGAGTATTATGAATTTTCTTTCCTCTTCCTACACTCCGCAGAGCAACTGATATAACTAGGAACCGGATTTTTATGTAATATCAAGATGTGAAATATGTACATGTTTATGTAAGAAAAATAAGCTGAATATGTACCAAAATATGTAAAATCATGAAAATATTTAATATCAATATGTGGCAGGTATAGGATAGGGAAGACTACCCAGTTGTGATTTCATAGAGCACCCGACTTTTTTACCGCCCACTTGACACATTGCAATTTTTCCATCTGTAGTGAAGGCTTCGTCCATTACAATCCATGATTTTATTTTTGTCGTTAGGGTTGAAGATACAGGGACCATTTTAGTTAGTTAAAAGCAGTAGATAAACTCACTTGCACTTTATATTGTAAATACTAAAACTAGAGAACTGAGTGAAATGAATGACACAACAGTACTGCAAGCACTGTTTCGATTTACTGGATTAGGAGAAAATAAGAGGAGATGTGGGGCATACGCATTTTAGCTGCTCCCTGTAAGAAAGAAAGTACCTACTAAAATCTCAAACTATAGGCATTAACAAACTGTTGTTTGAAATGTGACATTCCTGTCTTATTCAGAAGGGTAGGATTATTCCAGCCGAGAACCATACTTTCTAGTTGCTCGGAAAATCCCATTTCCGTATAGGTCTACTAAATTTAAAATAAAGAGGTCAAGCAATAATCTGAAAGTCTCATGTCAGACTTGACACTGGGTTTCCCTGAAAGAATTAGGAAGAGGAAGGCAACGCTACTTTCTGAGTGATTTTTACAATACAAGGTAGTTGTATGAGAAAGGTTGCCTTTTGTTCACTCATATTTACAGTGGGTGATATGGGGTGAGTGCTTCTATTACTTCCTGGAAGTAAGGACGTTGTTTCGTCCCGAAATATATCCTTTCTTGGGTAGGTAAAGAGGCTTTTTAAATCTGTGTATTTCAAATTGTAAACTTCTCCAGCAGAAGTTTTTTTTTTTATTTTTCCTTTTAGAGAAGTAAAAATCAATCAATA
This sequence comes from Periplaneta americana, assembly GCA_025594305.2. Classification (NCBI taxonomy): domain Eukaryota; kingdom Metazoa; phylum Arthropoda; class Insecta; order Blattodea; family Blattidae; genus Periplaneta; species Periplaneta americana. The sequence goes on from JAJSOF020000035.1 coordinate 23,894,284, forward strand.
TGTAGATTTATGTAATACCAAGCCATAATATGTATGTGGGGTAAATATGTAAAAATATATACTATCAAATTTTAATACATTAATGGTAATTACAAGATTCGCAAAGATTTGTTATTTATATATGGTTAGGTTGAAAGGAATATAATATGTAATTACATAAAAATCCGGTCCCTAGATATAACTGTCCTCATAGGAGAAATGTTGTGTCAAAATCACATCCAAACACTTACAATAATTAATTAAATAAATATGGATTTCGAATCGCAACTACTGACATCAGAGAACTGCTATGTCACGTTAACTTAACAAGATTCATGCTAGATAACTGTGTGTGATGGTTAGGCTACGAAACCGAAAGTCTATTGATACTAAAACTGGCATATCACAGTTAAGTTTATATTGTTGTTTAATTAACTTTCCCTGGCCAAGTTTGAACGTCATAAATAGGGGGCAGATGTTGACGACCTAAAAATCTACTTAGAATTATCATTAAAATGCCTTTAAACTAATGTAAAATTACTTCAAATTAAAAGAAAATGACATTTAAATATTATTCACCGTACAATCACCATAACTTCTTAAAAGTTAGTCACTCGCATCATAACTTCTTAAAAATTAGTCACTCACACCATAACTCCTTAAAAATTAGTCACTCACACCATAACTTCTTAAACTTTAGTCACTCACACCGTAACTTCTTAAAAATTAGTTACTTACACCATAACTTCTTAAACTTTAGTCACTCACACCGTAACTTCTTAAAAATTAGTCACTCACACCATAAATCCTTAAAAATTAGTCACTCACGCCATAACTTCTTAAACTTTAGTCACTCACACCATAACTTCTTAAACTTTAGTCACTCACACCGTAACTTCTTAAAAATTAGTCACTCACACCATAACTCCTTAAACTTAAGTCCTCACACCATAACTTCTTAAACTTTAGTCAATCACACCGTAACTTCTTAAAAATTAGTCACTCACACCATACTCCTTAAAAATTAGTCACTCACACCATAACTTCTTAAACTTTAGTCACTCACGCCGTAACTTCTTAAAAATTAGTCACTCACACCATAACTTCTTGAACTTTAGTCACTCACACCATAACTTCTTAAACTTTAGTCACTCACACCGTAACTTCTTAAAAATTAGTCACTCACACCATAACTCCTTAAAAATTAGTCACTCACACCATAACTTCTTAAACTTTAGTCACTCACACCGTAACTTCTTAAAAATTAGTCACTCACACCATAACTTCTTGAACTTTAGTCACTCACACCATAACTTCTTAAACTTCAGTCACTCACACCGTAACTTCTTAAAAATTAGTCACTCACACCATAACTCCTTAAAATTAGTCACTCACACCATAACTTCTTAAACTTTAGTCACTCACACCGTAACTTCTTAAAAATTAGTTACTCACACCGTAACTTCTTAAACTTTAGTCACTCACACCGTAACTTCTTAAAAATTAGTCACTCACACCATAACTCCTTAAAAATTAGTCACTCACACCATAACTTCTTAAACTGTAGTCACTCACACCGTAACTTCTTAAAAATTAGTTACTCACACCATAACTTCTTCAACTTTAGTCACTCACACCGTAACTTCTTAAAAATTAGTCACTCACACCATAACTTCTTAAACTTTAGTCACTCACACCGTAACTTCTCAAAAATTAGTCACTCACACCATAACTTCTTAAACTTTAGTCACTCACATCATAACTTCTTAAAAATTAGTCACTCACACCATAACTCCTTAAACTTTAGTCCTCACACCATAACTTCTTAAACTTTAGTCAATCACACCGTAACTTCTTAAAAATTAGTCACTCACACCATACTCCTTAAAAATTAGTCACTCACACCATAACTTCTTAAAACTTAGACACTCACACCATAACTTCTTAAAAATTAGTCACTCACACCATAACTTCTTAAAAATTAGTCACTCACACCATAACTTCTTAAAACTTAGTCACTCACACCATAACTTCTTAAAAATTAGTCACTCACACCATAACTCCTTAAAAATTAGTCACTCACACCATAACGTCTTAAAAATTAGTGACTCATACCATAACTTCTTAAAAATTAGTCACTCACACTATAACTTCTTAAAAATTAGTCACTCACACCATACTTCTTTAAAATTAGTCACTCACACTATAACATCTTTAAAATTAGTCATTCACACCATAACTTCTTAAAAATTAGTCACTCGCACCATAACTTCTTAAAAATTTATTAGTCACCCTGTTTCAATGATTGCCCTGCGAATCTCTGAGACAGGAGGCAACTTCCTGGAATTTGGCTAAGATAAAGGAAACGAACATGCAACAAAATGAAGGTTTTAAGGGAAAACTATAGATTTTAATGAGGGTTTACAATGTATTTCAATCAAGGGTGGTCCATGTCAGGGCCTTCATTCTTCGTCTCCTCCTTCTTCCGCGCTTCACTTTTGTTACCAGATCTTCCAGATGAGGGAGTGCGAATGACAAAACAAATTGTGGGCGTAGCGTGCATTTTTGCAATCTTTGTGTTAAAAATACTATTACAGTAGACATCCCTTCCGAACCACCTTGGGGACACAACGTCCTGTCTAGAATACGGTCAAAGTTTCCCCCTTTCGAAACATCAAACAGACAATGAAAGATAACAGAGTAAGAAAAATGACAAAGAAGTACTTACAGTGAACAAAAAAACAATGCAAGTTAACAGAGTAGGATAAGAAATCGTACTAATAGGCTACTAAAACTAAAAGCCATAAGTAAAATAAAATAAAAATCAAAAAATAATAATAATAATAATAATAATAATAATAATAATAATAATAATAATAATAATAATAATAATTCATAGTATTCTGCCCAAGGGCAAGTCTTTCACTGCAAACCCAGCACTCTCCAATCTTTCCTATTTTCTGCCTTCCTCTTTGTCTCCGCATATGATCCATATATCTTAATGTCGTCTATCATTTGACCTCTTCTTCTGCCCCGAACGCTTCTCCCGTTCATCATTCCTTCCAGTGCATTCTTCAGAAGGCAGTTTCTTCTCAGCCAGTGACACATCCAATTCCTTTTCCTCTTTCTCATCAGTTCCAGCATCATTATTTCTTCACCCACTCTTTCAAACACAGCTTCGTGTCTTATTCTGTCTGTCCATTTCACATGCTCCATCCTTCTCCATAGCCACATTTCAAATGCTCCCAGTCGCTTCTTTTCACTTCGTCGTAATGCCCATGTTTCTAACCCATGCAATGCTACACTTCACCAGTCTCTTTCTTACTTCTTTTTCCGCAGAAGATGCTCCTTTTTCTATTAAAAGCTTCCTTTGCCATTGCTATCCTCCTTTTGACTTTCTAGCAGCAGCTCATGTTACTGCTTATAGTACATCTCAAGTATTTGAAACTATCCACTTGCTCTACTGCATCATTTAGAATTAGCAAGTTTACCTTCTTTCTTTTCTTCCTATGACCATGGTCTTCGTCTTGTTTGCATTTATCTTCATTCCATATTGCTCACAGCTGTCATTTAGCTCCAATAGCATATTCCCTAGTATCATCTCCTCTTCTACTAACAACGACACACCATCAGCAAATCTTATACACTTTATTCTTCTTCCACCTATTATCACTCCTTCCATGTTCTGAAAACAGTTCTTCACTAAATCCTCCATATAATAATCATCATCATCATCTCCTTCATGGATTAGATCAGTACTGATCTGTTCCCGCTCCAAAGTATAGTTGATCACTCCATCTTTTGGTTGGTCGTCCCCGACTTCTGTGACCTTGAGGCTTATAATTTAGGATCATACGGGGCAGCATTTCTTCATTCATTCCGCTGACGTGTTCAAACCATTTATTTCTATACTATTCTATTTTTGTTACTATGCTGACTATTTGTAGTTCTTTGCGGATATCTTCATTCCTTTCCTGTCTAAGAGAGTATATCCTGCCACATATCGAAGAAATATCATTTCTGCTGCTTCCACTCTTCTTATCATGCTTTTATTAAGGGTCCAGCATTCAGAGCCATACATCAATACAGGTAAAGCTAAAACGTTATAGAACTTGAGTAAAGTTTCTCTTCTGGTTTTCTTCCTAGTGTTCTCTTAATTGTCCCACAAATATGTTGGAACAGGTTCAATTTTCTGTTAATGTCCTTTGTCCTATCATTCCCTAGGAAGACCCCTAAATAGTTAAAATCAGTTACCTGTTCTATTAAAAGGTTATTCACTACTATTTTGGCTCTTACTATATTCTTCCCATGGAACGCCATTACTTTGGTTTTACTTGGCGATATCTGTAGGTTATATTCAGCAGCAACTCTTTCTAATTGAAAAATGGCTCTCTGTAAGCTGTCCTCGTCAGTTGATATCACTGCCTGATCATCTGCAAAGAGGAGTGTATGTAATTTTCTATTATCAACCCTAAAATTTTCTGATAAAATATATTGCCATTTCCTTATGACATCGTCAATATAAAGGTTAAACAGAGCGGGTGCTAAAGGACATCCTTGTCTCAAACCTTGATTTACAGCTCGTCCAAGTCAAGTCTGCGAGTGGGGATATCGGGATGGAATGTAGAGGCAAAACACAGTTGCCACATAGGTCACTTGACGCTCAGATTTCAACGTGTGCACATCGTTTAAAATACACTACGGAGCGCACGCATTTGTTGTCCTTGTCTTCAGATAAAGGCAACAGTTACGCTGCCTCCCCCCTCATGCAACTTTCTCTCCTACGCCCACGCTTGCCAATCAGAACGCCAAACCTCACTGTCAAGCAGAAGTAGAAGTACAGTCTATTTCAAAGCGTCTTAAATTGTTGCCGCTCTATGAACTGAAGCACAGTAGGAAAACTTTGCTGTCATATGAGACTGTACTGGTCTCCTCTCGTTACCGCCTCCTTTCACTACAGAACTGCCTCCAACTTCCCTCTCGGCTCGCAGACTTAACTTGGTCGAGCTGTATCTCTATATTGGCAGTTGACTGTCTGTTTCCATTTTTTTATTTTTATCATTGTCCAGCGTACAGGCTTTGAATTGCTCTTATTATGTGACTTGGAAAGCCTCGTAGGTTCATTATATCCCATATTATATTTCTTTTTACTTTATCAAAGGCTTTGACATAATCTATAAATGCTATAAATATTGGCAAATTATATTCCTTTCTTTTCTCAAGCAGTTGCATTATTGTAAAAATACAGTCACAACAAGACCTGCCTATTATAATAATAATAATAATAATAATAATAATAATAATAATAATAATAATAATAATTCCATTTAACCTGGCAGAGTAAAGGCATTGGATGTACTCCGACACAGGCAGAGGTCTCAAGACTGCACCTTAGCGTCTGCGTGCACAGGGCCGGTTGGTGCAGATATGTGATAACGACATAAGGGGAACACGTGAATAAGGACGATATGTTGAACGGAATGCGACCTATCAGAGTCGTGATGCGGCGATGCATATCTGCGAAGGAATGCGCGGCGAACGGGAGAAACAATAAATCCTGAGCAGCCGCAAACAGGAAGAGGTGCGGGTAATAAGCCTGCATCTCCGTGAGATATCTACATATTGGGATTGTGTTGTGAGTCGGGACTAGAGACCGCGCCGCTATCGGTGCCGCGAAATCTCGACGTATTCA
>JAJSOF020000035.1:23900054-23931590 GCA_025594305.2 Periplaneta americana
GCATTCGAAAATTCCTCCTGCCACTCAAGAAAATACTAGTGGAAACACTAGTAATGCCCCACTTCGATTATTGTGATTTTCTACTGACTGACCTCAATGTCAACCAGTCGCAAATATTACAACGTGTTCATAATTCTTGTGTTCGCTTCGTCTGCGATGTCCGTCGCGCTGACCACATTACCCCATCATTCCAAACTCTAAACTGGTTACGGCTTAACGAACGTAGAAATTTTCATTCTCTTGTTCTCCTTTTCCAAGTCCTTCACACTTCTACACCTACCTACCTTGCCTCCAGTTTCAGTTACCTGTCATCATATCATAATCACGCAAAATAGCCGCATGCTAACCATACCTACACATAAGACATCATCGTATTCATCATCATACATAATCTCGCTCTCGTGTTTGTGGAATACCTTACCCAGTGACATCAGAGACTGTCGGAATTTAGTAGCGTTCAAAAGCAATCTTATTAAGCATTTTCTTACTGTGTAGAGTAGGTTTAATTTTTACTTGATTAATAAAAAAAATTTATCTTTTCTTAACTTTTACAATAAACTGTCTAGCCTTTATTAATCAGTTAATCTTTCAGTTCTTCGATTTTTATTGTATTTGTAAATTTAATATTAATTGTAATTATAATATTGTAAGTGTATTCTTAATATTGTAGTTGTAATCACCTGGTAGAGGGGGCCTAATGGCCTTATCTCTACCAGGTTAAAGGCATAAATAAATAAATAAATAAATAGATAAGTAAATTAATTAATTAATTATTAAAATAAGCAAATAAATAAATAAGTAAATAAATAAATAAAATAAATAAATAAGTAAATAAGTAAATAAATAAATAAATAAAGTAAATAAGTAAATAAGTAAATAAATAAATAAATAAGTAAATAAATAAATACATTCTTCTTCTTCAGCTACAGGGATTAGGCCTATTGGCCTGTTCCGTCTTAAAGTCTTAAATCTGTAATTACCTTGAAGATTCACAGTAAGAAAAATGTCCCCTGGCCTCGTTACGAGCTATGCGTAGGGTAAGACTAGTGATAGGAATAAATACATAAAATAAATACATAAATAAATAAATAAATAAGTAAATAAATAAATAAAATAAATAAATAAATAAGTAAATAAATAAATAAATAAATATGTAAATAAATAAATAAAATAAATAAGTAAATAAATAAATGAATAAATAAATAAGTACACAAGTAAATAAATAAAATAAATAAGTAAATAAGTAAATAAAATAAATAAATAAATAAGTAAATAAATAAATAAGTAAATAAGTAAATAAATAAATAAAATAAATAAATAAATAAGCAAGTAAATAAATAAATAAATAAGTAAGTAAGTAAATAAGTAGTAAATAAAATAAATAAATAAGTAAATAAGTAAGTAAAATAAATAAATAAATTAGTAAATAAATAAATAAAATAAATAAATAAATAAGTAAGTAAATAAATAAATAAAGTAAATAAATAAATAAGTAAATAAGTAAATAAATAAATAAGTAAATAAATAAATAAGTAAATAAATAAATAAATAAGTAAGTAAATAAGTAGTAAATAAAATAAATAAATAAATAAGTAAATAAGTAAATAAATAAATAAATAAGTAAATAAATAAGTAAATAAATAAATAATCTATTAAATGAGACCAAGATTTGGATTTAATATTATTCAATATTAAATCCCTTGTCAATTCTTGCATATATATATATATATCACAGGTAAGTACGTTATCTAACCACTAGAATAAGAACGACGACGTTGAAATGCATGTAACTTCGTGAAAGATATTTTGTAAAAGTTCAGAAACAGAAAGAAATAGAGGAAGAAGAATAAGTGACGAGGGTGGGGAGTTAGAAGGGGGATTGATTTGGGGAAAACGTGTCAATCACCGGAGAAGGCACAATTGGCAGGAGCTGTCAACATCTGTCCAATAAGGAAGAAACTCTACCATCCCTAATGCCGTCATCTGCCGCCTACCCGCTGTTCCTGTCATAACGTTCTGTCTTGGCAGGAGCGCGGGACCGGGTGTGCCGTCTTTCCATTGTCTGCTTGCTTCACTAACCATTCTCATTCTTATTTAGACTTGTCCTTTTCACTGAAAGAATCGGGTTCGATACACGGGAAGAAGCAAAAATGCATGAGATATTAAATTGGTGTACGAATGCATGAATGCACGATGGACAATAAGTGACTGAACGCATGAATGGATGAATGAAAGAATGGTTGAATGAAAATATGAGTGAACGAATAAGTGACTGAAATCATGAATGCACGATGGACGATTAGTGATTGAACGCATGAATGGATGAATGAATGAAATGTTAAATGTTAAATGAAAATTGATTTAACGACGCTCGCAACTTCAGAGGTTATATCAGCGTCGCCGAATGAACAAATTTTGTCCCGAGGAAAGTTCTTTTACATGCCAGTAAATCTACTGAAATGAGCCTGTCGCATTTGAAGTTACAATTTAAAAACCATCGACCTGGCCGGGTTCGAACCCGCAACTTGGGCACTTTGAGAAGGCCAGCGTGTTTGACCAACTGCGCCAAAATAGGTCGACTGAATGAATGAATGGTTACATGAAATGGAAAAGTTAACGAATAAGAACTGCAAGTCATTTTTCTTCAGATGTATTTATGCTATGAACTGTTGAATTAGACGTTTGAGATGGGCAGGATTACATACGATGGAAGATTATTTAGAAAAATATACTGTGTTAAGGCCGGAGGGCATTATTTGTATTTTTTTTAAATACCCCAGTGGTAACGATTCCCTAAATTTGGACAATAATAAACTATTATTAAAATTAATAATAATACTTTTTTGTATTAGCAATATATTAATAATATAATAATTTCCCAGAATATTACTCCAAAACTAATTACCGAGTGGAACATCCTAAGTTAAAATAACATTGTAAGGTAAATTGATATTTACTTTCTTTTGCACTAAAAATCTATGATATGCAAAACAAGTGCCTTTAGCTTACACTAATTTCTTTCAATATGATTTTGGAACTACCAATTTAACACTGATTATCGATTTTAACACTTCAAAAAATTTGGTGTTCAAATACTTTAATTATATAAACTATAAATTCACTGACAGAACACGTTTCATTTGGACAGGATTTAAATGAATTATGTTAGTTTTGATACAATCTAATAACAAAATTATTGATCCTATAAAACCAGTCATAATTATCGTCTATTAGTAAAGTCCTTGAAGATTTTTAAATATTTTTATTGGCTGTAATTACTAAGTCTTGGTAAAGCATTCCAGTCCCTGAAATACGATTGAGATGAAAACTTTCCAGTGTCCGTCCTCTGTCTTCTTTCCCTCATTTATAAACACTAGAAAAGTAGGGGCTGCAACCTATTGATCCTTTTATCAAAACAGGCAGGCTTCAACTTGTGACCTTTTATTGCATCCAGATGGGAAGATTAATATTAATGGATGAATGTGATAAAAGAGACTGGATTAATTTGCTCAAAATAGGAAAGGATTATGAAAAGATAATAAATGCATTAATTGTTTGCATATAGATGAATAAATAAACTGATACCGGTACATCAACAAGTAAATAAAAAATTGATGAAGGGGTGAACAAATAAATGCATGGGTAGTTAATGTGAATGTAGCCTATAACGTGAGATAATGCTATACATTTACGAATTAGTGAATGCAGGTCCGGATAAGTCTTTGCATCAGCTAAATACGTAGCTGGAGAAGCGTCGTTGTTATGGATACGTCCAGACAGAAGAAAGCGCTGTGTAGTATTTGTATAATGGCTTATTCAGCGTAATGCATTCATGGGCTCCCCGTTGTCGGGGGGAACGTAACAAGTTCACAATTGGAAGTGACGCGTTAAACTGGGGTTCGGATTACGGGGAGGCCCCCGCCACGGCCAGGTGTAAAAACACTCCGTGAGTTCAGGTCTTTTGAAATCCGGGAGCTCCCTCAATCATTTCCGTTCCGGTCTGTTTACACGCTTATTTTGTTGTGTAAGTGGACGAATATTCCGCATGTCTGTCTGTCTGTTTCAGCATCGTTCGCTGCCAATTTTAGCTAAGTGCTTTCACAGCCGTCGCAGAGATGGCGTGCCTTAGGTCAGTGGTGGGATTCACTAAGTTTGACCGATGTCGAAATGTAGATATCAAAGAAGAACCAACAATTCTTCACATAATTGGGCATGTAGGTTTATAGAGAGAGAGAGAGAGAGAGAGAGAGAGAACAATTTTCAGGAATAGACGGGACGAGATTTGCGAACTTCGTCGAATAAAATAAAAACGGTGAGAGGAAAAAGGCGTCCAAGTAATAGATGAATATTGTGGGGTACAGAATATCAGACGCTAATTCTTCAATTTTTACTAAAGATGTTATTTACTAAAAATGTTATTAATTGGTTCAACAGAATAATATATGTTATTTGTATTCTATAATTTTGAAATATATAGTCCTACTTTTCACGTGCGATATTATTCTTCTCTAGTGTTAATATTATATTATATAATTCCATTGCCGCTGTAATTTAAACTTTAGTTCCTATTTTATTTTACTTATTTATTTTTATTATTATTATTATTTTTATATATATATTTCTCTTATATTAATATTGTATTATATAATTTCTGTAACTGTAAGTTTAAATTCTATTTCTATTTTATTTTATTTTATATTCCCTTATAGACCTATTAATATTATAGTCTATCTGAACTGCGACTGAACACGAGCGCTGCTCATTCGGTCTCAAATTTTGTTAATACTACTGTATCTCCTTTTTATATTGTTTGTATTATTTTATTTCTACTTCTCTTGTTTGTTTGTAATTATATTCTTTATTCTGTATATTTAAATTTAAATAAATAAATAAATAAAATAAATAAATAAATAAATAGGACAATTAATATTTGAGGAGTCCGCACCTGTGGAGTAACGGTCAGTGCATCTGGCTGCGAAACCAGGTGGCCCGGGTTCAATAGGACTCTAAACAATTTATTCTTTGAGGTTTTTTCCGTTTTTTCCTCAACTAAATCACATCAAATGCTGTACATATGATGCCGACTCCGGACTCATTTCACCGGCATTATCACCTTCATATCATTTGAGACGCTAAATAACCTGATTTATGATACAGCGTCGAAAATAACCAATAAAAATATATTTGAGCAGAAAATCCTTCCCCGGCGCTGGGGATCGAACCCGGTTCTTGTTCTACGTACCAAGCGCTATGACCACTGAGCTAATGACGAAAATCCAAACCGGACATCTGCTAACTCCTAAAGTGTTTCGCTTTTGTGGCCTGACTCCATATTTAAACTTTATTTCTATTTTTTAAGTCAACTGCCATTATTAGCCTGAAGAGGCACCTGCAGCTGAGTGACTAATGGCTGGGATTCACCAGTTAAGTTACAGCAATCTGTACAGAATCATGCACTGCTAGCTAGACGATTTATTTACTAAAGATGTTATTAATTGGTCCAACAGAATAATAGGCCTATCTGTTATAGTGAGCGCTGTCAGAGCGCTTGGTACGTAGAACCAAGGACCTATTCAGGTTCGATCCCCGGTTTTCGCCTTGATATTCCAATTTTCTCCTCAAATATTAATCTTCAATTTTTGTTTTATTATTATTAGGTCTATTATTATTATTATTATTATTATTATTATTATTATTATTATTATTATTAGGTCTATTATTATTATTAGGTCTATTATTATTATTAGGTCTATTATTATTATTATTATTATTATTATTATTATTATTATTATTATCATCATCATTTCTTTCGGTTGAGAAGTTTTAATCATACAGTCTCCTGTCAAAAAAGCTGAAAGTTAGAATTTATAAAACAGTTATATTACCGATTGTTTTGTATAGTTGTGAAACTTGTACTCTCACTTTGAGAGAGCCACAGAGATTAAAGGTTTTTGAGAATAAGTTGTTTATAAAATATTTTAGGCTAATAGGAACGAAGTTACAATAGAATGGAGAAAGTTACAAACCAGAACTGCAGCATTATATTCTTCAGCTGCATAATTAGGAACATTAAATCCAGACATTTGAGAATGGGCAGGGCATGTAGCAAACGTCATAGACCCAGAAATGGATATAGTGTGTTAAATGGGAGGCTCCCGAAGGGAAAAAAGACCTTTAGGGAGGCCGAGACGTAAATGGAAGGATAATATAAAAATTAATTTGAGATGGGATATGATGCTAGGGACTGGAATAATCTTGCTCACGATAGGCACCGATAGCGGTCTAAATGCCATAAGTAATTATTATTATTATTATTATTATTATTATTATTACTATTATTATTATTACTATTATTATTATTATTACTATTATTATTATTACTATTACTATTATTATTGCTATTATTATTATTATTATTATTACTATTTTATTATTACTATTATTACTATTATTATTATTACTATTATTATTATTACTATTATTATTATTATTACTATTATTATTACTAAAATTATTATTACTATTATTATTAAAATTATTATTATTATTACTATTATTATTATTACTATTAATTAATTATTACTATTATTTATTATTACTATTATTATTATTACTATTATTATCATTATTATTACTATTATTATTATTATTATTATTACTATTATTATTATTATTATTACTATTATTATTATTATTATTACTATTATTATTATTTTCGGTCGTGAGCCGTCATGCTGTTCGGTTGTGTCTGCGTGTAGCTCCCGTAACTTGCAGCGTCAGCAGGTGCATCTGGTTGTAATTTGGATATGGCGCCTAGTAAAGACGTCTGTCTTGTGTGTAACTTGCCTCTTTGGTGGCAAAAGTTTCTCATTTCACCGGCATTATCACCTTCATTATCATCTCGATTGCCTAAATATTGGTGAGGCCGAGTATGATATCTACATGCAGAGTGGCAGTTCTACTTTTAAGTGTAAAAAGTGTGTGAGTGTAATGAAATCAACACAGGGGGACAAATTAAAGTGCGTCCTACTGCTCCAGGTGAGAAGAAGGTGATTCACCTGTAAAGAAAGTCGTTTCACCTGACAAGGGATCTCAACCTACCGAGCCTGCCTTCAGTAGATTCACTTTCCATCCAGCTTGAAACTGTTCTTTAAATAGTGAACATTCTGGACACAGTGAGTGACATTTTGGAATATATGAAGAGTCTCCAAAGGAGATGATAGAACTTAAGAACGAAAATGCGGCTCTGAAAATTCAGGTGGCAGAAATTTTTGTGAAAACTAATTCTAATGTACTCACTAAAAGGGTAATGTCCCTTCTGAATCAATGCAATATGAATCTGTTGCAAGCTAAGGGCCCTAGGAGTCTTACGCTGAACTTGCTAATGAAAATTCGATCCTAAATGTCCAAATGGCAAAAATGTTATCAAAGGGTGCTGCCCCCGAAATCATCTCATAGTATTTCTCCTATGGGTCAGTCTAATGACCCCATTAAGAAATCATATAGCAAGGTAGTGTCTGTTTCCAAAGCTGCTGACAACTTGCATACTTGCAATTCTGATGCGTCAGCAACAATAAATCTGTCAACAACTCCTCCTGCTAATGATAGACATAACAATATTGAACTAAATCAGGCCAATGCTTCAACTTCTGCCAACGTATTTTTTGGTTTTTTTTTAGTTACTTCCAAAAATATAAAAAAGAGAACCTAAATCCGTTGGAACATTGGGTCTACATGACATTTCAATGGCCCCTGAGAGAATTAAAACTAAATCTCTATTTGTTTCTTTTGTTCCAAAGTAACACAAACAGTATAGAGGACTCCTGAAGAATCAACTTTGAGCAATAAGATCTCTTGTAACTAAACTAAAAACCAAATATCTATCATATTCTTCCTTTCACATCACTGTTGATGTGAGGGTGATTTTTGTTCCATTAACAAACCTGAAGTTTGGCCTGCTGGTTGTCTAATTGCACCATTTTATGGTAAATTAAAGCCTGAGCAGCACTTTGCGCATTCTGCTAATTCGAACTCTGTTGATTCTCAGGGAAATGCCTCTTAGTCTTAGTCTTGCTCGCTCTCATTTTCAATGTTCAGTTCTATTAATCATCTTGAGATTTTCTACCAAAATGTTCGTGGACTTAACACTAAAGCTGATGAAATTTTTCAGAATATAGTGAGTAATAATGATCTCATTATCTGTCTCACTGAAACATGGTTATCTGAGTCAGTTATTAATTCTAATTTATTTCCAAATAACTATACTGTGTTTCGTGCAGATAGACTGTTTGAAGACACTAACAAAAAGAGGTGGTGGTGTCCTAACAGCGATTAGCAACCAGTTACCTTTTACAAAAAGACGTTTTGACTTAGAAATTATTAGTGAATGCGTTTGGCAACGGTTGAACTTAGAATGACTGATGGTTTTAATCTGTTATTAGGTAACCATTATTTCTCTCCTGATACAGATCACATTCACTGTAAAATCTTATCTTAATTTTCTTGAAAAAATCTCGACACTCATAATTTTAGAATAGTAATCCTTGTGATTTTAATACTCCTGGTATGGACTGGTCAACTGGTTCCAATCTTAATGATACTCATTATTACTCTAAAATTAAGGCTAAGGATTTATATTCCTCGTCCTGCCTTCTTGGATTAATTCAAATTAACTCTACCGTTACGAGTAAAAGAGCTTCTGATTTGGTTTTCTAATGATAAAAATAGTAAGTTAAACTTGCCGATCACTCTCTAGTTTTAGAGGATACTTATCACCCATCTATCTCTATTTATATTGAAGTAAAATTATCGTTACCGAGGCACTCTCTAATCAGTTCTTATTTAAATTATTCTCAAGGTGATTATCTGAATCTTTATTCTATTCTATTCAATTATGATTGGACTAGCATATATCAGACTACTGATGTAAACACTGCTGCAAATTCCTTGTCTCAAATTATAAACAATGCTATATCCCTTTGTGTCCCTGTCACCTTTGTTAAAAAATCGCACTATCCTAAATGGTTTTCAAACGATTTACGTCAGCTTATAAAGAAAAAAATAAAGCTCATAAAAATTACAAAAATATAAAACTGATCATCATTATCAAATTTTTTCTAATCTTAGAAAACAAGTCAAAACCATGATTAAATCTGATAAATTCAAATGGTTACAATCAATTGATGATAACCTAAAGCATGAACCAAATAAATTTTGGAAATATGTAGAAACTTTTCAAAAACTAATAGTAATCCCACAGAACTAATAATAAATTATTATTATCACAGATGAAAAGAAATTGCAAATGCATTTGCTAGTCAATTTAAATCTGTTCAACAAAATTGTAACTCTAATTTCATTACTTATGATTCTAATATTACTGACTGTTTGTCCCTGCCTAATATTACATTCGATGATGTAAATAAAGACGTTGCAAAAAGCTAAAGCCTAATAAATGTAAAGGTACTGATAGCATTCCTAATTTTATAATCAAGGGTTGCTCTAATATTTTCTTGCCTGTTTTAACTTTTTTGTTCAATCTTAGCTTAAAAACAGGAATTTACCCGTCACTTTGGAAGGAAGCATCCATTATTCCAGTTTTCAAAAATGGTAATAAAATTAAGTGTTACTAATTATAGACCCATTTCTATCCTAAACAATTTTACTAAAATTTTTGAAAAAATTATCCACAAACACATTTCATTTTATGTTAAAAATAAGATCAATTCGGCCCAACATGGATTTACAAGAGGGAAATCTACTACTACTAATTTAGTTTCCTATCTTAATCTCTTAATGCCTATAGTTGAAAATCAAGGTCAAATTGACTCAATTTATTTTGATTTTAGCAAAGCATTTGATGTTGTTCCTCACAAAATTTTATTAAATAAATTAAGAAATTTTGGTCTCTCCACTAGCTACGTTAATTGGTTTGAAAATTATTTAACAGATAGACAGTCTTGTGTTCAACTAGGTAATTCTCTCTCGGTTCCATTTAATAGTATATGCGGTGTTCCTCAAGGGTCTACTTTGGGACCTCTTATTTTTATTATTTATAAATGATATAAGTAAAAGAATAAGTTCTAGCTGCCTTTTGTTTTGCGGATGATCTCAAAATCTTTCGTAAAATTAATAGTTTGGTTGATTGTCAAATTCTTCAAAATGACATTAATTCAATTTCACAATGGTCTGTTGAAAATGGAATGAAAATTAATCAATCCAAAACTTTTGTTATTTCCTTTTCACGGAAAACTATCTCCTAAAATTTAACTATTCTCTCAGTAATGTCGTAATTACTAGGAAAGATTGTATTAGAGATCTTGGTGTCCTACTTGATTCAAAATTATATTTCCATGATCATGTGCAATATATTTATACCCATTCGTTAAGAATGCTTGGTCTAATTAGGTCTATAACTTATTCTTTTTCCACTCCTATGTGTTTATTAATTTTATACTATACGTTGGTTAGATCCAAGCTTGAATATGCATCTGTTGTATGGAACTCCATTACTTCCACTGACTCGGCTAAATTGAGAATATCCAAAGAAAATTTATTTCCTTGTGTTCTTATAGATTTTTACCAAATTCCGATTATAACTATGAGATTAAATGCAATTATTTCAATTGCGGTAGTTTGTTCACCAGACGTCAGGATCTTGATTATTTATTTTTTTGCAAAGTCATTAAGGGTGATATTGATTGTGAATCTTTCATAAGCAATATCAGTCTTCGTATTCCTGCTAATGGTTTAAGAGTTCATAAATTGTTTTATAATAAGAATCCTAAATCTCTCTCTCCGGTCTGCAGATGCATTAAATATGCTAATTTGCATGGATTCAACTTGGATCCATTTAATGTGTAGTATATCTTTGAGTTTTAACTCACTGATCTAATTTTAATAATTATTTGTCCATATATTTCTTGCATTTGGTCTATTGATTCATGTAGACCATTCCATTATTTCAATTCTCATTGTACTAATTTTATAATTTTATAATTATTATTTGATCAATGATTGATGTAGACCATTATATTGTTTGTATTTCATCTCATTGCCATTTTCTATCATTCATTCTCATCATCATTTGTTGTTTTGTTCTGTTTTGTATCGTGCAAAACTGTAATTGGCCTTGTGCTGTTGTTTTTGCACGTTAATATTCTAAATAAATAAATAAATAAATAAATAAATAAATTATTATTATTATTATTATTATTATTATTATTATTATTATTATTATTATTATTATTGCTATCGAGAAAAATTACAAGTTCCTTCTATAATCACAGATATTCAATATTATCAACATCAGTAAAAGAATCATATACAAGCAATGGGAAGAGAGAGACTTCAAAAAGTAACTTTCGCATATACGTAGACTAACAGGACACAGATATTAGGAGAGACCGAGATACCGATGAATACGAGTAGATCAAGGTCAACTTTTTAAAATACCGTCACAGATCTCATGGTCTAAACGACGAAGTTGTATGTATGTATTTATTTACACTGCAAGTGGGCAAGCACCCGGTGGCAGTGGTATACACAATATAAACAATACACAATAAAATGATAAACAATACACAATAAAATTATTATACAATACACAATACAATTATATACACAATACAATAAGAATACACAATACAATTTAACACAATAATTACAATTAATAATAAAACATAAAATAACCTAATTTTACAATACAACCTACATAAGTATGTATAGGCCCTACATAAGTTTCAATAGTCTTTCACTTTACTCTCATCTCACTCACTGTAGTGGCACTATGACGCATCTCACTGACACTCTATGACATATTTCACTTATCCTCTATCCATCTACTCACCTATTTATTTATTTGTTTATTTTATTTATTTATTTATTTATTTATTTATTTATTAAAATATCTTAACAATTCATCAGTTATCATTATTATTATTATTATTATTATTATTATTATTATTATTATTATTATTATATATATTATATATTTTCACAACCACATTGATTATATTTATAACCAAGCAATAAGAATGTTAGGAATAATTCGATCAATTACTTATTCTTTTTCAACACCTGACTCTCTTTTAATACTATTCTATACATTAGTGAGATCGAAACTCGAATATGCATCTGTAGTTTGGAACTCTATTACTAGTTCTGATTCGGCAAAACTTGAAAATATTCAAATGAAATTTATTTCATTATACTCTTACCGATTCCTGCCTAATACCTCTGAATATAACTATGATAAAAAATGCGAGCACTTTAAATGTCGAAGCCTGTATGTCAGACGTCATGATCTCGATTACTTATTCTTATGCAAGGCCCTTAAAGGTGACATTAATTGTGAATCTTTCTTAAACAGTGTCAGCCTTCGTATTCCTATGAAGGACATGAGACATCACAAACTCTTCTATATTAGAAATTCTAAATCTTCCTCGCCGGTCTCCAGATGTATTAAACATGCTAACTTACATGTAGGCGATTTCGATCTATTCAATGTATAGAAGTATTAGGACATGGCAATGTCTTTGCTAATATTAATTGCATTAAACTATCTTTCTACACATATTGGTAATACTTTTGTATGAATCAACTCCTTTCCATAAAATATAATAGTATTAGTTCTTGTAAACTAATCATTGTAATCTATGTTCTTTATTTTGTTGTTATCTCTATTATGTAATGTGTACCATAGTTGTTCATTTTATTGCATTATTTGTATCACTGTGCTGGACTTTTATTGGCCTATGGCTGTTGTCCAGCACATAAATATCAATAAATAAATAAATAAATTATTATTATTATTATTAAATACAAATAGGAAAATTCACCAGACAATATATTATGTCTACTTTCACCCCTTGGAATCGAACCCAGAAAAGTTGTAATCATAGTCCTAGACACTCTCACAAACTTATAGGGGTGACCATCATAATATCATTTCCATGATAATGCGATCAAGCGAGCACTCCATCTCTGTGCGTAATGTGGACATATCTTAGCAACTAAAAACGGATTTCGGATGGGGAGGGGGGGCTGGAGAATGGCCTCTTGAATCACTGTGGCTGTAGAGATCGTGTTGTGTCAGGCAGTAATCCTGCCTGCAGTATAAAACAGCATTATCAAATAAAAAAGAACAATCCCTCGCTCTCACACCCCTACCTAACGACTTTCTATAGAAATCACCCTCCTACCACCCCCTGTATCGCATCAACCCTCGTTCTGCCTACTATCTTCATACAATGAAAACGTTATGCAGTGAAAAGTACAATTGTAACTGGAAATGGCGGCTCGCACCATTACAATGACATAGTCACACTTTGCAGACAGTTGTAGACGCTGAAAATTGTGCGACGGACAAGTTGTTCTCATTGTCATGCCATGAAGTAAAATATGTTTCAGTACTTACAGACAATAACTGTTCAACATTAGTTTCAGATCTGTTGTGGTTGATTGATAGTTACATTATTTTGACGTAATCTTAAATAGTAACTAACTGATTATTACTTTCACACTTTATGTAGGCTCTAGACTTAAGTATGTTACGAACTGAATGTTAGTTACACATTTGACACAGTTTGAAGCGTATTGTGAACTGGTAATGGTTCAAATTAAACCGGGAAAAAACGGAACTGAAAAATATTGTTAAAAAATGACCCCATGTGAGCATTCACAATTAACTACTCTAATTTTTCAGAAAATAGTATATTTATTTTAAATGTCAATTCTCGTTATCTTTTTCCCATTTTTGTGAACCAAAAACTCCATCTGATCGTCAGTAATGAGAACTTGCTACTGATTGTTATTGTCACACATAGTTTTTACTAATGCTATCAAGCAGAGACCGTTTAGGCTTATGAATCATTAAAATAGGCAGGCAAAAAGGCATCAAGCTCAAATAGACAGGCAAAAAGGCATTATAAATAAAAATACAAAAAACAAAAACCTACAGAAACAACCTTGCATTTTCCTCAAATGTGATCTGCAAGAATGCTTTACAAAATTTAGAATGCAAATTGAATTTTCGACTTATGTTCAACTTACTAAAAAGAAATCTTCCAGTAGCCTTAGAAAGTGCATTTTTGTGTTTTTTCTTGTACTGATATGTGGTGTGTAATTTTCGATATGAAATATTTATATTAAAAACGTCGCAAAAAACTGGAAGAAAAATAACCGTTAAAATTAACGTTAGACCCGCACTCATTGTTGCCTTAGAAATGAATTAAGCGATAATTAAAACGTAGTTAATGCATTTTTGATGTGACATTCATTTTGCAAATTAGAATATGAACTGACTGAAAGACAATATTTTACATTCGTGAAACTTTTTGTAGCGGTTATATGAAATATATTAAAATATACCTGTAAATTTTTGATTTTTGAAATAATAGATAAATTTAAATAAAGGCAAAAAAAGCATTTATTTATATTAGTTTATATTAAAAAAGGCTGAAAGCTATAAAACTTACGTTTCAATAAAAATATAATTAAAACCAAATGAAGATGGATTTTTTAAAAAGACATTAATGCCTAAGTTCCGGTCTCTGGATTGATACCGTCCCATTTTACATATATTTAATGGCAGTTGTTGCTGTCACATATTTATAGTTTGTGGTTCTTGTACCTTGGAAGATATTGTCACATTTGTTTACTTTTAATTATATTATGACATGCAAATATTAATTCAACATTAGCAGAATGTCTGGTATTCTTCATTGAAAATAAATCTGAAAAATGTTTATTTGAACGTCTAATGAACTTAACATTAACAAGAAAATTGAAACTGTTAATATCTTCACTTTGTTTGATATAATCCTAAAGTATATTGTAATGCTCTATTTAAATAGCCTATTTTATTTTAAATAATATTTCCTACTTCTCGTTGTCGTTTATTCTTCCCGGTTTAATTTGAATTATTGCCTTTACTATCACATCTGATATACGTTCAGAAGCATTTTATTTACTGATTGTTACTGTTATTATTTATTTTTATTTTAATATTATATCTGAACTATCTTTCGTCTCAAATTTTACATAATTGCAGATTGTTACTGTCACATTTTAAGTATTTTGTTTGTTTTGTACATTGAAAGATATTTAAATTTAAATAAATAAAATAAAAAATTTTGTATATCTATTCTTCCAGTCACATTTTATATAGTCTGAATTATTTTGTATATTAATAGTTATTTGATAATATACCTGATGTAGTCTTAAATATCTTGTATACTGACTGTTACTGCTATATCTGATATACGCAGCCTGAAGCAACTTGTTTACTGATTGCTACTGTCACATTTATTTTTATGCTCGACCATGCCGAAATGTAGTAATTATACACCTGGTAGCAGCCTTTTAATGGACTTCATTAAAGTACACCTATTCATTAAAGTTCAGGTGTACTACCAATCAGAAAATACCATTGTATCAATATGAAAGCGCAAGTATCGATTATTCTCGGATATGCAATCGAATGACAACAATAAATCAATAAATCTGTTATTTAAAATAAAGGTTCTGTTACTATAATAATTAGCGTTAATTATAAATAATATTCAAATAAATTCAATTTGTCATCTCGTTTTTCAATCTCTAATTCAGTTTCAAGGTTATATCAAGATTAATGTTTATTTTACTCTCTAGATTATACCAAGGTCAATGTCGACATTTGTTTCTCGAAAAAAATCAATACTTTCGCGTCTGCGCACATCTCACAATTTACGAGATATTGCACAAGGTCAGTTCCGCTCCTCAATCAGATAAGAATAACATGGATAATTATGAATAATTTCAAGTTAGAAATATGGTCGAGCATAAAAGTCAAAAAGTCGTATGAAATTTGAAACTCGCTTGCGCTTGTTTCATAAACATACTCGCATCTTAATTACTACCATTATAGCCTCGTTGCATAATGTAGCCTACTATTATTTATTTGAATATACAATTTCTTGAACCCTATTAGTAGGCCTACATTAGGGTTATAGTTATAGGCTGGTAGTTTATATTATTACAAGGAGAATTCATTTGACGTGGGTAACCCAGTCTTGCTACTTGAAATTAAGACATCTACTACATTAACTTGAATTAATTACAAGTTCTTAAATATATTACATATAAAATTACAAAACTGTTTACAACAGCATGTTTTTCTGAACATATTGAATAATGGTTTGTCGTATATTACATTACAAAAATGTAAATGTTCGACCAAAATAAATCTTCTGTTTTCGAATACTGGACAATGAAACAAAAAGAGATCCACAGTTAGCTGTTCCTCACAGATACATAAGTAGCCATTTCCTTAATGTAATTTAAATCGTTCTAAATAAGACCTAAATTTCCCATGACCCGATAACAATTGCATTAGTATAAAATCCGGTATAATTTTGTTGCTATTTAAGCGGGTGTCAAACCTAGGAAAGAAGATTTCTCTCGTAACTGGACCCTTTGTACTACATAGCCACTGATTGTTCCAACTATTCATTATGTGCTCATTTATTTTTCTTTTTGCATATGAATAAGGACACAGACTATAGCTCAAATTGAAGTTCGAAACTGCAGCACTTTTTCCCAGTTCATCAGCCCTTTCATTTGCTGCTGTTCCACTGTATCCTCGCACCCATGAGAAGGAAATGTGTTTGTCGCAAGGTATATTTTTATATACAGGTTGTTTAAAAAATACGGGACATAATTCCAGGTATGTATTTCCCACATGTAGACAATCAAAATGGTTCATTACAACATGTGTCCGGAAATGCTTCATTTCCGAGTTATGGCCTTCACAACATTGAAATTCACCGGAACGTTTTTCTTTCCGCAGGTCGTTATCATTACAGAAGATGTTCAAAATGTCCACTTCCTGCTTGAATACAGACTTCACATCGATGTCTTATTGACCTGCGAACACGATCAGAACCTAACTCGTGCAGGGTAATCTGCTGGTGACAGGGCCTGTACACGTTGCAAATGATAAGGATACAATTGATACTCTTTCAACAGTTTCCAGACAGTCGTATGAGGAACATTGACTTGCAACGCTACCCTTCGTGTGCTGATAGAAGGAGTCATGTTCACAGCCTCCAGAATCTCCTCCTGTACTTCTGGAGTTGTAGATCTTGGTCGTCCCCTTCCCAAACCAGGAGAGTTAAAAAATTTTCCATACTCGCACAGACGGTAATGGAGACGTACAAATGTCTTCCGATCTGGACATTGTCGCTGTGGGTACCTCTCCTGGTACAAACGACGAGCCTGCGCAGCATTGCCGTCCGCCTTACCGTACATGAAGTGTATCTCTGCCAGCTCTTGATCTGAATACATGTCGCACAGTCTAACTCCTACACAACACTGAATGTAACCTTCGCCTCGGAATGAACTGTCAGAGTGCCCTCTTAATGTCTCCTTTGACGGCAACGACCTGCGAAAAGAAAAACGTTCCGGTGAATTTCAATGTTGTGAAGGCCATAACTCGGAAATAAAGCATTTCCGGACACATGTTGTAATGAACTATTTTGATTGTCTACATGTGGGAAATACATACCTGAAATTATGCCGCGTATTTTTTAAACACCCTGTATAAGATTAAGTATCTTTTGTATTAATTGATATCGTCACATTTTATAAGTTGCAGATTGTTGCTATCTTATATATATATATATATATATATATATATATATATATATATATATATATATAGTTTGTAGTATCTTCTATATTGGTAACTTATTGTCACATTTATTTTCATGTAGTCTGCAGTATCCTGTAGCCTATATTCATTGTTGCCGTCACATTTTATACAGTCTGAGTTATTTTGTGTACTGATCGTTATTTTCATATCTGACATAGTCTGAAGTACGAAAAATAATTAAAAGAGAGAGAATAAAGAAAACAAAGAAAATACAGAAAATAGAAAAATTAAAAGAAGAAATAAAACAAATAAGAAGAAAGAAAAAGGAAAGGAAAGTAACGTAAAAAGGTATAGAGTCCAACAGAACAGAAACTTTGCCTCCCACAATGCGCCTATCGTACTCGCCGAAGTTCAAGTATCTTTGTTGGGCGTTGCATACGTGCAGTTAAACTCAGTCTGTCGTGAGCTACTGAAGGGATTACTCATTCGTGCGTAGTGTAGTGCAAGCTATTGTGTTTTTTTCTGATGTTTGAGAAATTTGAAGGTATAACTCAATCGTGCCTAATGTTGTGCAAGCTATTGAGATTTTCTAATTGTTTGAAAATGGTGTAGGCCTAAAGTATATTTCAGACAGTTTTTGTAAGTTTTAAGTAATACAAAAAGTAGAAGATAAGGTCTGGTAAATAGTTTCGAACATTTCGCGAGAAGAGATTGTTGTTTATTGTTACTAAAATAACATGTACAAAAATAAAATCTTAGTTCTTCCCTGAAGGAATAAAAACTCAGGGAGATATCTAACACAAAGATATACACAAAAATAATTATTTGACACAAACTGGGCCAAGAAAAATACAGGAATAAATTAAAATTAAAAATACAATTTCAATTTTAACAATTTAAGTCATACAAATACATATTAAGTCAATAAATATATTCTTTTAAAATTAAATTCCTAACGCTATTTTTGAAATTTCTGATACTAAAATTTTCCAAATTTGGGTATTTATCAATTATTTTATTGCATAACCTTGGACCAAAGTAGGTACCATGGCTCAGAGCTGTACTTGTGAAACACTTTGGTTCCTCTAGTCGTATAAAATCGAATCTTTTAGTTCCATATTTATGATGATACAATTTGAATTTATTACGATTTTTATGTATAAAGATTAATAAGGCAATATAAAACATCTGTTTAATTTTCAAAACATTAAAATCAGTAAACAAAAGCTCGGATGAGTAATCAATTGGTTTATTAAGGCATATTTTAATAATTCTTTTCTGAATAAGTATTAGTGGAGTGAGATTAGAAAATACTTGCATGACCCCACCCTAAAATTCCATACTGGAGAATGGATTGAAATAAAGCTAAATAAATGAGACGTAAAATATTAACTGGTAAATATGACCTAAGTACAACAAAGAGTCCACACCTGTGGAGTAACGGTCAGCGCTTCTGGCCGCGAAACCAGGTGGCCCGGGTTCAAATCCCGGTCGGGGAAAGTTACCTTTTTGAGGTTGTTTCCGAGGTTTTCCTTCAACCCAATACGAGCAAATGCTGGGTAACTTTCGGTGCTGCACCCCGGACTCATTTCACCGGCATTATCACCTTCATTTCATTCAGACGCTAAATAACCTAGATGTTGATACAGCGTCGTAAAATAACCCAATAAAATAAAAATAAAATACAACAAAGATATAAATTGTTTTACGTAATCTATTGCATAAATATGTAATATGTTTGTTCCATGGTAAGTGTCGGTCGATTGTAATGCCTAAATACTTAACTTCTGAGGATTCGGTTAATATGGGACATTCACAATTTTGAGAAGAACAATCAGAATGATGAATTTTGAGCCTAAAAGAAGACTGAGGAGATTGAAGACCACTGGACCTTAGTGAAAACGGAACAACGGTTGCTTTGGATGTGTTTAAAGAAGGAGCGTTTGAATCAAACCACTCTTTAATTACCTGTAATCCATTATTCGCATTAATATAAGTGCCTTTCCAAGATTTTTCACCAAAAAGAATTAATTGAGTGTTTCAGAATATTTATCTTCAGATATATCGAAAATGTAAAGCAAAAGGACACTTCGAACATCTCTTGTGATACAGGTAAGATGCATTTGCATTTATTTTGTTTATAAACATTTTCCCTGCTAAATAAGTTTTTAGAAATTTAAGTTACTACCGTAGAAACAGCGGCCGATTTCGCGGTAACTGTGTTAGGCGTGTAACAAAATGTCACTGAACTTGCAATGTGAGGAAAGCATCATATATGGAGGGCCCTTTACAAATACCTACATGATAAATCAATCTGCCCAAACGACAGGTTGTCAGCCAGAGAGGTTAAAACATCTCATAAGTTATTATTCTTGTTTCCTTTCATTTTTTCTCTTCCTAATTTCTTCCAACGAAGCAAATTAAGGAGCTAATATTTCAAACTGTTTCTTATTTCAGTCAGGAAACAGCTGAAATCTGGTATTATTTCATGTAAACGAATATCAACGGCCAATCCAAGCTTTCAACTGTCGATTTTTGTTTCTAAAGAGATGAGCGACGTGGGTGAACTGCTGAGTAGGAGGATCCGAGAAGCCAAATTACCAGGTCAAGATATGTAAGAGTATGTATATTTACCTTCCTGGAAGATTTCTAGAAAACAATCCCAATTAACAGGCCTGAAAACAGCTGCCTTCTCGGAGGGCTAACACCTGCATAATAACAGCTCTCTGCTCTAATCGCTTTTCTGACACTTCATACGACGTTAAATGACAATATATAGACTGGCTGTTACAGACATAACTGGAGAACAGCTGAACGAAGCAATTACATGAGGTTTAACTTGTTTAGACAGCGGTATCAGGCTGGCATGTGGTACATTCACCAAACCATCCATATGTACACATATACATCACTCATCTACCCGCTGATTTATTCAATCATTCAACCCGTATAGGCTAATTATCTCTA
Source organism: Periplaneta americana (assembly GCA_025594305.2). Classification (NCBI taxonomy): domain Eukaryota; kingdom Metazoa; phylum Arthropoda; class Insecta; order Blattodea; family Blattidae; genus Periplaneta; species Periplaneta americana. The sequence continues at coordinate 23,920,654 of JAJSOF020000035.1, forward strand.
TCTATCTGCCGATCTATTCAACCTATTTATATGACATAGGCTATCTATCCAATGTGTCTAACCATATATCCAATGTACATACCAGTATCTGAGGCAGACACAGGCCCATATACCAGTTGATTATCTGTAGCCTTCTATCTAAGGTATAGGCTAGGTATACCAGTCTATAACATGTGTCTAGCCACCTACCTGACGTATAAATCAGCCTATAAAATGTGTGTACTTATCTACCTGACGTATATCATTCTATAAAATGTATCTAGCTAACTAACTGACGTATAGATCTATAAAATTTGTCTAGTCATCTATCTGAGGTATATATCTATCAGTCAATTAAATATGTCTAGCCATCTATGTAAGGTATAGCCCTAGGTATACCGGTCTATAACATACTCGTATGTCTAGCCATCTACTTGACGTATATATCACTCTACAAAATTGTCTAGCCATTTATCTGAGATATATACCTACCGGTACCAGTCAATTAAATAGGATCTCTAGTCATCTACGTATCTGAGCTCGCCTATATACCAGTCCCTTAAATATCTCTAGCCATCTATGTAAGGTATAGCCCTAGGTATACCGGTCTATAACATACTCGTATGTCTAGCCATCTACCTGACGTATATAACACTCTATAAAATGTGTCTAGCCATATACCTGAAGTATAAACCAATCAATAAATACGTCTAGCCATCTATCTCAGGTAGCCTATATACCAGTCTGTTCAATATCTTAAGCCATCTATCTAAGGTATAGCCCTAGGTATATAAGTCATAAAATGTGTCTAGCCATCTACCTGGCGTATATAACAATCAATAAATATGTCTAGCCATCTACCTGACGTATATACCAATCAATAAATATGTCTAGCCATCTACATGACGTATATATCACTCTATAAAATGTGTATAGCCATCTACCTGACATATACATCAATCTATGAAATTTGTCTAGCCATCTGAGATATAAACCTACCAATCTGTTAAATATCTCTAGCCATCTATCTAAGATACAGCCCTAGATATACCAGTCTATAACATGTGTCTAGCCATCTACCTGACGTATATATCACTCTATAAAATGTATATAGCCACCTACCTGATGTATACATCTATCTATAAAATTTGTCTAGCCATCTATCTGAGATATAAACCAACCACTCTGTTAAATAGCTCTAGCCATCCTTCTAAGGTATAGCCCTAGATATACCAGTCTATAACATGTGTCTAGCCATCTACCTGACGTATATATCACTCTATAAAATGTGTACAGCCATCTACCTGACATATACATCAAACTATAAAATTTGTCTAGCCATCTATCTGAGATATAAACCTACCAATCTGTTAAATATCTCTAGCCATCTATCTAAGGTATAGCCCTAGATATACCAGCCTATAACATGTGTCTAGCCATCTACCTGACGTATATATCACTCTACAAAATGTGTCTAGCCATCTATCTGAGATATATACCTACCAGTCAATTAAATAGGATCCAAAGTCATCTATCTGAGCTAGCATTATATACCAGTCCCTTAAATATCTCTAGCAATCTAGTGAAATATGTTTAAGATTTTATAACTCAATTCCACAGTAATATATCACAGTAAGACGAGAAATTTGCATAATTGGTTATAATCAGTAGTTTTGCCTAATGCAATTACTTCTGGTTAGCTCCGAACTTAATTTAAACTACTTGCCGTATGTAAAAGAATGAAGGTTGCCATCAAGCGGTAAATCTATATATTTTGTTTTCAGAACATGTAAAATCGTTTCTCTTTTTTTCTTTTCCTAAATTAACTTACTGCCCGCTCACAAAAACCTGATGGTCAATAAAAGTAAAACGATGTTGACAATGTAATGATACATAAGTTATTTTGAGTTCAAACGTGCAAAACTCTTTTTCATTTTTCCTTCTTTCTTGTATCATTTATGAAGCTACATAATTTAAAAACTGACCGTTTGCAAGAATCTTACAACCAATAAAAATTAAGCATTGTTTCTAGTAAAACTTATATATTTTGCGTTCAGCGCATGTAAAATCTTTCCGTCTGTGTAGTTTCCTTTTTGAACACACCCACTTACTCAATTCGTCATTTTTTTATATATAATTGTTCCAGTGTAGTGTTTTATATTTCCTCCGTAATACTGCAAAGCCTTTATCTGATTGTGTTATGTTTTTATTCTGTTTATATTTTTCTTTATCTCATTTTATTACGTAGCAGAACGGAGATGCTTAGACCTCAGGGGTTTTTTTTTTTATTAAATAAAGGTGACCTATTGTTGAGGTTAAATAAAAGAAACAAAACACGCTTGTTGAGAATTAGAAATGTTTCTAAATTGAAAAGAAAAGATTATGTAGGGAAAATAGAGTTAATTAAATTCGCTATCAGGTTATGAAAAGTGTACAGTTTAATACAAAAAAGAAAGGTAAATTAAAACAAGACGGTGGTCGAAAAACAAAGGAATAACACAAAGCAAAAGTATTTTTTTTTTTTAGAAAAAGAAACAATGTAACCAGTTTCGTTTTCAAGTTACATTGATAAGGTATTACAATATATTCTTTCATGCGTCGGAGAGAGAAAGAAGCCTTGTTTGGAAAGAAAATACCTTCATTGTAACTAAAATGCAATTATGGAGGTTTTTATTTCCAGTATTGTAAGGGAGAAATATTATTGGAAATGTAGAACAGCATAACGTCATTTCGTGAGGGGGTTACGAAGAAAGAGAGATTGTTGTTACATTCGCTATTCAACATTCTTGTATTTTGCAGCAAACCGAGCGCATAACGGACGTGACGTGAATTGGATCAGTAGTTGGACGGTCGACCGCAAGGTGGCAGCAGCTACAAGATGCGGTTTGTGCTGTACTTGCATGCAAGCCTGTCACTTGTTTTAAGTCTGGCGTGGGCGGGGTCAGGTAGACAGCCTTGATTAACGGGTGAGCGAACACTTCCTTTCAACATGACTGCCAGTCAGGAGTCTGCGGTTCGAATCTTGAGGTTGATCTAATCCAGTTTGAAATACGGTTCGAATTTCAAACGTAAATTAATGCAAATACAAGTTTAATACATTTATTTATTTATTTATTATTTTGCTAATAATTGTAACATAAAATATAACATATACAGAAAAACTTTAGCACGCCCCTGAAAGAGTAGAACTCTTGCTCAGGGGTGGATTCCTGAATTTAAATTAATAATTATACAATACAATTTGTCTTATGTCTACTGTGCAACTATAGTATATAAATTTAAATTTACAATTTTTCAATTTTTATAAAATCCATACATAACTTTCTAAATTTAATACTAGAACTATTAGAATTGACAACATTAGGATATTTAAATATAAATTTGTTATATATTCTTGGGCCTAAATTACTACTATGATTAAATACTGTAACAGTGTTGCATTTTGGTTCAAACAATCTTAAAGAATTCATACCTTTTGTTTCATAACTATGAGAATACAATTCAAAATTATTTCGATTTTTATGTATGAATTTTATTAATACAATATAATAAATTTATCTTACGCTAAGTACATTAAAGCCTAGAAACAAATTTTGAGATGGAAAATCAATAGGTTTATGAAGACATATTTTAATTATTTTCTTCTATAATAAATAAAGTGGATTAAAATTGGATTTAAATGAGCTACCCCATCCTATAATTCCATACATAATTACCGATTGAACTAAAGTTAAATATATTGTACGTAATAAACTTATTGACAAGTAATTCCTCAATAAAACAAAATAATATACTATCTTACGTAATTTATTACAAAGGTAATTAATGTGTTGGTTCCATTTTAAATGATTATCGAAAATTATGCCTAAATACTTAACTTCAGAGGACTCTTTAATAATTCGGACATTTACACTGTATAAGACAACAATCTGAATTATGTAATTTAATACTTAATATAGATGTATGAGGTTTGTTACATTTCTCAGATAATGAGAATGGAATAATTATGGTTTTATTTTCGTTGATAGAAAGATAATTTATGTCAAACATTTTTTTATTAATTTAAGTCCATTATTTGAATTATTATATGCATCATACCAGGTTTTTCCACCAAAAAGTAAAACTGTGTCATCTGTATAAGAGTAGTGAACACATGTTGTGATATGCGAAAGAAATAATTGTGTAATGTGGAATTAATTTAAAATGTGATTCACAAACTGTGGTAAGAGGACCTCGAAGGGCTAGGCGGAAAATTTCGTTTATAGACGCCGACTTGGGAGGGGGAAGGGATTAGAGGGCAACTCACTTTCTGTCATCTCAACTTATATAAAACCAGGGACGTCGCCCCCACCCCACACCAATAAAATTAATAGAGGGACATCATCCATGCAAATAATTGGAAGAAAGATTTCTCATGTCAAACAAAGTAATTGATTTGTTTGAGAGATGAACTAGGACATAAACAAAAAGTTATTTCAAATCCATAGAGTCAGATGCAGCACTGAATATGTTAGTGATGAAACTTCTATGCTTCTTCCCTTTCTTTCCTCCTGGATTTGAATCCCCACACATGATGAAACGGTGACTCCAATTCTTTGTTTATGGTCCACATTTTTTCAGTTCAGTTCAAATCTGTCAACTATTGTGATGGAATAGTAACGGTCATAAGTAAGACCAGGAAGTTCATGCATTTGCATATATTTTTCCATTGGCTGTAATTAATTGCTGAATAATTATCTTCACAAATCATCAATATTTCAACTTTATGAAACAAAATTTTATGTTGAATATATTTGCATATTTTATATAAATGTAGGTATAATATTTCGTGGCATTTACAACATTTTGGCATATTTTCGCGTTTTAAGCTCATTGAAGTTGATTTTATGTTGCGTAAAATGCATAGATTGAATGTTTAAAATAAAGCATCATACTCTATTTTTGAAAACTGGTATTGAGTGAAATTATTGTAATTATTTTTGTGCGAGATCGTGCGTATTTGCTTGGTTTCCGCACAAAACCAATCCGCGGAAAGTCTAAAATTCCACATTCAGTATTCCCAACCTAACACACACAACAATTTCCCTCTTCTTACCGCTTAAGTGACATATTGATTTTACTGCTTTAGGCTTTTAACATATTATTTTTAGAGATGTTCAATATAGTAATTATTATAAATTGGAAACTTACCACTGCAATTTCACCTAAATTGCACTGTTAATTATTGTTTTTAAATATTTGCAAAAATTAAGTAAACGCTACAACTCCACTAAAGTTACTGCATTCGTGATGCAAGTAACATTAAGGAAGCCGTGAAAAAAATCAACAAGATTCCAGACTCATCAGAGACTGGGGGGGAAAAAAGACAGACGTATATCACGGCCTGCTGGAGTATAGTAAACACAGAAAACATTTTAAAGCAACAATGTTGAAGATAGATATTTTTGTTTTGCAAATTTGCCGTCATTGAACAGAAACCAAAATGGAGATTTCATTGCAACTAATTAGAAATTCCTCTTTCAGGTATGTAATAAACGATCTTTGCACGAAATAATGTACGATACACGAGCGGTATGTTTTCTTTCAATTCTCGGACATTAAAAAAGCTCAACTACGTTTCGCTTTTTCAAACTTTTCCTCGAACATGAAAACTTCAACATACCGCTCTTGTAACGCATATTACTATTACTAGAAAAGTATTGAAAATGTATATGAACTAAATAAAATATGCCAGAAGCATAACTTCATAACATATCAAATACAAAAACAAAAGTAATGACATTTCAAGGCAAAAATGCTGTAAGATCTAAGATTGAAATGGATAATAAAGCCGTAGAATAAGTAACAAATTTTAAGTACCTGGGATGTGATGTAAGTTACAAAAAGGATAATGATATAAAAATAAAATTACAATCATTCCAGACAGTATGTGTCACAATTAACAGAACTCTGAAGAATAAAAGCAGAAAGGAAACAAAAACGAAATTCTAGAATGTAATGGCAGTCCCTACTCATTTATATGGAAGTGAAAGTTTGGTTGCAACAAAACCTGAAGTTAGTAAAATACAAGCGGCAAAGATGAGATTCTTGCGGAAAGTAAAAGGATGCACGAGATTAGATAGAATTGAAGATATTAGGCAGGAACTAGGAGTATATACCCACTTATTGATAAAACAGACAATTACAGACAAGATTGGAAATTACATGTAGAGAGATTGGACGACTACAGACTTCCTAAGAAAGCAATAAATTATAAACCAGTAGGACGAAGAGATCAAGGACGACCGATGAAAAGATGGAGCGACCTTTGAAGCCGGAACGGGAATTGCCCATACCATGAAGTGAAGACGAAGAAGAAGAAGAAGAAGAAGAAGTATTTAAAGTTTGGCGGCACACCTAGTGAATCTCATGGCACAGTAGTGCGCCACTCTCAACGTTTAATCTCATCTAGTTTGAGCTATATTATTATTATTATTATTATTATTATTATTATTATTATTATTATTTACTCATTTATTAGTGATATCTAATTAATATAGATTTTGTTAGTGCATAATTATTGACATACTTTAAGGTCTCTAAAGGCAAATTTGCATGCATATTTAGTAGATTTTTCGGACATTGAACTTCTTGGCCCTAGTCATAAGTATTACCAAGCGGGAATAATAACACGCAAGAGTTCAATTGAAAGTGTATACGACTGTACTTTTGACCAATATCAGTTAACAAATTATTAATATGTTTCAAACGTTTTTCATGAACAATAAAATTAAATCTGTTAAATAACTGTTATTAATATTACATTTTAATGATGTTTTTTTTTTGTGATGACCTTCATCGCCGGTATGTGTTTGTTAAGTGATAAGTGTTTGCGATGTAACTATTGATAACACATTATAATGCATCTTTAGTTTGTATCGTTTCTCTATTAATAAAGTAAACTATTGAAAGTAGAAATGCAATGAATGGGAACAGAATGATAAACTGGGTTGTAGCATTGGCAGTGAAACTGACAGCTCATGTTCATCGTCGCTACGATGATCAACGAAGGGTGAACAAAACAGTGAAAGGGAAAAGGTAATGCATATGGGTCGTAGATTTCAACCATTATCGGTTAAGTAATTTATATTGCTATTATATGAAAATCAGATGATGTAATTTTCGTAAAATATAAAGGGTGCGTCAGAAAGAACGGATGGATTTCAAACTATCGATACGCAACGAGGAGAGAGATATAGTGAGGGGGACCATGACTGTTGGGTCAGCCATAGAATGCAGTTTCAGTTGAGAATATGGTGTTGGTCTGTTGTACAACGTGCTTTCATCGTAGAGACATTTTTGAAAAATGAAGAGTCTGTGATCGCCACTCAGGACTCATTTCGACATCGGATGTCACGCTAGGATTCCAACTCGGAATACAATTTTGCGGTGGGTGGCTTCATTTCGTATCACAGGTTCAACATTAAAGAAGAAATCACCTGGACGAAATTCTATTGCACTGAGATTGTCCGAGGCTACGGTAAGATCTCGCGCCCTGCGACTTCTTTCTTTGGGACCATTTGAAGGCGTAAGTTTGTAAACATCGATCACATACACTGGACGAACTGAAGACAGCGATTCGTGAAGAAATCGTGGCAATTGCACCAGCTATGACTGTGAAAGTGATGGCGAACATCAGAAAACGCCTCGATGGCTGTATTGAAAGCCAAGGACATCATATGGATAATGTTGTTTTCCATAAATAAACTGCATGTATTGGTGAATATGTTGATAACAATAAATTTTTGATTTGATGAATCTTTACAATTTTCTTGCCATGTGAAATCCATCCGTTCTTTCTGACGCCCCCTGTATGAGGGCATATTTGACAAAAAGCAATTAATGTTTTTTCGGACTTTTTCCTCAGTAGCAAGACTGCTGTAAATATTAGATTTTTCGATTTCGTTCCTTGTCGTAGAAGATGAAACATTCAAAGTTTGGAAACTATACGAATGACTTCCACAGTCAGAGAAATTCAGGATATCGCAACCAATCTGTTTCATTACCAAGAGCTGTTCTCTAGGATTGGCCACAGATCTCTACAGACAGGCGTATTGTCTCCTGCGCTTGCCTCCGAAACATGCATTTTTCTCCTTTTATGATACACATGGAAATCTGAAAAATATACCACTGTAAGGATTATTAAGGGTCACGAATTAGGCGTAATATGTATGTTGTTAAAACATACAGATAAAAAATAAATAAATAGATGGATGAATAATAAATAAATAAAAACCAATAAACGAATTAACTTAGGCCTATAAATGAATGAACGAATGTACGAATAAATTTATATATAAATAATAAATAGCCACCGGCGTAGCTCAGATGGCTAAGGAGCTTTCCTGCCAATCCGGAATTGCGCTCGGGCGTGGGTTCGATTCCCGCTTGGACTGATTATCTGGTTGGATTTTTTCCGAGGTTTTCCCAAATCGTAAGGCAAATGTGATGTAATTTATGACGTATTCTTGGCCTTATCTCGCCAAGTATCATCTCATTATCACAAATCCCATCGAAGGTAAATAACAAAGTAATTGATACAGCGTCGTTAAATAACCAAGTAAAAATAAGTAAATTAAATAAATAAACCAAATTACTTATTTCATTAAATAAATCATATTAATTAATAAATAAAATCAAATAAATGTAAGTAAAACCAATAATAAATCAATTAAATTAATTACTTTTAGTGATTAAATAAGTAAAATAAATATACAAATGTTATTACTTAATTAAATCAAATAAATTAAACTTATAACTTAATTAAATAAATACTATAAGTTAATTAATTCACTAAAATTCAAATAAATAAATCAGTTTATGAATGAATGAATATATTAAATGTTTCTCGAAGCTGCAGAAAAGTATTTCTACTATTTCAGTTCCCGTTCTTAGGCTATTGTCGGTAGTAAAAGACTGTCGTACATTCGTGACAAGTTAACAAACCGCACTAAAAATAAATAAAAAAATACATAAAATTAGAAGCGAGTTGTCAATAAGATAGGCTACAAGGTGTTTAGAGTATAAATGGCATAAGCTGCAATATCAACATTTTGATATTACTGAAGTTTTAGTTAGTTTCACTATAAAGGAAACTACGTGGCATATATAATTTATCGAATTTTTAATACAAATAAATTACAATAAATGACATACATTGTTATCTTAACACACAGCGTTACGTAAATATAAATGAATACAAAAACATCAATTATTGCTTCACCTTTACCCTGACATAATTTATTACAAATATTTCTGGACACTTCTTAGGGCTACATGTACTTAACTACATCAGTTGTATGCCTAATTGAATATATATTTCTTATTCTTTATTGCGATAATTGGTGATAGCGAAATGATACACATAGTCATGGATTTATCTGACATTCGTCTTACAGTTTTGGAAAACTTCGCAAAAACCCAACTAGTGGGATTCGAACCCATTAGGAGAACAAATTTCGTCCATTAATTTATGAGCAATCACTGTACTTACACAATAAGTCGATTGTATCAGAATTTTAGAAATTCCAAAGCTTGAACTGTGACTATGATTTTTATATTTATTTCAGAACTAGTACGAAAAGGTATTACATTGCCCTTAGTTAATGAGGAAGGAATTCATTAATAATTGTTCCAAAGTTAGTCAAATATCATTAACAACATGTGTTTCTGATTTGGTGAAAATCTGATCACAATTTATAAAACTTTACCATGAACATGTAATTTCAGATTGATCAAAATTCGTTTGAAGTTGAGATATGTTTTTACAAATTTAATGAAAACTGCTTGGCAAATGCTTAAAAAAACGTAGGCATATTTTAAGTTTGGTTAAACATTTTTTAAGATGGGAAAATATTTTAATAAAATCTATTTACATTTGTTTTTAAATCGGTTCACGGCTATGAAGTTCTTTTCATGAATATTTTGTTTCAAATTTAGTGAAGTTTGATTCACAATATTCCAAGTAGCCTACTTCTTTATGAACATGTGCATGAATGGGCAACTCGTGCTCATAAAGTGCTAAAAAATCCTTGAAAGAGAGAAAGACAGACGGAGCAGTTACAAGTTGTTTGTAGTTTCGCTGTAAAAGCAGTTCATTGCCGCGGTGTGCTCTGGAGGCTCATGCAGGTGGTCGTGATATCTACTCCATGATTTCAATTTCAGAAAGACGCTGGTACAATAATTACAGTAATTTTAGACAAACTGTACGTAAACACACATAACAAAATATTATATTATTTCCTAGCTTTGTAAATTAGTTTAGTACTGGAAACACAAACTGAATACACCTTTTCAAGAGACAACAAACATAGTTGCGACACTTATTTATTATTATACTATTTGTTAATATTTATTATTATATGTCTTATTTGAAACATAGAACGCGAGAATTTACAAGTCCTTATACATTAAAGAATATTTCTCTGTTCTCAGAAATGTAATAGTCTATATTCGCAAACAAACACAAATTCAAGGAAGTATTTTCACATGTTACGGCAGATGAAATAAACTTACTTCTAAGCTCTTTCTGTACATTGAGAGCTTTTACACTTATTTCTTGTATTAAACTCTGACTCAAGTACATACAGTAGGCCTATATATGGAAGCAAAGAGTATATTTGGAAATTATGACTTAGGCAGCATTACGAACAGTTCGATTCCTGATTTCGCTGGAATCTGAGTGGCGTGCTGTTCTGTAGATTTATCAATTCAAGCTATAAACTTTCAGGATGTTCTATCGGCTGTGAGCCGAAAGGATTTCAGAAAAATCTCGATTCCTTGTCAATTGTCACTGTTTCCCCAAACTTACCAGTGATTTCTCCTGTAGGTCTTGAAGTAGGGTCTTATATTTGATAAGAAGATTTTCTTATCACTCTTCAAGATAGTTTATAGTCAAAGAAAGTGAAGTTGTGTATGTT
>JAJSOF020000035.1:23931690-24071690 GCA_025594305.2 Periplaneta americana
AATTGAAACTTTTAAAAGAATTTTGTAAAATTATCCATGATATATAATAGTAACAAATGTACTTTTTTACCTTTTATTTCTATCGACTATATTCATGTTTTTATTGAATATCACTGGCTTCTGTCGGATTGTCAATTTATATTAAATGTGTATTTTTCTCTCGTTTTCCCTTTCTTCTTTATTCTTGCTCTTGTGTTGTATTTATTGGTTTGAATTAAGTTAATTCCTGTATTTAGTAAAGTGTCCTTGTAAATTTTATGTTATATTATTCACTAAGACCACACCGTACACGAGCCTGGCTCTTACGGTAGTGGCTAGAAACATTTTTATTTTATAAATGCAATTTGTACTCACTAGGTAGCTAGTTAAAATAAATAAAATAAAAAATTAAAGTTTTCTCCCGTCACTTCATGTGACGTGGAAATAAGTTTCCTTCGTTTCAAATCATGTTTAACTAACAGACGAAGAATTTATGGGTTCGAAAATCTTCGAATGCATGTAGTCATACACTGTAATGAAATGTACAGAGCAGAACTGTAAATTTGATGTATTTTGCATGTTTATTTATATATATGCTATAAAATTAGATGTTTCAACCTATCATAATATTATCATTATGTTGTTCCAGCCAGGGACCACTTTTATAGCAGACCTGACAGTACCTCCGTGCTGGAAGCGGGAGTTTGTTGACATTGAAGTCCGGTCGCTTAGCCACGTTCAAAGACACAAGTCCCCAACTTCCGAGCTTTGGTTATTATCATATACAAGGACAGATTGAAGTATTTGGCCTATTGTTCGGAGCAAGGGGAACAATTCCAAAATTCTCAGTTGAATGTTTTATGTCTTTTGGAATTTCTTTAAATATTTTGAAAATTATTGCTATAGACGTAATGAAATATTCTGTTCAGATTTTACGTAATCACCTGTACACCTAAATTTCCTTATATTCTATTTGATTACTAATAATTATTTGCATAAAAGTACTTTCCCAAAGGTAGCTTCCATTTGAAAATAAAAATCGTAGATAGTGATAACATAAATGTTTATTTTTATTTTATTTGTTTATTATGCTGTGTATTTTGGCAACCCTTACTGAAGGGCAGCTACCCTTGTGGGATTTATATATACCTGAGATTTTTAATGTACTTCTCTCCCACCCCTCTCTACTGAATAGTAAACTTCCAACCGTTCTTCACACAGAACCAAGCGTATACAGTCAAAGTCGCCTTACGGTCATAGTAAACACAAACAGTACTGAGTTAGTGAGTATAGTACGTTCCAGAAATATGTTCGCTTTCAATATTGAATCATATTTTCGCACAGGTACTGTCGTCCGTTTGCCTATGTCGCATCCCGGTTTCTCCCACACGCTTCTGCTCGTCCCTCTGTAAAGGTTAGTGGCTGTGCTGTTTTAGTTCTTTTCTGAAAACATTAATTTCTGTCAGGAATTGGACGTCTACATAATATTATACAACTGTTTAAAATAACTTGAATAAAGGGGTCTCGTTAATTAATTAACTTTCACGTGATTTCCGTTCTTTCTACGTCCCTGCGACAAAACCACTTGGGCGGACCTAATAAACAGGGATGTCCAAATAGCCTGCAGTGGTTTCACTGTGCTTCAATATCCAGTCTGGGACCAAGTACAACTTAAGAGCTATTCCGAGGTGATGGAGTGATAACATGGCTATCATAGAGTAAAAGTCTAACTATTTAGAGGAAACCTGCTCCAGAATTGTCTCTTTTAACAGAAATATCGTGCAATCGTGTGCGTGTCTATTCAAGGACGGATCAGACTACAGCTTTTCAACATGAAGACATTCAGGTATGCACATGCCCTTTAGGAGGAAGGGATGAGATGAATAAACACAGAAGATATTGCTGAGAAAGGTCAAGCAACCTGGAATACTACAGGGACATCATTTTATTTTTACTTCAATTTTTATTGTACCTGAGTTTTTTAATGTACTTCACTCCCACCCCTTCTACTAATGAAGTTCAACCATCCTCCACACAGATCCAGGACCGCATATACAGTCATAGTAGCCTTACGGTCATACTAAACAGTACGTTCCAAAAATATGTTCGCGTTTTCCAGTGACGAAAAAGCTTTCAATATTGAATCATTTTCGCACAGGTACTGTCATCCATTTGCCTACGTCGCATCCCGGTTTCCACCACCAGCTTATATTCGCCAGCTAGTGGCTGGGCTGTCTTATCTCTTTTCTGAGAACATTAATTTCTGTTGAGAATTGGATATCTACGTAATATTATAGAACTGTTTAAAGTAACTTAAATAAAAGGGCCTCGTTAAGTAATTAAATGTCACGTGATTTTCTCTCTTTCTACGACCCTACGACATAACCACTTGGACGGACAGTAGATAGCATGTCTGAGTAATTTTATCTTTTCGGATCGGGTAGAAGTGAAGATTGAATTTACAGTACGTAAGATAATCTTTTATAGAGTAGGTACCAAATTATTTCAACTTGAGTTATTAATACGAAGGACGAACCTGGTAATTGGAATTACGTACAATAGTGTATAGTGCGATAATATGCATAAAAGAACTTAAGCCTGTATCGAAATGAACGGCCACCATTTTCAAAAATGTGTTTAAATATCCATGTTATGATTATTTTTCAATTTAACTTCATTCTCTATATTGTACGCTAATGTGCTGTAGACAGTATAATATGTTCTGCATAATGAATACGTCCACATGGACAGCTCAGTTCGTGAGTAAAAACACTCATTGTTAATACTGTACTGTATTTTGATTAAACAAAAACCTAATGAAAATTAACAAACTCAAAATCGCGATATTTCTAGTTTACATAAATGGATGAACTACTTTTCTTCCCTCCTATACCTAGTATATTACGCCAGTATCATCGAACTCCAATCGTAGAAGGGGGTAGCAAACGGCGTTGATCCAGAAGTACAGGCAAGTGAATATTAAAAATGTTAGTAAAAATAAAATGATGTCCCTGTAGTTGACTGCCTAACTGACATCATTCTGCTCCTTGGATGCTAAGGAGTATCGCTGCAAGGCATCCTTCTTCATGCAACGAGAACACTTGGAGATGCCATCGGGCATCGCCCATTAACACCGGCACAAGATGGTGTTTTACAGGAAAAAGTGTCATCTAATCTCATTCCGCCATCATCATAGCTCGTACACTTTATACTTAAACCATATTTCTTTTGGAAATGAAATGAATGGAAGAATATTGTCAAATGGAGGGTGTTGGTGAATTAAATTTATAATATCGAGGGATATGACAGAATCCTTGTACATAGATTTTGTTTTTAAATTATTTGACGACGCTTTATCAACTGCGAGGTTATTTTGCATCGGTTTAATCGGTGATAGCGAGATGCTATTTAACGAGATGAGGCCCAGGATCCGTAAACTATCGCGGTGCTACACCGGTTTCGTCCACCAAAATTACGACTGTAGTAAGCTACCAATGACAGAGAGTTGGTATCGTTCCGAGACTGCACTCGGTGTGGGTTCAAATCCCTCTTGGGCTGATTACCTGGTTGAAATTCTTTCGGGGTTTCTCCAACTGTAAAGCGAATGTCAGGTAATATCATTGAAAATCCTCAGAGTGATTTTTTTCAAATAAAATTTCTTTATTATCATTTCCACTCAACAAGCAGAATAACCTTCCGAATGATTTATGAACACAGAACAAATATGAAATCAGGGCTGGGAAAACTCACCCAATGTACCGATCTGCGAACACAAGTCCTTCTGGTTAGAAATCGTCAAGTGACTTACTTAACAATGATGTACCAAGAATTATGTTTCCATTTTCACTATACGCTTTGCCAAATAAGAAAAAAACTGTCGGAAAATATACCCCTTTTCCCTACGATATCCGGACATTCGGTGCACCTTGCGTAGAATTTCTTCGTACATTAACTGCCATCTGTTATCACAATTTCTAAATACTACAGAGAAAAAAAACAATGGAACAACAAAACCTAATTTACGTGCATAGAAATGCGACGTTTACACAATTTATGAGCTTTATCGGGCCTCGGAGGTATTGTAGGTTGTTTTACAGCTTTTATTTACTGTACATGCCACAATAAAAGCTTATCTGAAAGCCATTTAAACAGCGTTTACCGTTACAAGGACATAACAGTGTTGTCCGCGACGATCCGAAGAAGTGATCAACTTGGCTGGCACAAAGCCTGCGTCCAAATAAATGTATTCTTATACACTGGAATTGCGGTTGTAATTCTTAACTGAGATATCTTATACGTAATGGGCGAGAAGTTACTAATTACTTATTTACTTATTTGCCTATTTATTTACATTTTTATTCATTCATTCATTCATTCATTCATTCATTCATTCATTCATTCATTCATTCATTCATTCATTCACTCATACACCTATTTATTTATTTATAAATTTATTTACTTATTTATACATTCAATTGATTAATTTGTTTGTTTATTAATAATTTACTTAATTATTTACTTATTTATTTATTCATTCATTCACTTATTCATCTTATTTATTTATTTATTCATTCATTCACTCACACAACAATTTATTTATTTGTTTAATTATTAATTATTTACTTAATTACTTACCTATTCATTTACTTATTTATTTATTTATTTATTTACTCATTTATTTATTTATATAATCATTCGCTCACAAATATTTAATTAATTAATTAATTAATTCGTCCATTCATTCATTCACTCACACAACCATTTACTTATTTATTTACCAAGTTATTTATTTGTTTAATTATTAACTATTTACTTAAATATTTACCTATTCATTTACTTATTTATTCACTCACTCACTCATCTATTTATTTATTTATTTATTCATTCACTCATTCACAAATGTTTTTATTCATTCATTCACTCACTCACTAGCCCATTTATTTATGTATGTATTTATTTATTTATTTATTTATTTTTTTTATTTATTTACTTCTTTATTTATTTATTCATTCATTTATTTATTTACTTATGTATTTATTTATTTATACATTTATTTATAAACTCATTCATTCATTCATTCATTCAATTTTACAAGATTAAGATCATAGGACCTTCTGTTCCGTCCTACCAGATAGCACATGTCATAATAATACAACAAATATAAACAGTGACAGTAAATAATGAAAATGCATTAAATTCCAGGATCACAAGGAAAACACTAAACAGCGCATATAACACAAATACAAATAAGAAGAAAGAAAGAAGGAGGAAATAATAATAATAATAATAATAATAATAATAATAATAATAATAATATAAATTTCACATTAAGATTAAAACTGATAATGTGACTCGCAGGCAGGCAGGCAGAGGTAGGTTGGCACAGGCAGGTAGGGAGGCAGAGGTAGGTTGGCACAGGCAGTTACGCAGTCAGAGGTAGATTGGCACAGGCAGGTAGATAGGCTGGCAGGCAGAGGTAGGTTGGCACAGGCAGGCAGAGGTAGGTTGCACAGGCAGTTAGGCAGGCAGAGGTAGATTGCCACAGGCAGGTAGGCAGGCAGAGGTAGGTTGGCACAGGCAGGCAGAGGTAGGTTGCACAGGCAGTTAGGCAGGCAGAGGTAGATTGCCACAGGCAGGTAGGCAGGCAGAGGTAGGTTGGCACAGGCAGGGTAGGTTGGCACAGGCAGTTAGGCAGTCAGAGGTAGATTGCCACAGGCAGGTAGGCAGGCAGAGGTAGGTTGGCACAGGCAGTTAGGCAGTCAGAGGTAGATTGGCACAGGCAGGTAGGTAGGCAGGCAGGCAGAGGTAGGTTGGCACAGGCAGGCAGAGGTAGGTTGGCACAGGCAGGTAGGCAGGCAGAGGTAGGTTGGCACAGGCAGGCAGAGGTAGGTTGGCACAGGCAGTTAGGCAGTCAGAGGTAGATTGGCACAGGCAGGTAGGTAGGCAGGCAGGCAGAGGTAGGTTGGCACAGGCAGGCAGAGGTAGGTTGCACAGGCAGTTAGGCAGGCAGAGGTAGATTGGCACAGGCAGGTAGGCAGGCAGAGGTAGGTTGGCACAGGCAGGCAGGCAGGGTAGGTTGGCACAGGCAGGGTAGGTTGGCACAGGCAGGTATGCAGGCAGGCAGAGGTAGGCAGGAAGACAGACAGATATGTAAATATATAGATATAAAAATCAGATATCTCATTGACATCGTTTTGGTTCATGTCATTGTAATGATGAAAACATTTAAATAGAGAATGATAAGTTAATGATGGAGGGAAACGAGATAACCCCGAAAAAACCCTCAGAAACCTTGAAGCTGTCCACAAATACTACTCCTCCCACGAAAGGGATTACAACATAACTCCGCAGTCATCGTACCTGAGCTACAAAAGCCGATTCTGCTCCAGATACTCTTAGTCCATTTCCTTTTAAGAGACGAAACTAATGTACAAAGTCAATTACTAAAAATAGATAAAACATGACTAGGTCGGAACTAGCTGAAATAAACACCCTGTAGGACGGGACCCGGACCACAATGCTAATGTCCCTTTGTATTGGATGAACAGTCGTGGGCTTGGCCCCAACTAACTGTGCGGTATTCATGAGGTAAAAAAGGGAAGAAAAACAATGAGGAACTCAATAAAACTCTTCGATGTTATAGAGCGTTCGAAAAACGAAGTCCTTTCCTCCTGCAAGAACTATACCGACACTTCCTTAAACATAGCAGCAAGTCTTGTGGTTACTAGACTTTCAGGTCAGTACGTCTAAATGTACGAGGTCTGAAGTAACTTACATACTTCCTAATCAGCGATTACGTCTAATGAAAAATAAGTTTACAATTTACCCATGTGCAATAGAAAAAGGTTTCATGCCAAAATGTATAATTCTGAATTAAATCTAATCACAAATAATGTTTACTGAAGTACGGTCCAATGCCGAAATGTCTAATTGGAAACAATGTCTATTCAGTGTCTAAAATCGTTTAATTAGAAAAGATCTCCTGCCAAAATGTATAATTTTGAATTAGGCTAAGTCTAATCGCAAATAATGTCTCTTGACGTATGGTCTAATGGTGAAGTAACAATATTTATTAACTTCATGGTACAATAAAGTCGATTGAAAATTAGGAGATAATTAACACTGCAACTTCTAAACACCAGCAATCTGTTCGCAACGTTCAGATGCTCGAAATTAATCGTTTTTAAATTAAATTTATATGAAAACCATCCACGATATTGAAATACGCCAGATTATTACATTTTCTATCGATTATTTTTTATTTTAGTAGGTTATTTTACGACGATTTATCAACATCTTAGGTTATTTAGCGTCTGAATGAGATGAAAGTGATGATGCCGGTGAAATGAGTCCGGGGTCCAACACCGAAAGTTACCCAGCATTTGCTCATATTGGGTTGAAGAAAAACCCCGGAAATAACCTCAACCAGATAACTTGCCCCGACCGGGAATCGAACCGGGCCATCTGGTTTCGCGGCTAGACGCGCTCACCGTTACTCCACAGATGTGGACGTTTCTATTTATATGGAAAAAAGTTAAGATCCTACTGGCAATAGTTACCCAATAAGAGAGTGTTAAATACTTGGAAAAAAAATTTCTTTATGAAAAAACTATAAACTTTCCACCAATATGTTATTACACTTTTTTTGTTACATAGCCTACAACATGAGGTATTCGCTCTAAAAATCGGCAGAGTTGCTTATTTCAATTCCATCCTGTACATTTCGTCTAAATAGAAAAAATAGTTGGATTTGGAAGATATTTCTACAAAATTGTAAGTTATTGATACTCTTAAATTTGAAATTAGAATAGTATTAAATTTTAGTATCGCTTCCATACACAAAAACAGCGAATATTTCTTTTTATTAGTATTATTATTTAGGAAACTAATTGCTGCATAATTAAGATAAATGTGCCGTATAATCACATATCCTGGGTCATTCATTCATTTTGTGTTCTGCCCAAGGACAGGTCTTTCACTGCAAACCCAGCTTTCTCCAATCTTTTCTATTTTCTGCCTTCCTCTTCGTTTCCTCATATGATCCATATATCTTAATGTCGTCTATCATCTTCTTCTGCCCCGAACTCTTCTCCCGTTCCCCATTCCTTCGAGTGCATTCTTCAGTAGGCAGTTTCTTCTCAGGGTAGTGACGCAACCAATTCCTTTTCCTCTTCCCGATCTGTTTCAGCATTATTCTTTCTTCACCCACTTTTTCACTTCGATTATTGTGACGTTTTGTTAAGTGACCTAAGTTCTGAATTGTCAGTCAAGTTACAGCGAGCTCAGAATATGTGCGTCAGATACGTGTGCAACATCCGACGGTATGATCACATATCACCGTCCTTCGCAAGTCTCTCGTGGCTCCGACTTAAAGAACGTAGAACTTTACACTCTTTGTCTTTACTCTTTCGAATTCTGCACACCTTAACACCAAATTACCTTTCGTCTCGTTTCTCTTATCTATACTCTAACCACGACGTAAATACCAGATCACTTATCTGTGGCACGCTAAGTATACATCTTCATAGAATATCTTGTTATTCATCATCTTTTGCAATATCCACCTCGCGTCAATGGAATTCCTTGTCACAAAGTATTAGGGGCTGCAAGACAATAAACACCTTTAAGAACAGCTTAAAAGATAACCTTATTAGCATTTCACTCCAATCATACTGATTTAAACTATCACTGACTACATTGTTACTTTTTCTTTAGACATCATCCTGATTGTGCTGTATTTTAATTGTCTCGTAATAATCTCTTTCTATTATCTAATATTATCTGAAATATATTAACATTCTATGTATTTTAGTTTAATTCTGCTACACAGTTTATTTCAGTGTTTAATTAATAGTTCATAGTATTTTGTTGTTTAATTTGTAAATAACTTTTGTATACATGTAACTCTCATCTAAATCAAATTGTTGGATTCTTTGTAAGTTCATGCATATGTATATACACTTTTTGCTGGTTGAGTGGAAGAGAAGGCCTTACGGCCTTAACTCTGCCAGCTAAAATAAATCATTATTATTATTATTATTATTATTATTATTTTTTTTTTTTTTTTTTTTTTTCCAACACAGCTTCATTTCTTATTCTGTCTGTCCACATCACACGTTCCATTCTTCTCCATATCCACATTTCAAATGCTTCTAGTAGCTTCTCTTCACTTCGTCGTAATGCCCATGTTTCTACCCCATACAATGTCACACTCCACACAAAGCACACTTCACTAGTCTCTTCCTTAGTTCTTTTTCCAGAGGTCCGCAGAAAATGCTTATTTTTCTCTTAATAGCTTCCTTTGCCATTGCTATCCTCCTTTTCACTTCCTGGCAGCAGCTTATGTTACTCCTTACAGTACACCTCAAGTATTTGAAGCTGTCCACTTCTCAGTTTCTGATCGGGTCAAAAACCCTGACAGAACTGATATTTAACCCTTGCGGTGAATTTCGGTGAAGTCCGGAGGGCCTAATTAGTCAAATCCATTCTCCTCAACTCCACGCTAGGGTCCCATGGGATCTTTTTAAGATGCAAGAGAGAGAGAGAGAGAGAGAGAGTGGTATGCGGAAAGCAACGGGAAACTACCGCATTTTCTTTCCCAAGAAAAACTGCAAATGTGGCATGATGAGTCTTTCCACGGTAAAAGATTCCGGACGTAAACTATATCCCGGGTGGTGACGGAAATTTCTTGTTGCCAAATTTACAGAACGGCCCCTAGGTTTTACTGAGTCTTTTATAAAATTGAGTACCGGTTCTTTCCCGGAGTTAAAAGGTGGTCGGAGCGTGCTGACAACCATACAACCTGAATCTAGTGCCAAGGTCAAGAAAGCATGGGGTTCTACGTCCTTGCCCCCTCCCCCCCAAGTTCCTTCATGAAATGTAAAGGGGCTACCTCTACATTTGTACAGACGTTTTACTAAATCATTGAAATTTCTTTAAGTCCGAAAATATAACTCATGGGCATTAATGACCTCACTCAAAAACTTTTAAGGCCCATTCACAATGAAAATTAAACATAACGTAAACATTAACATAAGCACATAAACATATGCCACAAACTTAAGTAGCCAAGGCCCATTCACAATGAAAATTAAACATAACATAAACATAAACACGTGTGTGGAAACAAACATACCGAATCAACAAAACTACAGAATCTATTACATAAAAATGGAGAATTGCACAATGACTGACGATGTAGCTATTCAATTTATGTTTCTAATAACTACAATGACATCAGTATGGCTTTCAGTACTTGAAATCAAAGAAACGGAGATGTAAAAAACGATGGTGGATTCATCCATTGAATCAGAGAAGAATACAACAGGGGGACTTATATAACCACATTCACATACTAATATATTTTGAAACGCCAATACTTTGAACTATAAAATAATGTTAGCTATAAAATGATTTAACTAATACCTACCTTCAGAATTCATTTTCTGTGCTATTTTTTTTCCATACATTCTCTTTTAATGTAATATCTTTGTATGTTTTATGTTTCTTGGTATAAAATAATCAACTTTTCGTCATATGATTCCATGTTGCGCGCCTAGCTATCATCACGGCCAATAGATCAAAATATTGCTTGTAGGCAAATCCCATGAGATGTTAAACAAAAAGTGAAAACACGCTTTCCGCTTGTGTACTGTTTCCAAATCGCATAAACATAAGCATGAAAGTTTGGAGTTTGCAAACTTTCATGTTAACGTCTTATGATTAAGATTAAGTTTATGCTTATGTAATTCATTGTGAATGCTTTCATTAAATAACATGGACACAAGGTTTTATGCTTACGTTACGTTTATGTTTAATTTTCATTGTGAATGGGCCTTTATAGCATTCGAATTGGCTCCAACTAAGAAATAACATAAAATATAGAGTTTGAGCTATAAAATAAATAATTGTAGCAAAAATGCACAAATGAAAAATTATATTTGTGCAAATTGCGAAATGCTAGTGCGATATTATAAATAATTGTGCAGAATATAAAATTAATAAAGTATGCAGCAACAAAAAGTTATGTAATTTGTTTCTTGGAGTTTTATTACTTTCAATCCATCTTATCACACTTTAGATATACTTATGTAAGTAAATCATTAGACGTATTAGGTATGTTTAGAATCAATTACTGCTGAATTTACATTCATAATAAAATACGTTATTTTATGGGCACTCTAAACATTGAAATTCTTTACTAGTATGCCCTTCAAGATTTATTGTTAGCAGAGTGCTAACTCTTTTTGCTGAAGGGCGGTTTTTAATTTCAGTTTTTACAAGATTCATGCAACTAAATCCTCGCTCACAATTTACAGCATGCGATGGAATTCTATAAATCAATTAGAAGAAATTGTTCACTTAACTTACATGAATTGCACCAACTTTTTGAAATCAATTCCTGGACATCTATTACTCAATACCTTTCTGAACATTTCCCACGCCATTAGCACTTCATTTAAATTCAGATTAGTTCAAACACATCTCTGATTTCATTTTCTCCATTACCATCTTCGTTTCTAAAGTTCAATGTAGTTGTCGCATTTTTGCACATTTCCATTCAAAGTTTGTATTTCTAGAAGTCGAGTAGCAAAATACGACAAATGCGGCTGTGCCTTAAATCCTGGTAAAATATCTTCAATATTCGACAACAATTTTCAATTCTGTTCTTTTATAGAAAATAAAATATTGAATTGGCCTTTTATAAAAAGTTTTCAACATCTTCAACAAAAACTGAAAACAAGGTATATAGGTAAAATAAATGTGTGTAAATAAGTACGTCGTGTTGAACTTTTGGTTGGCACTGTAGACAGTATTTTGACAACATTTTTTAGTTGCGAACCCGGTAGCTCTATAATAATGGGCAGGAGTGGCACCTCGTCCTCGTGATGGGCTCTTAATTTTCTGTCCTTAATCTGTTTGCAGCCCGCAGCAGTGCTGGACAGACGCTGTAATGATTGCTTAATACAACCTCGTGCTGCGTAATTGAGGGTTCGGGTCCCAGTGAATTGACACAAAGCTGCAATTACTTATAAGAACCGGCCGCTAACTCCAAAAATTGATCGTCTTCGTAGCTAAATTAAATAATTCTTTAATCATCCTGACTAAAGAGGATATTGCATTTCATGCCGATATATGTTTCTTTGTTCTTGCATTCCGTAAGAATTTTTTTGCACTAAAAGTTCGGCTGGTACAAATAAAAAAGAACAAACAGTTATTTAAATTTAAATTAATATTTATAAAATTCATCAAAAAACATCGGGATTTAGAAATCAGCAAAAATAATAAAAAAATAGAACTTCTTAGACACAATGGGTAATATGAATAAAACTTAAGTACTTTCTCAAGGTTTGTACTTATGAGTATGAGCTCTTCCTGCGACTACAGTATATACTCGTAACCACTAGAACATACTCATTTCCGTAAGAATAAAAACCTTTTACCTAACCTCATCTCAACAGCCTTCTTGATCATTTATTTACATATTTATTCTTTGATACGAGCGATAGAGAGGTAAATTTTAACTCACCATGAGAACCCAAGGAGTTCAGACTGGGAACAAGAGAATTCCCTATTTATCGTCAACTATCCTTAAACAATTCAATTCAATTTATTATGCCATTAAACATACAGTGATAGGCTTCGTCACAAAAAAACATACATTTGAAAATACACATATAACTGAAAACAGTAAAGCTTAATTAGAATAAAAACACAAAACGTTTTGAAACTCTAAAATTAATGAAAACATTTCACTCTTAATGTAATATTTGTAACTAATTGTAAATAACTTTATTTATTAAAAAACAATTTCGTGTGAATTTATGTTAAGAAACTCATCTACAGAGCAGAAAGGATTCATTAAAAGCCAATTATAAAATCTAGCTTTGAACTATTGGTCGGTAACTTATAATATTGACTGGGAAGCTTATTATATAATTTCATCCCTATGACAGAGAAATTTGTACTACTTTTATGTAATCTACAGTATGGAATATTAATTTGTTCACTATTTCTAATTTCATGATCATGTATATTGGCTATTAATGAGTAATTGTCTATATTTTGTCGAGTGTAAAGGTCTAGGTCGTGTATATATATATATATATATATATATATATATATATATATATATATATATATATACATTTATGACAGTTAATAGCTGTGATTTGTTTGAAAAGAGGTCGACAATGTTCAAGATAGTTTGATTGACATAGAATTATAATGGCTTTCTTTTGCAAAATCAAGACACTCCCAATTTTGCTACCATTTCCCCAAAAAATTAAGGCATACCTAATTATCGTCAAACGAAAGCACATAGACAGGAAATTACATTAAATTTGTGCCAGCACAGCTTTAGATCAATGTTGAACTTTGAGTCTATGCTTAACGGATGTAAAGGGATCGAGAGGATGTTTTTGTTTAGCTAAACTACAAGACAAAGCTAATTAAAAACAAAAACAGTAAGGTACATGACGACATCTTTTCTTTTCGGTGCCTGATCTTTAGCTGTTTTAAAACCTGTTAATCTTGGCTGGTGTTTTTGACTAAGAAGATCATTAATTCATCTAAGTGACGCTATGTAAAGATTCATCTTTAGAGACGAGGAAAGCTTAGTAAAGACATTAATTTATTTTTCTTTTTCTGCAGTTGAGTTGTCGAGATCTCCTTAAGAATTATATATAACACGTGTAGGCCTATATACTAACTTTTAAAGGACTAAATATAAAGTTTTTTTTTCAATAATCCAGGAGATAACATTTATAGAGCCAGACTTAAGACCAGATAACATAACATAGTTGTTTATGGCATACTCATTATTCGAAAAATTGTAGCTTGCAACAATGATTGTCGCATGTTTCCGAGGAAGTCCAGGATTCTAACGGGCTAGAGTTGATTTCTGACGTGGACTGAAAATTTTGTCTGGAATTCTCTCATTCAGGGATAGTTCTTTTTACGCACTGTATATAAAATTTGCCCTAGCTCTACTTTGCTGTCAAAGGGGTCCGTGCTAAGTATTTTATTAATCTTAAAAATGCATCGACCTTGGCCTGGTTTAAACCCACGAACTTCGGATGCAATGGCAGGTATGGATGAATCTGACCGGATCGAAGGTCGGTTTTGTTACCTGCGAGACCATCGACGGACTAAGTATGGTGGAATATGGGCACATAGAGGAAGCAAACTATCCAGATTCGGAGATGAACTTATGTTTTGGTCGCTGCGTTTGTTGAGCGCAAGCTGTCTTGGTGGAGAACGAGGCACGCTGCACCCCTCATCCCAGCCGTTCACGCGCACCTGCTGCCTTAACTACGTGATTCCGCAAACACGCCCGCAGCAGCCACGTGCAAACCGTGGCTCGCGGTCTGCATGCACGCAAATTTTTAAATTCCTGTAAATTAGAACAAAATCCTCAGAAAACACCTTCCGCGAGCTATATACATTAAAGTTACATTTCTGTCAAAGATCACCATATTCGTGCGAGGGCTTGACGTTTAGTTTAAACTACAGGTGAGAATTAAGTATTCTACGCGATAAACATACTGCATACCAGGAATAGGAAAATGGATAAATAAATATGTTAGCGAATAAACGAATCGGATGTTAGCAGCTAGAATAAACTAGTGGTACTAGTAGTAGTAATCGGATGTATGTAGTGGCTAGTAGCAGCAGTAGTAGTAGTAGTAGCAGTAGTACTAGTGGTAGTAGCTAGTGGTAGTACTAGTACTAGTAGTAGTAGTAGTACTAGTAGCAGTAGTAGTAATAGTGGTACTAGTAGTGGTACCAGTAGTAGCAGTAGTACTAGTGGTACTAGTAGCAGTAGTACTAGTGGTACTAGTAGTAGTAGTAGCAGTACTAGTGGTACTAGTAGTAGTACTAGTGGTACACCAGTAGCAGTAGTCTCCAGTAGCAGTAGTAGTACTAGTGCTAGTAGCAGCACTAGTAGCAGCAGCAGCACCAGTGGTAGTAGTAGCAGCAGTACTAGTGGTACCAGTAGTAGCAGTAGCAGCACCAGTAGTAGCACCAGCAGTAGCAGTACTAGTAGCAGCAGCAGTACAGCAGTAGCAGTAGCAGCACCACTACCAGTAGCAGCAGTAGTACTAGTAGTAGTAGTAGCAGCACCTAGTGGCACCAGTAGTAGTAGCTACCACTAGTGGCACTAGTAGTAGTAGTACTAGTAGTGCTAGTAGTGGTACTAGTAGTGGCAGTAGTAGTAGTGGTACTAGTAGTAGTAGTACTAGTAGCAGCAGCACCAGTGGCATCTAGTAGTAGCACTAGTAGTAGTAGCAGCAGTAGTAGTACCAGTGCCACCAGTAGCAGTACTAGTAGTAGTATACTAGGTTCGATTCCCGATCGGGACAAGTTACCTGGTTGAGCAGTTTTTTCAGGGTTTTCCCTCAACCCAATTTGAGCAAATGCTGGGTAACTTTCGGTAACTGGTCCACACCCCGGACAAGTTACCTGGTTGAGGTTTTTCGGGGTTTTCCTCAACCAATTTGAGCAAATGCTGGTAACTTTTATGGACTCATTTCACCGGCATTACCTTCATCTCATTCAGACGCTAAATAACCAAAGATGTTGATAAAGCGTCGTAAAATAACCTAGCAATAAAAGTAGTAGTACTAGTAGTAGTAGTAATAGTAGTAGTAGTAGTAGTAGTAGTAGTAGTAGTAGCAGTAGCAGCAATAGTAGTAGTAATACTACTAGTAGTAACTATTGTTACTTACAATATTAGTCTTTCCAGGAATCAATCAGGATGGAAAATAAAATTCACCCAATTTGAGTAATTACTTCTACTGGACCCCGTACTCATTTCACCGGCATTATCACCTTCATCTCATTCAGACGCTAAATAACCAAAGATGTTGATAAAGCGTCGTAAAATAACCTACTAAAAAGTAGTAGTACTAGTAGTAATAGTAGTAGTAGTAGTAGTAGTAGTAGCAAATTAGTAATACTACTAGTAACTATTGTTACTTACAATATTAGTCTTTCCAGGAACCAATCAGGATAGGAAATTAATCCATAGGCCTAATGGATTCATTTATTATAGATGAGATTAGAAAAACGGGAATGTTCGCGTAAATCTGAATGTAGAGCAACAGCAATAACAAAATCGGAAGGTGACGCTTTATCATGCTCCGAATTAGGAGTGCGTAAAGGGCGAGCTCGTGGTTCTAAGATAAAAACCAGTAGCTACTGAACACCCAGAGTTACCACCAACACAAATTCTTAAGGTGGAATTTTCTTTAGGCCAGTACGTAGAGACTACACAGAAGAAGAAATGGTTACAAACTCAAAATCGCATAATATCTATCGTCTTGCAATATCCAGCATATAAAGAAGATTGCAGAAGGCTTACTTACTTACAAATGACTTTTAAGGAACCCGAAGGTGCATTGCCGCCCTCACATAAGCCCACCATAGGCCCCTATCCTGAGCAAGATTAATCCAGTCTCTATCATCATATCACACCTCCATCAAATCCATTTTAACATTATCCTCCCATCTACGTCTCAGCCTCCCCAAACATCTTTTTCCCTCCGGCCTCCCAACTAATATTCTATATGCATTTCTGGGTTCGCCCATACGTGCTACATACCTGCCCATCTCAAACGTCTGGATTTTATGTTCCTAATCATGTCAGATGAAGAATGCAATGCGTGAAGTTCTGCATTGTGTAACTTTCTTCATTATCCTGTAACTTCATTCCTCTTAGCCCCAGATATTTTCCTAAGAACCTTATTCTCTAACACCCTTAATCTCTGTTCTTCTCTCAAAGTGAGAGTCCAAGTTTCACAACCATAAAGAACAACCGATAATATAACTGTTTTATAAAATCTAACTTTCAGATTTTTGACAGCAGACTAGACGACAAAAGCTTCTCAACCGAATAATAACACGTATTTCCCAATCTATACTGCGTTTAATTTCCTCTCGAGTGTGATTTATATTTGTTACTGTTGCTGCAAGATATTTGAATTTTTCCACCTCTTACTTACTTACTTATTTACTTACTTGCTTACTGACTTTTAAGGAACCCGGAGGTTCAATGCCGCTCTCACATAAGCCCGCCATCGGTCCCTATCCTGAACAAGATTAATCCAGTCTCTATCATCATATCCCACCTCCATCAAATCCATTTTATATTATCCTCCCATCTACGTCTCGGCCTCCCCAAAGGTCTTTTTCCCTCCGGCTTCCCAACTAACACTCTATATGCATTTCTGGATTCGCCCATATGTGCTACATGCCCTGCCCATCTCAAACGCCTAGATTTAAAGTTCCTAATTATGTCAGGTGAAGAATACAATGCGTGCAGTTCTGTGTTGTGTAACTTTCTCCATTCTCCTGTAACTTCATCCCTCTTTGCCCCAAATATTTCCCTAAGCACCTAATTCTCAAACACCCTTAACCTTTGTTCCTCTCTCAAAGTAAGAGTCCGAGTTTCACAACCATACAGAACAACCGGTAATGTAACTGCTTTAAAAATCCTTTCAGAGTTTTGACAGCAGAGTAGATGACATAAGCTTCTCAACCGAATAATAACAGGTATTTCCCATATTTATTCTGTGTTTAATCTCCTCCCGAGTATCATTTATATTTGTTACTGTTGCTCCCAGGTATTTGAATTTTTCCACCTCTTCGAAGGATAAATTTCCATTTCGTACAATATTCTCGTCACGAAACATAATCATATACTTTGTCTTTTCTGGATTTACTTCCAAACCTATCGCTTTACTTGCTTCAAGTAAAATTCCCGGATTTTCCCTAATCGTTTGTGGATTTTCTCCTAACATATTCACGTCATCCGCATAGACAAGCAGCTGATGTAACCCGTTCAATT
The DNA here is from genome assembly GCA_025594305.2 of Periplaneta americana. Classification (NCBI taxonomy): domain Eukaryota; kingdom Metazoa; phylum Arthropoda; class Insecta; order Blattodea; family Blattidae; genus Periplaneta; species Periplaneta americana. Next base: position 23,949,521 of record JAJSOF020000035.1, read on the forward strand.
CCAAACCCTCTCTGTTATCCTGGACTTTCCGAATGGCATAATCTAGAGCAAAGTTAAAAAATAAAATACAAATACAATACAACACAATATTGTACAATATTGGTTCCTGAATGAAAATGCAATCTTTGTTTTCGTTATGTCGTGTGATGTATATCTGCTCGTGTCTCTTATCATTCGTCTGTTACGAAAATGAAGCAGAGGTAAGCCTACTTTAGTAAGGTAGAGTTTACAGCATTGACCGTGGGAGAGACGTAGAGAGGGGGTGGCTCGGATTTTAATTATAAATTCTCTGGGACGCAGTCTTGTAGTCACATCTGGATATTGCAATCTCAGCAGCAACAATATTAGCTGTACACTACGAGTGTTTTAACTGTCACTCCAGTCTAGTAGTATGACGTCACACGTCTCAGAGGGTTTCAAGTAACCCTCAGCTTTGCTTTCCAACCCCCACACCCTTCCTTTCCCAAGCGAGCAAAGCTCATAGCAGCATTATCCAATTATGATTAAAAGGTTACTAAGAGTGTATTAATTAGTGAGGGAGGGGGTGGATGAAGGGTAACTGCTGCTGTAGCCTTAATGTGCAAGTGATGTGATTTTCACCATTAAAAGCTTCTTTTTCCTCACCCCCGACCTCACTGTTTCCATCATCTCAAACCCCACCACCTCCACCCCTTTTCCAAATCCTCCCTCATCTGTAATTCTGCATCTCCTTTATACCTCACTCCCACCCCCTCTCTCACAGACTCAATATCTCGGTTCCAATAAATCACATCACAAGGGTTGGAGAGGGATGGGGTGGAGTAGTGAGGGCGTGAGAGGATAGTATGGATTCTCATCAACACTTGGTGTTTTCTAACATCTTCTTCTGCAATTATGTTAGCTAGCGCATGTTTCCGATCACAGTTCTTAGATCATCGGTAGAGAGACTAAGATTGTGGGTTCTAGAACAAAAGTTTGTGTCCCCGTTTAGGTACCACTTCAAGAATGGTTACGGGGTAATATACAGGTCCATGCATTTATGAATTCTATTGTTGTAACTGCAAATGTTTACTTCTTACAAGCGAACAAATAAGAATTAAATAAGTTAACGTATATTAATAGAGAATACGAACAAAAGACTGAATTGTTTCTCTTCAAACTGAGACAGCTTAGAACATCAGCTGTTAAAGTGTATGATACGAACTGACGAATTATACACTTTTATCCTATTTGTATGTTGAGTTAGGATATGTAATATGTGTTTTGTTTGTACCATTTTCATATTAATTTATGTTTTACGGAGAGGGGTTGGATTTAATCATAAGAGAGGGGAGGCGATATCTATAAAGTAGGACTTGTTTTGTAAATCACGTACGGTCAAAACATCCGTGCACTAGATTTAAGGGCAATTCTGATAGTTTAGTGCATCTGTATGTATAATATTGCTGAATAAATTTATCTATTTGTCTAAGTTAGAGAATTAACAATTTACTGAAATGAATTGTTATTTAGTCAATTGTCCGAAGACAGGTTTGAACCTCATAAATGACACCAATAAGGCATCACTCATGAGTCAACAACTGAAACAATAAATAATGAAGAAGGGTGACAAGTTCCTTCCCCCTCCATTGTAAACATCGTTGACTTCAAACTTCAGATGAAGATATTAATTAATAAACATATAAATGAATAAATGAACGAATTAATTAATTAAGGAGTACGTGAAGAAAATAAATGAATTATTAAACAAGTGAATGAATGAATGAATGAATGAATGAACGAACGAATGAAGGAGAACGTGAAGAAAATAAATTAATTATTAAACACGTGAATGAATGAACGAATGAATGAAGGAGCACATGAAGAAAATAAATGAATTATTAAACACGTGAATTAATTAATTAATTAACGAATGAAGGAGCACGTGAAGACAAATTAATTTAAACACGTGAATCAATTAATTAAGTAATTAATTAGTTGAGGAGCACTTGAAGGAAATAAATTAATTATTAAACACGTGAATGAATGAATGAATGAATGAATGAATGAATGAATGAATTAATTAATTAATTAATTAATTAATAAAGGAGCATGTGAAGAAAGTAAATTAATTTAAACACGTGAATGAATGAATGAATGAATGAATTAATTAATTAATTAAGGAGCACATGAAGGAAATAAATTATTTATTAAACACGTGAATGTATGAATAAATGAATGAATGATTAAACATTTGAATTAATTAATTAATGAAAGAGCACGTGAAGGAAATAGATGAATTATTAAAATGTGAATGAATGAATGAATTAAATGAATTATTGAACACGCGAATGAATGAATTAATGAATGAAATAGATAAATTATTAAAAACGTGAATGAATGAATGAAATTAATTATTGAACATGTGAATGATTGAATTATTGAACACATGAATGAATGAATGAATGAATGAATTATTGAACACATGAATGAATGAATTATTGAACACATGAATGAATGAATTAATGAACACATGAATGAATGAATTATTGAACACATGAATGAATGAATGAATGAATTAATTAATTAATGGACTGATGGATGAATAAATAATTAATTCGTTCTTTCATAGTTTTCTTCCGAAGGGCAGGTCTTTCACTGCAAACCCAGCATTGTCCAGTATCCGTATATGATCCATATATCATTATGTCGTCTATTATCCGTTATCTTCTTATACCCCGAACTTTTCTCCCGTTCACCGAATGAATAATAATAAATAATAAATCCGTGGCGTGGTAGCCCATGAAGGCCAAGGACGATCAACTGACTGATGGCCTCACGTCCACTTGCCTCATCAAATCATAGGTGAATGGTCATCCAATCAGAATGGAAGTAATGATTGGTTAGCAATGACTCCCTGAGACGCTATACCTGGATTACGATACCTCTTTTCCATCTCACCGTAGCTTCCCAAATTCATCACGATGCTGGGTGACCATCGGTCCCATACATTGGTCGAAATTTTGTGAGAAAAATATCTTCCTCATTTTTTATCGTTAGTTCATGGTCTGACGCCTTAGACCATGCAGCTACGGTTACGGCAGAGGGCGTTTAGTTCACTCATTCAATTATTTTCTCATTAATTAGTCAATTAATAAAATTCATTCATTTCTTCTCACTTACTGAAGGAATTGATTTACTTATTAACTCGCTTTTTTCATTTATTCAACATTTCGATAGATCAGCCAGTCATTCACTTATTCATTAATTCATTCCACTATTTCTTCAGTCATTTTTTCATTAATGACAAATCACACCACCTCAAGAAAGCATGGGGCTCTACGTCCATGTCCTCTCAAGTGCCTTTATGGCATGTTAAGGGCCTATCTTTACCTTTATTAGTATCCATTTCAACTTCTACTCCATCTCATAATTTCACAATAAGGAATCGGTTGAGCCTGATTCCAAACATTGTAAACATTAGATAATTATCCTACCGAAAAATTGTTTTTAGAATTTAAAGTCTTAAAAATATATCAAATTTATATTAATGCTTTATTAAATTTTTACACAAAAATCACACATATTTCAGAACATATATTCACAAACACAAAACCAAAGGCATGGATAACATATATCTGTTTGAACCCACATGTATAACGAGCACTGCTTTCAAACATAGTTCTAATATCGGCCCTAGAATGTATAACAAGTTAATAAATAAATACCAACATCTAGGCCTATTTACGTCCAACACGAAAACATTCTCTTTTACAGGAGTACTAAAATTTTGTTAATTTACAATTTCTTTCTATTGTATTTTTCTGGCAATAAACATTATTATTATTATTATTATTATTATTATTATTATTATTATTATTATTATTATTATTATTATTATTATTTGAAATGACAAATATAAATGATACTCGGGAGGAAATTAAACACAGAATAAATATGGGAAATGTCTTTTATTATTCGGTTGAGGAGCTTTTATCATCCAGTCCGCTGTCAAAAAATCTCAAAGTTAGATTATAAAACAGTTATATTACCGGTTGTTCTTTACGGTTGTGAAACGTGGACTCTCACTTTGAAAGAGGAACATAGGTTAAGGGTGTTTGAGAATAAGGTGCTTAGGAAAATATTAGGGGCTAAGAGGGATGATGAAGTTACAGGAGAATGGAGAAAGTTACACAACACTGAACTGCACCCATTGTATTCTTCACCTGACATAATTAGGAACATTAAATCCGGACGTTTGAGATAGGCAGGGCATGTAGCACGTATGAGCGAATCCAGAAATGCATATAGAGTGTTAGTTGGGAGGACGGAGGGAAATAGACCTTTGGGGAGGGTGAGACGTAGATAAGAGGTTAATATTAAAATGGAGGTGGAATATGATGGTAGAGCAATGGCGGGCTTATGTGACGGCGGCAATGAACCTTCGGGTTCTTTAAAAGCCAGTAAGTAAGTAAGTATTATTTGAAATTAATCTTTCACAATTCATTGTACGCGTCGAAATGAATAGCAGCAGGCGTTTAGCACGTAGGGAAGTTGCACGGAGTCTCAGAATGCATGAGCAGAAAAGGAATTTAGGTCGCTGGTAACTTGAAAAAATGAGGAGATCCATTCTACCAGCCACCAGCGGGCTAACAAGCTAGGTAGCAATCGACCGAACAGTCTTCGTCTTGCAAGTCTCTATTGCGTAACGTCTAGGCATTCCTTGCAGCATGGTAACCAGTCAGGCTACCAGCTACCAGCCAGGCTTCTTCTTGTACGTAGGCTACCCTAACACTACAAAACCGGAAGGTCGAGGGTTCGAATCCCGATGAGGTAATATCTATTTTTTTAATTGATCTACTTCTTTCGGCTGCACTAAGTCAATGGAATTTACACAGCCTCTGAAAAAGGGCACCAAGGACATTTATTTATGAATCAAATTAAAACCCTAGCATATCTATCTCGAGGAAAGTAGGGTTATACAGGGACATCATTTTTAATTTACTAACATTTTTAATATTAACTTGCCTCTACCTCTGGATCAATGCTGTTTTCTACCCCCTTCCACGACTGGAGTTCGATGATACTGGCGTAATATACAAACAAATCACTTTACTAGGTATAGAAGGGAAGAAAAGTAGTTCATCCATTTACGTAAACTAGGAAATATTGCACTTTTGAGTTTGATCATTTTCATTAGGTTTTTGTTTAATCAAAATACAGTACAGCATTAACAATGAGTGTTTTTACTCACGAACTGAGCTGTCCATGTGGATGTATTCATTATGCAGTGTATATTATACTGTCTACAGCACATTAGCGTACAATATAGAGAATGAAGTTAAATTGAAAAATAATCATAATATGGATATTTAAACACATTTTTTAAAATTGTGGCCGTTCATTTCGATACAGGCTTCAGTTCTAATGTGTATATATTATCGCACTATAGACTATTGTACCTAATTCCAATTACCAGTTTCGTCTTTCGTACTAGAAACTGATGTTGAAATAATTCTGTACCTACTGTATAAAAGAGTACCTTGCGTACTGTAAATTCAATCTTCATTTCTGCCCGATCCGAAAAGATAAAATTACTCAGACATGCTATCTATCTACTGTCCGTCCAAGTGGTTATGTCGTAGGGTCGTAGAAAGGGAAGAAATCACGTGACAGTTAATTACTTAATGAGGCGTTTTTATTTAAGTTATTTTAAAAGTTGTATAATATTACGTAGACGTCAAATTCCTAACAGAAATTAATGTTCTCAGAAAAGAGCTAAGACAGCCCAACCACCAGCTGGTGAACAAAAGCTGGTGGGGGGAACCGGGATACGACGTAGGCAAATGGACGACAGTACCTGTGAGAAAATGATTCAATACTTAAAGCTCTTTCGTCACTGGAAAACGCGAACATATTTTTGGAACGTACTGTTTACTATGACCGTAAGGCTACTATGACTGTATATGCGGTCTTGGATCTGTACGGAGGACGGTTGAACTTCATTAGTAGAAGGGGTGGGAGTGAAGTACATTCAAAAACTCAGGTACAATAAAAATTGAAGTAAAAATAAAATGATGGCCCTGTATAAGAATCACTGGAGAATGAATAAATAAATATTTATTTGATCGTTCATCTGCTCGCTCATTCATTCATTATTGAACACGTGAATGAATTAAATAGATAAATTATTTAAAACATGAATGAATGAAATGAATTATTGAACACGTTAATGAATGAAATAGATGAATTATTTAAAACATGAATGAATGAATGAAATGTATTATTGAACACGTGAATGAATGAAATAGATGAATTATTTAAAACATGAATGAATGAATGAAATGAATTATTGAACACGTGAATGAATGAAATAGATGAATTATTTAAAACATGAATGAATGAAATGAATTATTGAACACGTGAATGAATGAAATAGATGAATTATTTAACACATGAATGAATGAAATGAATTATTGAACACGTGAATGAATGAAATAGATGAATTATTTAAAACATGAATGAATGAATGAAGTGAATTATTGAACACTTGAATGAATGAAATAGATGAATTATTTAAAACATAAATGAATGAATGAAATGAATTATTGAACACGTGAATGAATTAAATAGATGAATTATTTAAAACATGAATGAATGAATGAAATGAATGATTGAACACGTTAATGAATGAAATAGATGAATTATTTAAAACATGAATGGATGAAATGAATTATTGAACACGTTAATGAATGAAATAGATGAATTATTTAAAACATGAATGAATGAAATGAATTATTGAACACGTGAATGAATGAAATAGATGAATTATTTAAAACAGGAATGAATGAATGAAATGAATTATTGAACACGTGAATGAATGAATTAATTAATTAATTATAAGGACTGATTGGTGAATGAATAATTCATTCGCTCATTCATAGTTTTCTTCCCAAGAGCAGGTCTTTCACTGCAAACCCAGCATTGTCCAGTCTCCGTATATGATCCATATATCTTAATGTCGTCTAGTATCCGTTATCTTCTTCTGCCCCGAACTTTTCTCCCGTTCACCGAATGAATAATAATAACTAATAACACCGTGGAGTGGTAGCCTATGAAGGGTCAAGGGTGACCAACTGACTGCTCTCTTGTCTCATCAAATCATGAGTGAATGATCATCCAATCAGAATGGAAGTAATGATTGATTAGCAATAATTCCCTCAGACGCTATAGCTTGCTTACGATACCATTTTTCCATCTCATCGTAGCTCCCCAGATTCATCACGATGCTGGGTGACCATCGTTCCCATACACTGATCGAAATTTTGTGAGAAAAATGTCTTCCTCAATGAATATTCGATACAGCTTCGTCTTGTACAGGGCTGGGCACATTACGTGATTCTGAGAAATGAGCGTTTCTTGCTTTAAAGAGCGCATCTCGCGAGCGGTGTGACGTAAGCATACTGTACGTCATTCAGTGTCGGTGCAGTGGTGACTCTGCAGTATGAGACGAACTTTGAAGACGGTGCTTCCGCTTATACACTAAAGCGGCCCGCTACTCCCAATGCTTTTAATGTATCATGGGAGGAGGAGTTATTTTTGGTAGAGAGCAGTGGATTAGCAAAGTGTTTAATTTGGCATAAAACACTCCAACTGATTAAGAAGTTCAATATCCAACGACATTATTCTTTACAACATGCTACTGAATATGACAAATATGTTGGTAATGAACGCCATAAATTAATACAACTTAAAGAAAATGTTTCTCAGGTACATTATATTAGAGTATCTATTTGATATTTACATTGTATTATAATATGATATATGATATATCATGAACTGTGATATATTATACTAAGATATATCATAATACTTGTATAATTTAAAATTACATATTACTAAATGTACTATAATAACTTATAATGCAATATAAATATCGAATAGATACTCTAATATAATGTAGCCTACCTGAGAAACGTCTTTTTAAGTTGTATTAATTTATGGTCATATCATATCATATCATATCATATCATATCATATCATATCATATCATATCATATCATATCATATCATATCATATCATATCATATCATATCATATCATATCATATCATATCATATCATATCGTATCGTATCATATCATATCATATCATATCATATCATATCATACATCATATCACATTATTATATATTATATTATATTATATTATATTATATTATATTATATTATATTATATTATATTATATATTAACAGGATGACAATAAGGTACTTAGTGAATCGGCTATGAGAATTAGCTACAAAATTTGCCACGAAATTGCAAAGGAATTGAAAACATTCAACGAAGGTGAATTCATCAAGCGATGTTTAATTATATTGGCAGATGAACTCTGTCCACAGCAAGTAGGGGAAGTGGAAGCCATACGCCTGTCTGGTAGAACCGTGGAGAGGAGATTGCAGTATGTGCGTATGGGTTATGTAAATAAGCCTAATGATTTGTGTGTGTGCATAGAGCGAAGTTTATTTCACTAAATTAATAAGAGTGTTAGAAATTCTGTAATGTACAATGGATTGATGTAATATCCTTATAAACTATTATGTACTGACAGACTGAATGACTAGAACAACCGTGGCTCTTGTTACATTAATGCAGGGAAGGTAGCTGTAATGCGAGTCCGCCACTGAGTGAGCGTTCTGCTCTGGCTTGGAATTGAAGTGCCTTGCGGAGCGAGAGCAGCTCTGGCCGACTAAATGGAGCCGCTCTCATGCCCGGCCCTGGTCTTGTACGTACCCTAAAAGCTACAAAACCGGAAGGTCGCGGGTTCGATTGCCGATGAAATAATGTACATTTTTTTGGATTGATCTACTTCTTCCGGCCGCTCTATGGCAATGCAATTTACACAGCCTCTGAAAGAAATGGACACCAAGGGCATTGATTTAATGAATTAAAATTAAAACCCTAGCATGTCTATCTCAAGTAAAGCAGGGTTATACAGTGACATCATTTTATTTTTACTAACATTTCTGATATTAACCTGGCTATACCTTTGAATCAACGGTTGCTATCCTCTTCCACGACTGGAGTTCGATGGCATAATATACAAACAAATCACTTTTACTAGGTATAGGAGGGAACAAAAGTAGTTCATCCATTTACGTAAACTTGGAAATATCACGTTTTTGAGTTTGATAATTTTCATTAGGTTTTTGTTTAATCAGAAAACAGTACAGTATTAACAATGAGTGTTTTTACTCACGAACTTAGCTATCCATACGGACGTATTCATTATGCAGTGTATATTATAGTGTCTACAGCACATTAGCGTACACTATAGAGAATGAAGTTAAATTGAAAAATAATCATAATATGGATATTTAAATACATTTTTCAAAATAGTGGCGGTTCATTTCCATACAGGCTTCAGTTCTAATGTATGTAATTCCAATTACCAGTTTCGTCCTTCGTACTAGTAACTCATGTTGAAATAATTCTGTACCTACTCTGAAAAAGAGTACCTTACGTACTGTAAATTCAATCTTCACTTCTGCTCGATCCGAAAAGATAAAATTACTCAGACATGCTATCTACTGTCCGTCCAAGTGGTTATGTCCCAGGATCGTAGAAAGGAGGGAAATCACGTGACTGTTAATTACTTAACGAGGCCCTTTTATTTAAGTTATTTTGAACAGTTGTATGGGTATAATATTACGTAGATGTCCAATTCCTAACAGAAATTAATGTTCTCAGAAAAGAGCTAAGACAGCCCAGCCACTAGCCTTTACAGAGAGGGAAACCCGGAATGCGACTTAGGCAAATGGACGACAGTACCTGTGCGAAAATGATGCAATATTGAAAGCTCTTTCGTCACTGGAAAACGCGAACATATTTTTGGAACGTACTGTGACGGTAAGGCTAGTATGACTGTATATGCGGTCTTGGATCTGTGTGGAAGACGGTTGAACTTCATTAGTAGAAGGGGTGGGAGTGAAGTACATTCAAAAACTCAGGTACAATAAAAATTGAAGTAAAAATAAAATGATGTCTCTGTATAAGAATCAGTGGAGAATGAATAAATAAATAAATATTTATTTGATCGTTCATCCGCTCGCCCATTCACTCACTCCTTCCCTCCATTTGTCAGCATTTCACTTCCTTCATAACGACCTCTTACGACGTAACTAACTTTATACTTGATGTTGCAACTAGAGGCCGTCTTTTTACCCGGCAGAACAAAAGTGCTTTCCATGTAACAGTCTTATGTTTTTATAGCCGCTCTATATAAGAGAAAAATGAAGGCGTCTGGTTGTACAGCAGAGCCCTCTCGAAGCACACAGATCGTGTATAACAACGGAGAGCAAGTCGGGGCTGGATTCTGCCAGAAAATCAATGTCCGACCAATCTTCCATATTCCCACACATTGTCCCGTATTGAAATTCATACAGCCACTTAGTGTTCGCGTCGCGCCTGCCTTTTATATCGCTAACACCGAGGATTTTGCGTGAGGCGCGGCGGGGGAGCAAGGGGCACTTTTCTCAAAAGGGGATGTTTTCAGGGGGTGCACAAAATGGATTTCCACACTCCCTATCCGTGTATTATAAAATGAGATTGTAAACTTGTGCCCACTTTTTATTCAGAGCTCTACATTCGATATCCAAAATGGATTATTCTGAATGAATTCGAATTATCTAATTCTATTTCTAACAACTCAACTGACAAGCTAGATAAATAGATTCCATGGCATGTTCCCATAATGGAAAACAGGCCTATGTACGACACAGGTTGTAATGAGCATTGTACCTTCGTTATAAAAGAAAGTGAAAACGGTTACCATCATCATCATCATCATCCTTCACGAATTAGGCCTCTGTAGACCTGTTTCGGCCCCATCTAGCAGTCTTCTTAAAGGTCTTCCTGGTCGACGATGTCCTCTAGGTTTATATTGCATCATAATTTTTGGGATTCTTGAATTTTCCATTCTTCTTACATGATCTAGCCAATTGAATTTGTATCTGCTGATTTTTTCTTGTACTGACTCTACTTCTAATTGTTCTAAAATGTCTTCATTCCTTTTTCGGTCTAAAAGAGTATATCCTGCTGTCCTGAAAAGTTTCATTTCCGTTGCTTTGATTCTGTTCATGTCTTTTTTCTCGCTTCCGTATAAAAGGGAGGGTAATGCTAGTGCATTATATATTTTTATTCTTGTAGATTTTTGTACTAATTTAGCTTTTAATGTATTGTTTATTATTCCTAGAATTTGTGTAAATTTGGTAATTTTCTTGTTCACATCTTTTTCATTTTGATAAGATATTTCACAACCCAGATAATTGAAATTTTGCACTTGTTCGAGGCATTAGTTATTGTGTATTATCTTACTTCTGACTGGGTCTTGTCCTAAAAATGCCATTACTTTTGATTTTTGTGCTGAAATTTCCATCCCAAAATCTTTTAATATTTTATTTAATGTATACAATCCTCTTTGTAAATTATCCTCTGAATTGGAAATTATGACTTGATCATCGGCATAGAGTAAGGTATTTAATGTTAGAGCACTGGTTATTTTGATTCTTGATGTGTAGATTTGGTTCCATTTTAAAATAATTTCATTTATATAGATATTAAATATTCCGACACGCTAACCTTACATAAGTACTTAATTCCGACACATAAAGTGAAACATTAAGGCAGCCTTACATAAGTGAAATTAATTACTTCCAGACCATTTTCATTAAATTTATTACTATAATCATGAAGTTAAACAAAGCTAAACAGTTCAATATGGTGACACAATACAACAGGATGATATGAAAAAAAAAAAAAAAAAGTAGGAAATATCAACCATATTCTTGATTGAAACTTTGGTACATAGAAAACATAATGTTTGATTAATAGTTGGTAGATGTATAGCGATAAAAAGTTCAGCTGGTAATATAACTTAGTGCAAATTTTGAAAGAAATTTTGCCAGATAAAAGAACGCAATTTTGATAAGTTTGAGTATTGGTCGGCGATAAAATATCTACATCAGCTGTGACCAAAACTCGAGCTGCAGAGATTACATGCGACAGACAGCCTATGAAGTAAGGAGACGGAGGAAAGGGTTACTTGGCATGAAAACTACAACCAGTGGTGGTTCCTGTACTAACATCTTGATCAATTCCGCGGATAAAAATCTCAAGTTTTGCTTATCAGTAATGTCACTGCTGTTATCAAGAGCCAGTGAATAATATACGATTTTTCTTGCTTCATTTTTTAACCTTCCTCTTGAATATAATCAGGAATTTTCTAAATTCTTCTCTCGATACTTGGTCTCTAATCTTGAGCGTTTCTCTAATTCTGAGCGCATCTCTAATCCTGAGCGTTTCTCTAATTCTGAGCGCATCTATAATCCTGAACGTTTCTCTGATTCTGAGCGTATCTCTAATCCTGAACGTTTCTCTAATTCTGAGCGTATCTCTAATCCTGAACGTTTCTCTGATTCTGAGCGTATCTCTAATCCTGAACGTTTCTCTGATTCTGAGCGTATCTCTAATCCTGAACGTTTCTCTGATTCTGAGCGTACCTCTAATCCTGAACGTTTCTCTGATTCTGAGCGTATCTCTAATCCTGAACGTTTCTCTGATTCTGAGCGTATCTCTAATCCTGAACGTTTCTCTGATTCTGAGCGTATCTCTAATCCTGAACGTTTCTCTGATTCTGAGCGTATCTCTAATCCTGAACGTTTCTCTAATTCTGAGCGTATCTCTAATCCTGAACGTTTCTCTGATTCTGAGCGTATCTCTAATCCTGAACGTTTCTCTGATTCTGAGCATATCTCTAATCCTGAACGTTTCTCTAATTCTGAGCGTATCTCTAATCCTGAACGTTTCTCTGATTCTGAGCGTATCTCTAATCCTGAACGTTTCTCTGATTCTGAGCGTATCTCTAATCCTGAACGTTTCTCTAATTCTGAGCGTATCTCTAATCCTGAGCGTATCTCTAATCCTGAACGTTTCTCTGATTCTGAGAGTATCTCTAATCCTGAACGTTTCTCTAATTCTGAGCGTATCTCTAATCCTGTGACGTTTCTCTGATTCTCAGCATATCTCTAATCCTGAACGTTTCTCTGATTCTGAGCGTATCTCTAATCCTGAACGTTTCTCTGATTCTGAGCGTATCTCTAATCTGAGCTGTATCTCTAACTGAACGTTTCTCTGATTCTGAGCGTATCTCTAATCCTGAACGTTTTCTAATTCTAATTCTGAACGCGTTTCTCTAATCCTGAACGTTTCTGAGCGTATTCTAATCCTGAGCGTGAACGTTTCTCTAATCCTGAGCGTATCTCTAATCCTGAACGTTTCTCTAATTCTGAGCGTATCTCTAATCCTGAACGTTTCTCTGATTCTGAGCATATCTCTAATCCTGAACGTTTCTCTAATTCTGAGCGTATCTCTAATCCTGTACGTTTCTCTGATTCTGAGCATATCTCTAATCCTGAACGTTTCTCTAATTCTGAGCATATCTCTGATCCTGAGCGTTTCTCTAAACCTGAGTATAATATGTACACCAATGAACTGTACAATATCCTAAACTATAATCGCTCTTGTTTAACCTACGACATAGAAAAGAGATACCGGTACTCGAGTGTTCCCTCTTAAAATACTCAAATATCAGTTGCACAGAATCGTAATGTTAGCAACCGGTTCATGAGAGAAATAGGATTGTTTCTGTTTCTGGGTTATTCCAAGTGATCCATATGTTGCAGCAGAAAAGACAAAATTAATTTTGATAAACAAAATTTCTCCTGACATTTTTTGTGACCTAATTCCTGTAAGAATTCTCTGTTTCCTATAGTACAAATTAACGCCCGCCATCATTCCTATTCAAGCAATCCAAGTACAATCTGAGAATCTGGCCGCTATTTTTCTTTACTACACCTACTGATCACTAGTTATCTCTTTTAACCACTGAATATGACCTCCTGTTTAAGTCCTAACCGAGATCGATGCACAGTAGAAATGCTTAACCAGGGGTCAGATGGCACTTTTAACTGGTGATTACACTAACCGACGTTGATGCACGTGGCTATCAGTGTTAGAGTTACATTTGAGTATTTTCTGTCGTGAAGTTAAGTATTTAGGCATTACAATTGACCAGCATTTACAACTGAATAAATACATTATGTATTTGGGCAATAGATTATGTAAAAGAATTTATTTCTTTGTTATACTTCGGTCATATTTATCAGTTAATTTTTACGTATAATATATTTAACTTTATTTCAATCTATTCTCTAGTATCGAATTTCAGTTTGGGGAAGTGCTTGTAATTCTAATCTCACTCCAATAATAACAGTTTAGAAAAGACAGATAAGACTTTCGCACACCGACTCGAAGAAGGTGTTGTCAAATGTCAGGTGCAGATGCTCAATGCTTGTCAAATCTAACTTCTGAATTTACAGATATTAGAGAAAGCATGGAAGTCATGTAATAGGGAAAGCGATAGGGTAAAATTTCGCTCGCCAGACAAACGGCACAATCATAAAAAGCCAGTGAATTATATTCGTAGCAGAAATAGCAAAAATATAATATTTGATTCCACAATGCAAGTTTTGCAACTCTGCATTAGCAACGATATCTCCCCCACCCTCTCTCTCTCTCTCTCTCTCTCTTACGTGCGGAGTTATGCCTTCATTCGTACGGTTTGGTATAGCAGCAAGTAACTCCAAGTGCAGTAAATCTCTTCGAACCCTAGACCTCTAGACAAGCGCGGAGGAATTACCGTCCTTGTACGGATTCCCACCCTGCAGATTATTCAGTTAATTGGGGGTAAGGGCTGTGAATATATTTGCAGACTGCACAATTGCAATTTACGTTAGCGACATGGCAGATCGTATATCTGTGACGAGAGTTAAAATACATTATAATAATAGTCTGCAGAAATTTTAATGTCATTATAACATATTTCCTTCTGTTGTTACTCAGAGACAAACTTGTATTCCCAATGTAAGAAATATAATTTGAATTGGGAGCGCAATTACGATCAGAATTAGGATGTGGACAAGAATTATAGGCCCTATCATTCACAGCAATAAAATCTTAGGATCACGATCAGAGTCATCATCAAGATTTTTCTCCTTATCAGGACTACAGTATGTTACGATCAAGATTACAGATACGATCAGAGAGTTAGGTATACGAACAAGTAACTAGAGAGACGCTCAGGATTAGAGACAGCGTATTATAAGGATGAGAGAAACGCTCAGGATTAGAGATATGCTCAGAATTAGAGATATGTTCAGAATTAGAGAAACGCTCAGGATTAGAGATATGGCATGTATTAAAGATACGATCAGGATTAAAGATTTGCTCAGGGTTAAAGATATGCTATTTATTAGAGATACGATTAGGATTAGAGATTTGCTCAGAATTAGAGACATGGCTCAGAAAAAGAGATACGCTCAGGGTTATAGAAGTGCTTGGAATTACAGATATGATCAGAATAACACAAACGCTCAGGATTAGAAATATGCTATGTACTAAACATATGATCAGGATTAGAAATAGTCTCAGGATTAGAAAATGTACTCGGGATTAAGGATATGGTCAGAATAACGGAAACGCTCAGGATTAGAGGTACGCTCAGGATTAGAGATACGCTTAGCATTAGAGAAACGCTCAGGATTAGAAATAAATATAACGCTCGGGATTAGAGATTAGAATAAAAATGCTCAGGATTATAGATATGCTCAGAATTAGAGAAACGATAAGGATTAGAGGAATGCTGAGGATTAGAGAAACGCTCATGACTACATGATTAGAGATATGCTCAGAATTAGAGAAATGATCAGGATTACATGATTAGATATATGCTCAGAATTAGAGAAACGATCAGGATTAGAGGTACGCTCAGAATTAGAGAAACGCTCAGGATTAGGGGTATGCTCACAATTAGAGAAACGCTCAGGATTAGAGAGATAAATACTATCAGAATGATAGACAAACGAATAACAGAAACGCTCACGATTAGAGGCTATATTCAGAATTAGAGAAACGCTCAGAATTAGAGGTAGAAACGCTCAGAATTAGAGAAACGCTCAGAATTAAAGAAATGCTCAGAATTAGAGATACGTTCAGAAATAAAGAAATGCTCAGAATTAGAGATACGTTCAGAATTAGAGAAACGCTCAGGATTAGAGATATGCTCAGAATTAGATAAATGCTCAGGATTAGAGATACGCTCAGAATTAGAGAAACGCTCTGGATTAGAGATACGCTCAGAATTAGAAAACGCTCTGGATTAGAGATACGCTCAGAATTAAAGAAATGCTCAGAATTAGAGATACGTTCAGAATTAGAGAAACGCTCAGGATTAGATAAGATATGAAACGTTCAGGATTAGAGATATTAGAGAAACGCTCAGGATTAGAGACACGCTCAGAATTAGAGAAACGCTCTGGATTAGAGATACGCTCAGAATTAGACAAACGCTCAGGATTAAAGATATGCTCAGAATTAGATAAATGCTCAGGATTAGAGATACGCTCAGAATTAGAGAAACGCTCTGGATTAGAGATATGCTCAGAATTAGAGAAACGATCAGGATTAGAGGTATGCTCAGAATTAGAGAAACGATCAGGATTAGAGATACGCTCAGAATTAGAGAAACGCTCAGGATTAGAGAATTAAAGAAATGCTCATGAATTAGAGATATGCTCAGAAATAAAGAAATGCTCAGAATTAGAGATACGCTCAGAATTAAAGAAATGCTCAGAATTAGAGATACGCTCAGAATTAGATAAATGCTCAGGATTAGAGATATGCTCAGAATTAGAGAAATTAGAGAAACTCTGGATTAGAGATATGCTCAGAATTAGAGAAACGCTCAGGATTAGAGATATGCTCAGAATTAGAGAAACGCTCAGGATTAGAGATACGCTCAGAATTAGAGAAACGCTCAGGATTAGAGATATGCTCAGAATTAGAGAAACGATCAGGATTAGAGGTATGCTCAGAATTAGAGAAACGCTCAGCATTAGAGGTATGCTATGTAATTAGAGAAACGATCAGATTAGATTATAGATTTTACCATCAGGATTAAAAATATATGCTCAGAATAACAGAAACATTCAGGATTAGAGATACGCTCAAATTTCAAAATTAGTATTAGAAATACGGTCAGAATTATAGATTTTGCTAGGGATTAAAGATATTCTCAGAATAACAGAAACGCTCAGGATTATATATATACACGCTCAGAATTAGAGAAACGCTAAGGATTAGAGATATGCTCAGAATTAGATAAACGTTCAGGATTAGAAATATGCTATGTATTAGAAATACAACCAGGATTATAGATTTGCTCCGGATTAAAGATATGCTCAGAATAACAGAAACGATTAGGATAAGAGGTACACTCAGAATTAGAGAAACGTTCAGGATTAGAAATATGCTATGTATTAGAAATACAATCAGGATTATAGATTTGCTCCGTATTAAAGATATGCTCAGAATAACAGAAACGATTAGGATTAGAGGTACACTCAGAATTAAAGAAACGTTCAGGATTACAAATATGCTATGTATTAGAAATACGATCAAAGATTTGCTCGGGATTAAAGATATGCTTAGAAAAACAGAAACGCTCAGATTTAGAGAAACGCTCAGGATTATAGATGTGCTCAGAATTATAGAAATGCTCAGGATTAGAGATAGGCTATGTATTAGAAATACGATCAGGATTATAGATTTGCTAGGGATTAAAGATATGCTCAGAATAACAGAAATGCTCAGAATTAGAGATACGGTCAGAATTAGAGAAACGCTCAAAAATGGCAGATGAGGCACATTTCGAATTGAATGGAGGTGTTAACACTCATAACTGCAGAATATGGACAGAAGATAATCCGAACACAATTATACAGCAAGGATTACATGATCTCAAGGTTACCATCTGGTGTGGCTTTGCGTCACATTTCATAATATGATCGCATTTCTATGAAGAAGTTGAAAATAGACAAACAAAAACAATGACGGTAACCGGGCAGCGATATTTTCAAATGTTGCAAGACTTTGCAATACCAGCGTTACAGAATCATGAAATCGAAAACATTGTTTTCATGCAAGACGGCGCTCCACCTCACATACACAATAATGTAAAAACACTATTGCGCAACACATTTGGTGATCGTGTAATAAGTAGGCATTTCCCGAACAGTTGGCCTTCTAGGTCACCGGACATAAATCCAGCTGACTACTGGTTATGGGGTTATCTCAAAGGAAAGGTATTTCTTAGTAGACCTAGTACACGTGAGGAGCTGAAACAGTCATTATCGGATGTCATTGAAAACATCCCTAGGAATGTGCTTACTAATGCCGTTTATAGCATAGAACAGTGATGTCAATTGATGTCCGTAGGAGCAAGCGCGCGCTTTAGAGCTCAGGAGAGCCTGAGCGCTTTACAGCGGAAAGGAAAGAGACAGACGAAAGAGGTGGTATATACTGCTTGGTCGAGCTATATTCAGGGATGGCCAGCACTGATTCAATAGATAGAGGGAAGAGAACTTATTGAAACTGTATCCACGGTAATTTTTAGATATGCCTGAGAAGTAGGCCTGTAAGTGCATTATAAGAATGTAAGTTTTAATTTTAATACTCATTTTCCACAAGTTTGAATTTTTTTATTCAAAAGAAATATTTTCTCAACTTTTCGTATAGAAAAGTGAAATTTTCAGGTATATGCCTATTTATTTAGTAGCCTTACAGAATGTTTTCGTAAATCTAATATACCGTAAATATGTCCTATTACTGAAGATAGTGTATTAAAAATTTTGAAAATATTCGCATGGAAATTGTTTGTAAGGAAATGAAGTAACAAAGCAACTACTGTTACATCATAAGCAAAAGATACGTGCTCATGTGTTGTAAAAATGTCAGCTCTATAGCTTCAGCAGATTTCGAGATAATTTAATATTCTGATGATAGGAAGTTGCTCACAAATATCACCTTAAAAGCATTATTGCGATAAGAGTTTTGTTATGTAATATTAGTTACACTTAAACAGATACAGTACCTAGGTAACTTTGCTTTGTACTGTAATATTGTTTTGATTAGTTTATTGATTACTTCTGTAAGGCTAAAGATACCATCAATATCAATTCCAACTTATCATGTCATACTCAACCTCTTTCTTTGGAATATCACTTTCTTTATGAATGATGTGTTTCATCCACTTAATACAGTATAATGTTATACTACTATGGAATTTAAGTGAATATTCCTTCTTAACTCTCTATTATGTTATTAAGATTTAAAACACAAGTGCAATATTAAGAAATCAGTGTTAGTACTTTTGTTTTACAGACAATATAGATAATAATAATAGTAAATTGCCCCCCATTGAGGGTAGCCCTTACGGACTCAGTATATCCTCAAAAAAAATATTATACATATGTAAACATAGATATTAAATTTTAAAGAAGGGAAACAAAGAAAAGGGCGTGAAAAATTACAATTGCTATTAATGTGGCACCATGTGATTAATTAGGATTTGGCAGGATTTTTTAACACAATTACCACAATGTCATCCCTCAAAGATGTTGGCAGAGCAAACTGCCGTCGAAATTCTTCGAAAAAAGCTGGTATAGTCCCTCGAGCACCTATGAGCAAGCCGAATACCTCAACGTGAATTAAGGCATATTTCAGCTTGAAATAGTTGACTGTAGGCTCATAGATCGACTTCTTCTCAAGGTGGACCTCGGCTGACTGATGACATCCTACTTCAAAAGTATCGTGGGGTCCACAATGATGCCCTGTTTAGTGTCAGCATTGTACGCTAAAATATCTACTCGTCTCGTTGACCCATTTTCAGCTAGACAGGAGATTTCTTCTTCTACTATCCAGCCCTTATTTCTTAATGCGGCAGCAATTTTGGTTCTTACAAGATGATTTCTGATATTAAACAGAAAGGAGCCATATAAAAATAACGACATAAAATTTCACGTTCCGTTTGAAGTTTGTGTACCACTGTTCTTTCATTCCAACAGGTTGCTTATTCATATACACAACCCTTCCTTTTTCCATTCATTCATTCATTCATTCATTCATTCATTCATTCATTCATTCATTCATTCATTCATTCATTCATTCATTCATTCATTCATTCATTCATTTATTTTATTCCATAGATCTTACATGAGCAATGAAGCTTTAAGATGTGGAACATGTCAACATTTTACAATATTACAATTACAATTTTTACAAATTTTTATAGTTTTACAATTTAGTAATTTTCTACAATTTTTACAATTTTGTACAATTTTTTTTACATTTTTTTACATTTTTTTTACATTTTTTTACATTTTTTTTACATACTTAGCGCTTGCTGCCCGCGCACGACGTCAAGGTCAGAAAAATGCGCTTGCTTTGACATCACTGGCATAGAAGAAAGACTATATTTCTTCTTGAGCAATACGGTGGCCGTCATATTTAATTTTTTCGTGTTTTAATAAAATCACATTCCTTTACGAACAAATTAGTGTTTTTATTTTTATGGAATCTAAAAATTTGACAAAATTATTAACATTTAAAAGTGAGAATTTCCTTTTGAATAACCTTATAATATATTCATCGCAGAAAATTATCTAGTCGTGTTTTATTTCGTATCGTAGGTTCCCAAGGTAACGGCGCCGAGCGCTTTGCCGGACGATGATGGCTGGTTCCCGGGCAACGCGGCACTGACCTGCCGGCAAAAACTATTACGCACTTCGCTCTTGTTTCCGCAGAAGCAGATTCTGTTATTAAACGTTACGCAGTCGCTTTCCTTCACAGCTGTTTTCTAAGCGAGTGATATCTATTGGGTCAGGATATGCTAAGCAATTCCTTGCCTCTGGGCAGACACAGTCACAAATTGTCAGTTTTCAAAAGATAAGTTAGCAGGTCGCGACAGCTGCTACCTTGACGGTTGACAAGTGACTGTTAAAAACTGCTACTGCAGAAACTAGTTTTTACGCCTGCCTTTGTTTGCCGAAGAGTTTTTGAACACAAAATTCGCTGTGTTTATTGCCTGTCCAACAAGTGTCGACATCAAAGAGTACACCATTACTTCCTATTAAATGACGACTTTGGAGTTTGGAGGACAGGAGTTCGAGTTTTTATCACTGTCTTGTACTTGATGCTGCAAAGAGAGAGAAAGAGAGGGAGAGAGATTTTCACGAACCTAACCAACATATGTGATACCGAAAGAATGGTTTCGGTCAAACTGTCTGTCAGTCTGTCTGTGTGTCTGTACAGAGATTTCTCATCTTTTCATATGCACAATTCAATGGCGTTTGGGTAAAGGGATTTAAGTCATAAAAATGAGTTTTGAGATAAATTAAAATTAATCTTTGGACCCTTATTGGAAATAATTTTCTACACAAAACACATCAACTGCCAGTATTCTTTTATTTCTTACACACCCACTTGTAGAATTTAACATGTATAATCACCTACGGAACAAAACTCCATTTGCACAAACAAATGACCAGGGGCAAGTAGTCTATTTATGGAGATTAATTTTATCATTTGTGTTTTTTAATATTGTGGTCGGCGGAGATTGCTGGAGATTGAAATTGAACGGATTACATCAGGTTTTTGTCTATGCGGATGACGTGAATATGTTAGGAGAAAATTTACAAACGATTAGGGAAAACACGGGAATTTTACTTGAAACAAGTAAAGAGATGGGTTTGGAAGTAAATCCCGAAAAGACAATCTGATTATGTCTCGTGACCAGAATATCGTACGAAACTGAAACATAAAAATTGGAGATTTATCTTTCGAAGAGGTGGAAAAATTCATATATCTTGGAGCAACAGAAAACAAATATAAATGATACTCGGGAGTAAATTAAACACAGAATAAATATGGGAAATGCCTGCTTGGCGGAGATTAATGGAAATTTTAGAAAATACAATTATTTTGGAATTGGAATATTAATTCAGTATACATTTTTTTTTTACTTTACTTGGTTATTAAACGACGCTGTATCAACTACGAGGTTATTTAGCGTCTATGAATTTGATGATAGCGGGATATTTGGCGAGGTGAGGCCAAAGATTCGCCATAGATTACCTGACATTTGCCTTACGGTTGGGGAAAACCTCGGAAAAAACCCAACCAGATAATCAGCCCAAGCGGGAATCGAACCCGCGCCCGAGCGCAACTCCGGATCGGCAGGCAAGCGCCTTAACCGACCGAGCTACGCCGGTGGCTAGTATAAATATTAATTTCCAAATAATTAACATTATAGGTTCGTTGGATTCTGGTAAAGGTGCGGTTTGGTCAATAGACAATATTTGTTGGATTGAGACTGTATTTAACACACACATATTAAAAACGAAAAAAACTTGCAGCCCTCAAATTAACACTTTAAAATTAATGAAATGTTGAATTCTCCGTCTTTTGAGTTCAGTAATGTAATCAGAACATCTGGAATGCCATGTAATATAGCCTACTTGGATATACAACAAATTCAAGTGAAAAAAAAAATCCGAAAAAAAAACTCAGAATATGAAATTCACTATAAAACGACACAATAGTAATAATTCGCCAATGTGTTCATATTTCGCTATTAGAACTCTATTTCGTGATTTGTCGCGATTGTTTTATCCGCATATTATTAATCAGAATCAATAAATTCGTAAATATTAGTAAAATTCAATTGCAAATCTATTATGTCGTGATTTTCACCATCTCCATAAACACCCGGACCTGCAAATGACTTAAATGCCTTTACCCAACACCATTGTGTTTATCCCAGAACGATGGACATGAAAAAATAATTTTTATCCATGACCATAACGAAAAACATGCCTTTACTAAATACTTTTGCGTTTGTAAAGTAGGCTTTTATTCAACATTACTTTATTTCACTAGTGAGATAAAGACTTTACCTCACAGTTTGAACTTTATCTCACAGTTCATTAGTCTTTTCCTAGTACCCGGGCACACATGTATACTTTTCCATTCAACTATTACTCAAGAAGTTAATATATTAGTTACTAGATGTCACTACCACTACTTCTTTATTACCATTTCTTAAATATACATACACTCAATCTCCTTCTCTTTTCTCTATCTGCTACGTCGTAATTTGTACATTACATCCATATCTAATATACATTATTTAAAATTTTGTAATAATTTACCTTTTGGGATGCGAGGAGACTTGAACCTACGAAGTTGGGTTTATAGGATTTTAAAACAACACGCGTAATACGCGTTAGTCAACTGAGCTAAACAGACACGATGATTAATTAAGTTTTAATATTCCTTTTAAGTTTACAGAAGTAAAATGCGAAATTATTTTAATCACAATAGTCCCGTAAAAACTTCTAAATAATCCCTGAAACTTCAAAAAGACGAAAATGCACGTTTAAAATGAAAAATATATATTAAAATTATATAATTCATTATAATTTGTTATTTATCCAACGCCTTAAATACCATTCTTTACTAATCATAGCCTCCTACATCATGACCTACCTAGTACACGTATTGATTCTAAAATCCATGCCATGATATGTGATTACATGAGGACTTATTTTCAACATATTTTCTTTTATAAAACATGATTTTTCGTTATGGTCATGGATAAAATTACGTATGGTAGTTGTGAGCGTGATCTTTATTGCACTCGTGTAATTCAAGCACTCGGCTGACGCCTCGTGCTTAAATCTTTCCACTCGTGCAATAAAGATGCACTTACCTCACAAGTACCATAAATAACTATTATTACGTAATGAAAAATTAATGATCTTAGGTCTACTTGAAATCAGACACACATTGGCGATTCACTCAAAATTAAATTTTAAAATTGTCTTTATTATTATTATTATTATTATTATTATTATTATTATTATTATAGGATAACAGGCAGGGTTTGGAATTGAACGGGTTACATCAGCTTCTTGTCTATGCGGATGACGTGAATATGTTAGGAGAAAATACACAAACAATTAGGAAAACATGGAAATTTTACTTGAAGCAAGTAGAGCGATCGGTTTGGAAGTAAATGCCGAAAAGACAAAGTATATGATTATGTCTCGTGACCAGAATATTGTACGAAATGGAAATATAAAAATTGGACATTTATCCTTCGAACAGGTGGAAAAATTAAAATATCTTGGAGCAACAGTAACAAATATAAATGACACTCGGGAGGAAATTAAACGCAGAATAAATATGGGAAATGCGTGTTATTATTCGGTTGAGAAGCTTTATCATCCAGTCTGCTGTCCAAAAATCTAAAAGTTAGAATTTATAAAACAGTTATATTACGGGTTGTTCTGTATGGTTGTGAGACTTGGACTCTCACTCTGAGAGGAACATAGGTTCAGGGTGTTTGAGATTAAGGTGCTTAGGAAAATATTTGGGGCTAAGCGGGATGAAGTTACAGGAGAATGGAGAAAGTTACACAACACAGAACTTCACGCATTGTATTCTTCACCTGACATAATTAGGAACATTAAATCCAGACGTTTGAGATGGGCAGGGCATGTAGCACGTATGGGCGAATCCAGAAATGCATATAGAGTGTTAGTTGGGAGACTGGAGGAAAAAGACCTTTAGGGAGGCCGAGACGTAGATGGGAGGATAATATTAAAATGGATTTGAGGGAGGTGGGATATGATGATAGAGACTGGATTAATCTTGCACAGGATAGGGACCGCTGGCGGGCTTATGTGAGGGCGGCAATGAACCTTCGGGTTCCTTAAAAGCCATTTTGTAAGTAAGTAATTATTATTATTATTTTATTATTATTATTATTTAGAACAACGACCTCGACCCAATTTGAACATGGGCACGAAACTTTCGACTTTAGCTGAACCCAGAAAAATCACAGACAATAACTATGGGGCATCAACGTTTGTTAAACACTATTATCATACCAAATCTTTCTCCAATTAAAATAAACGGCACTGAATTTCCGTTTAGTTAATTACTAAAAATTTAAATTGGAATATTTCAGTTGCAGAAAATTAATATAAATTTTTAAATCTCTGACTTTATATACATCAATCAATTTTAAGGCTATGGAAACCATACTTATGTAAATGCATGCATAAGCATTTTAATCACCAGTGTATAAATGCGTTTGATATGTTTTTCACCTACTTCTATTAATTGTCTGTCAGAAAACTCACCTGAGGATGACTTATAAAAAGTCGAAACTATTTGTGATATTTAAAGTTGTAACATGATGTAACAGAATTTATTTTTCTGCCACCATATATTTGATAAGTATTTGACTGAAAATACAAAATTATTATTGACTTAATTTCACAAAGACTTATCTGAATCAACATGACCTTTAAATTTAAGATTAAATCGTTTATACACGGACATCATTTTATTTTTACTAACATTTTTAATATTAATCTGGCTATACCTTTCTAATAACGATTCAAACAGGAAACACCGTTCGCTACCCCCTTCCACGACTGGTGTTCGATGATACTGGCGTAAAATATAAATCACTTTACTAGGTATAGGAGGGAAGAAAAGTAGTTCATCCATTTATGTAAACTAGGAAATATCGCAATTTTGAGTTTGATAATTTTCATTAGGTTTTTGTTTAATCAAAATACAGTACTGTATTAACACTCAGTGTTTTTACTCACGAATTGAGCTATCCATTCGGATGTATTCATTATGCAATGTATATTGTACTATTACAGCACCTTAGCGTACAATATAGAGAATTAAGTTAAATTGAAAAATAATCATAATATGGATATTTAAAGACATTCTTGAAAATGGTGGCCGTTCATTTCGATACAGGCTTCAGTTCTAATGTGCATATTATCGCACTATAGACTATTGTACGTAATTCCAATTACCAGGTTCGTCCTTCGTACTAGTAACTCATGTTGAAATAATTCTGTACCTACTCTATAAAAGAGTACCTTACGTACTGTAAATTCAATCTTCACTTCTGCCCGATCCGAAAAGATAAAATTACTCAGACATACTATCTACTGTCCGTCCAAGTGGTTATGTAGTAGGGTCGTAGAAAGGGAGAAAATCACGTGACATTTAATTACTTAAAGAGGCCCTTTTATTTAAGTAATTTAAACAGTTGTATAATATTACGTAGACGTCCAATTCCTAACAGAAATTAATGTTCTCAGAAAAGACCTAAGACAGCCCAGCCACTGGCTGGCGAATAAAGGCTGGTGGGGGAAACCGGGATACGACGTAGGCAAATGGATGACAGTACCTGTGCGAAAATGATTCAATATTGAAAGGTCATTCGTCACTGGAAAAAGCGAACCTATTTTTGGAACGTACTGTTTACTATGACCGTAAGGCTACTATGACTGTATATGCAGTCTAGGATCTGTATGGAGGACGATTGAACTTCATTAGTAGAAGGGGTGGGAGTGAAGTACATTCAAAAACTCAGGTACAACACAAATTGAAGTAAAAATAAAATGATGTCCCTGTACAATCGGCCCTGAGTGTACTAAGATACAACTGGATCTAGACTGACAACTTGCTTAGAACTTAAGTTGGAGAAGAGAAAGCCCTGATCTGCACAAGTCAGACCATGTAAGCGTGTACACTGTACTTATCTAACAGTACTGCACGGCAAATCAAATTTGTCTGTGGCCTGGCCCTCCCCACCCCGCGACCACACCGGCCGTTATGTACGGCTTCAAATCTTCCCCTTGACACTAACTTCCATGCATGATTCTACCGCAATGCATTAATTTTCCAACCCCTTCTGTTTTTACTCCATCATCGACGTTGTAATGCAGGAATAAAGAACCCAATAATCACTGTGGTTACACAGCGCCCAGACATGATGAATGTGCAAATGCCGGCCAGGTACCTGCTTGGGGCGGCCACTTCTTCACCAACAGGCAAAACCAGCGCTTCCTACGTCTTTGATTCTCATCACAGTAAACAATAACATCACTGACATAGTTACCGAGGATTTTTTGTCTCTTATTCTTTCTCCTCTTTAAATTTATCTTCCGGCTTTCTCAATTTCCTTGTCTTTCTCCTTCTTTCATTACCTTTTCTATCCCTACATTTCTTTCTCTATTTTCTCCATTTCTTCTTCTATTATCGTTTCATTCTTATGTCTCGTGACGAGAATATTGTACGAAATGGAAATATAAAAATTGGAGATTTATCCTTCGAAGAGGTGGAAAAATTCAAATATCTTGGAGCAACAGTAACAAATATAAAATGATACTCGGGAGGAAATTAAACGCAGAATAAATATGGGAAAATTCCTGTTATTATTCGGTTGAGAACCTTTTGTTATCTAGTCTGCTGTCAAAAAATCTGAAAGTTAGAATTTATAAAACAGTTATATTACCGGTTGTTCTTTATAGCTGTGAAACTTGGACTTTCACTTTGAGATAGGAACAGAGATTAAGGGTTTTTGAGAATAAGGAAAATATTTGGGGCTAAGAGGGATGAAGTTACAGGAGAATGGAGAAAGTTACACAACGCAGAGCTGCACGCATTTTATTCTTCACCTGACATAATTAGGAACATTAAATCCAGACGTTTGAGATAGCCAGGGCATGTAGCATGTATGGGCGGATCCAGAAATGCATATAGAATGTTAGTTGGGAGGCCGGAGGGAAAAAGACCTTTGGGGAGGCCGAGACGTAGATGGGAAGATGATATTGAAATGTATTTGAGGGAGGTGGGATATGATGATAGAGACTGGATTAATCTTGCTTAGGATAGGGACCGATGGCGGGCTTATGTGAGGGCTGCAATGAACCTCCGTGTTCCTTAAAAGCCATTTGTAAGTAAGAAAGTAAAGAAAAAGTAGATTTTTTTTCGGTAAGGAAGCGAAATTTTTATTTCAAACCGAATTTATTCGTAAAAATAAAATTCGTTAAATTAAAATGTTTTAAAATTAAATTTTACGAGAAAATGCAGGATATGGAAACTGATTTCGTAATACTTAATTTCGTTATATTGATATTTTATCGTGGATACAGTATAAGATCTATTTTCTTATTGGTACGAGTGGTACCATCGCGGTTAAGGCATTGCGTTAAAAGCCGGAAGATCATGGGTTCGATTCTCGATGGGATTATTTTTC
Organism: Periplaneta americana; assembly: GCA_025594305.2. Classification (NCBI taxonomy): domain Eukaryota; kingdom Metazoa; phylum Arthropoda; class Insecta; order Blattodea; family Blattidae; genus Periplaneta; species Periplaneta americana. The sequence continues at coordinate 23,977,569 of JAJSOF020000035.1, forward strand.
ATTGATATAATCCTTCCCGCTGTGCTACATCCCTAGAGTTCACTTACCCTCTAACAGAACTGAATAACAGGAGGTATTTCCTTGGACCGATTGATCTGGTAATGGATGTTCCTTCGAGTCCATTCACGATTCCGCTACACAGTGTGTAATCGGCGTAACATATGGCTGAGAAAACAAATTCATCACCAAATTTATGCCTTAGGAGAGCCTTCAAACCAATGTTACCAATTTCACACAGAAATAACAAAACTAATTATATAAAAATAAAATATTTTTAGGCACCCTATAACCAAAGAATTATTCAGATCGATTAAAAATACTTTAAACGCATTTTTGTGTAGACAAATCGCATGTCTGGTAACCGGGGATTAAACCCAGATCCGCTGTTTGGGTGGCGCATATATTTCACAGGACAGGACCTCCATAACTCTTTCCTTCGAATACTTCTTGAACAATTAACAAAATTGAGAGTAGGAGAAAAAGAATTATGTAGGCAATTAAAACAGTTTAAGGAGTAAAAAAAAGGAGAGAAATGTTTGTAAGAGATAAGAGAACAATCCACTGTGAGGGCTGCATCTGATACAAAAACCTCCCCTGGAAAGGGACAGCTGCAAGTGTTTTTGTCACCCACAAAAGGGGATCGGAGGAAGGGTAAATTGTTATTCGCATTCGGTAATGACCACCATGCAACGGAGATAGAATGTAAATTTGCTTGTATTGTGAGCATTGCCAAATTCTTTGCGAACAATTAAGCTTAAAATTCTTTGTAATGTCATAATAAGGATCACTAAAAATTTAAGAATTCTGCGTACCACAACACACAGCCAAAAAAATTGTCACTAAGTTTAATAATATAATACTAAACTGCCCCCCCATTGAGGGTAGCCCTTACGGACTCAGTATATCCTAAAAAAATATTATACATATGTAAACATAGATATTAAATTTTAAAGAAGGGAAACAGAGAAAAGGGCGTGAAACATTACAATTGCTATTAATGTGGCGCCATGTGATTAATTAGGATTTGGCAGGATTTTTTTTAACACAATTATCACAATGTCATCCCTCAGAGATGTTGGGAGAGCAAACTGCCGTCGAAATTCTTCGAAAAAAAGCTGGTATAGTCCCTGGAGCACCTATGAGCAAGCCGAATACCTCAACGTGAATTAAGGCATATTTCAGCTTTAAATAGTTGACTGTAGGCTCATAGATCGACTTCTTCTCAAGGTGGACCTCGGCTGACTGATGACATCCTACTTCGAAACGTATCGTGGGGTCCACAATGATGCCCTGTTTAGTGTCAGCATTGTACGCTAAAATATCTACTCGTCTCGTTGACCCATTTTCAGCTAGACAGGAGATTTCTTCTTCTACTATCCAGCCCTTAGTTCTTAATGCGGCAGCAATTTTGGATCTTACAAGATGATGTCATTATACGAAAGTAATTTCATAAGTCATGGCAACTATATTATATCAACCAATAAAGCTGCAGGAATAGAAATTCACTATATGCGATTGAAGATCACTGGAATGTGCTTTGCAATGCTAGTACCAAATTGGGTCCGGGTACACCAGGCAATGGGTAAGAGAAATTGAAAAATGTGTAAATAGAAATCATTGTTTTATTATGAACAAAAAGGAAACGAAGTATATTACACACAGCTAACACCTTTCAAAATAACACAACATAAATCATGCCTTTTTGTTATTTCTTATACAGGGTTTTAAAAAATTTTATGCTCGACCATGCCGAAATGTAGTAATTATACATCTGGTAGCAGTACTTTAATGCATGTCATTAAAGTACACCTATTCATTAAAGTTCAGGTTTTCGATTATTCTCGGATATGCAATCCAAAGATAACGAGGGAAACGTCACGGAGGCTGGAAATCCAATACTGTCGCAGAAGGTTATGTTCTATTACTATAATAATTAGCGTTAATTGTAAATAATATTCAAATAAATTCAATTTGTCATCTCGTTTTTCAATTCTAAATCAATTTCCAGATTATACCAAAATTAGTTCATGTTATTCTCTACATCAAGGTCAATGCCATTATTGTTCCTCGGAAAAAATCAATACTTTCGCGTCTGCGCACATCTCACACGAGTTATACACAAGGTCACTTCCGATCTTGAGTCAGATACATAATAAAATGATACTTCTGAATAATTTCAAGTTAGAAATATGGTAGAGCATAAAAATTCGTATGAAACTTTCCTATAATGGTAATTAAGATGCTCGTATGAAAATTATGAAACTCGCTTGCGCTCGTTTCATAAACAAACATACTTGCGTCTTAATTACTATCAGTATAGGCTCGTTGCATAATGTACTAATCCAATATTTTAGGAGGCGATAGTATGCATCAAAACAAGAAAATAATGTCTAATAAACATGGGTCGTACAACACATACCTTCTGAGATATGAACACTTGTTCATAGAAGGTGCTCAATGTGACGTCCATTCATGGCAATGCATTTCTCTGCCCTACAATACAGCAGACTACCAGATAATCATACCGTAGTTGACATCTTTGGCATGGAATAACGATACGTCGCAAGGAATACTGAAAACAAAAGTCTGATTGCGGATATGAGCGGGGTTCAGCAGAGATGGTGTTGTGAATTTTCGTAATCAGCATGTGTGGACTGATGAAAATCCCCATGCAGTTGAAGAAACAAGGTATCAGCACCGATTCTTAGTCAACTTACGGGCAGGCGTTCTTGGTGATAGATTAATAGGACCATACGTACTACCACAGAGATTAACTGGGAATCGTTATCAGGACTTTCTTATTAACGTATTAAAACAAATTTCAAAGAGTGCGTGATTCCTTACGCCGAGGGGCAGAGGAATGTATTGCCATGAATGGACGTCACATTGAGCACCTCCTATGAACAAGTGTTCAGATCTCAGAAAGTATATGTTGCAGGATCCATGTTTATTAGATATTATTTTCTTGTTTTAATGCATACTAGCACCTCCTAAAATATTGGCTACTTTTTTTAACACCCTGTATAATTGTAATGCAGTTTAGGAGGTACGAAAGTAAATTAAAAAAATATATTTTGGGGGCACACTAGCAAAAAAGTTTGAATACCATTGATTTAAACTATGTACATTAGAATACGCTATTTTAAATATTTACACTATGACAAAGAATGTAGGTCTACATTAATCAAACATTATTTACAGTAGGCCTATTAATTAAGCACAGTATTGTGTATTGTGATGAAAGTTTTTTTTTATTTCATTATATTATACCTTATTTATTTTGTAAATAGTGTATAAAGGAGCTTTAGATATTGACTGCTTTCAAAAGCCGATTCTCAATAACGCTGTTATTCGTCTGCAGAATAAGATATTTCTTCAAATATAATTTTTGTGGAATATAATTTTTATTTTTCAAACATTAATTTTGTCCTTCATTATGAAACATCATTTATTTGATACAAATAATTAACACTAAATTGTAATTGTTTAACTCTTCAAATTACATGTAAATAAACACATCTACAGGGCTATTTTATTATTATTATTATGATATTATTATTATTATTATTTGAATACTTACAAATGGCTTTCAGAACCGAAGATTCATTATCGGCAGCTGAACTGTCGCCTAGGTGACAGATTAATGATCTCTATCATCATATCCCGACTCCCTCAAATCCATTTTAAATTATCCTCCCATCTACGTTTTCTTCCCAAGGGGTCTATTTACGACCATTTCCAATGCTCTATATGCATTTCTGGATTCCCCCATGAAAATAAAACATGCCCTGCATCTCAAACGTCTGGTTTCGTTATTCCTAGAAATGCATCTTCCGTGTACTTAATAAGATTGCAGTTCTCGAATGGAACTTTCTCCATTCTTGTAACTTCATCCCTCTTAGCCCCAGATATTTTCCTAAGAATCTTTTTCAAACGCTCGTTAATTGTTCCCATCTCAAATTGAGAGTCTTAGTTTGACAACATACAGAACAAAGATGTCTTTTTATAAATAACGAAACATTTTTTGACAGCAGACTAGATGACAAAATTTTCACGAATAACTTTACATGGCATTTCGGAAATTTGTTTATTACCCCTCCTAAAAAGTGTCGATTTTCTTGAGCATTGCTACAAGATGATTTACATTTTTCCACTCTGAAGGATGAAATCACTCAATTTTTACTTTTCATTTGTCAATATTCTCGCATCAATTCAGCTGTCTTTGTGATTTTGATTTACTTCCAAACATCATTCAAATTCGTTATCAGTAAAATTCGGAAACTAATCGTTCTGATTTTTCCTAATCATATCATCATCATCATCATGATGATCATCATCATTATTATTATTATTATTATTATTATTATTATATAATTATTCCATTATTATTTTGTTTTTGCTGTTTTTATACAGTCTATGAGGTTTAATTTTGAAACATGAATAGAAAATCAACTTCAGCACAAACAAGATGCTGTGATACACGTCAAATATGACGTCACGTCAATATAGTCTATGAACAGCTAACCTTAACTCCGTACGTTCTGGGACAAAATACCGGTCCCTAGCAATAACAGTAATAATTATAATAATTTATTTTTCATACAACAACAATCATAGCCTTGTGTTATCTATTTTGTAATTGCTATGCAGTTTAGGGGTACAAAGTTAAAAAAAAAAATGTTATTTGGGGGTATGCTAGCAAAAATATTGAATACCACTTATATCATCTTACAGACCATTGCGATTTAGGGGAGGGAGTTTATTGTCTCTAAATCAGCACTAAAACAATGGACAATCAACCAGTCCCTAAGACGAAAGATAAATTTCTTCCATTGACTACGCCAGAAATCAAACCACGGATCTCTTGCATGGGAAGCTTGTACGGTACCTCAGAGCCACCAAGGGAGAATTCAAGTTTTGTTTAAATTTGAAAGTAGTATAGATTGATGAACTCCACTGTGAACTGCAATACAATATAACCCAGCACAGTGTGTCACAGCTTGTGCACAATAATTAAAGAAGTCCCCGTATAAAATATCGTGCCACCTTGCCATTTGCAAGTATTTTAAGTATAATATAGGCTACACACTTTTATCTGTCGTTTCTCTTCCCTATCTGCCATGAGACTATGCAACCATGGCAACCAAAAATGCATCATTAAAATGTAAAGTAATTAGATGTGTGGATTTTATTGTTCGTGTAATTACAGCCTTGATATCTCGTTGTTGTTTTATTTAGAAGTACATAATTGGGATTCTCAGTATGTAAGAAATGTCGATCAAACGAGTTACAGAATACAGGCATTCGTGACCAAGCAGACCGGGTCCGTGTAAGTGAATTCACCTGCCTTGTCAAAACGAGCCATTGTTATTTGTGGGACACCAAATGTTGAGTTGGGGACTTAACCAAAAAAAAAAAGAAACAGCAATGTTGATCTATTGACAATTTTCGGAAGAATATGTGTTGCACTGGTAGTTAGTTACAACAAAAGTACAAACAAAAACAGAATGATGATAACGATGGTGGTGATGATAATGGTGATGGTGATGATGATTATATTGATGCTAGTGATTGTTGTGTTATTTTACGACGCTGTATCAACATCTCGGTTATTTAGCGTCTGAATGATATGAAGGTGATAATGCCGGTGAAATGAGTCCGGGGTGAGTTACCCAGCATTTGCTATATGAGGAAAACCCCGGAAAAAATCAACCAGGTAACTTGCCCCGACCGTGATTCGAACCGGGGCCACCTGGTTTCGCAGCCAGACGCGCTGACCGTTACTCCACAGGTGTGGACATGATTGTTGTGATGATGATAATATGATAAAGATGATATGATGATGATAATAATGGTGGTGATGATAATGATAACGCTGATGATGGTGATAATGGTGATGGTTATATTGATGGTGATGATACTAATGGTGATGATGGTGATGATAATGATAATAGTGATGATAATATTAATTTTGACATTGATTATAGGTATATTGATGCTATAGTCCCGTCGCCCTTATTTCCGGCAGCCAATCACGTTGCAGGTCGGCTACATTTAAACATGTGCGTCTTGAGATTCGCTGATGAAGATAAAGAAGGCTCGATAAATACTTAATATAATCGCCCGCCATTTTGGTTCGTTCGTTGGCGTTCGCAGAAAGCACAAGAGGACGTTATTTGCCGCTCAATTATTTGCTGAATTACAGTGCGTTTGATTTATTAACATAGGAGCTACGACATGATAATGTTTGACGGTGTGGCAAATAGATCCCTCGTCCGGTAGCTCGGCAACGAAGGAACAAAAATGGCGGACGATACTATCTACCTAGACTTTATAGAGCCTTCACTTTCTATGACGTAAGCAAAGAGGAGGAGTCGCGCCGGAAATAACAGCGTCGCGACTATAGTGATGATAGTGGTGGTGATGATAATAGTAATTATGATGTTGATGGTAATGATGGTAATATTGATGGTGATGATTATACTGATGATAATTATAGTGATAATGATTATGGTAGCATTGATAATAGTAGTGATCATATTGATTGTGATAATGATTATATTAATGGTAATGATGCTGGTGATGATAATTATTATATTGATGAAGATCATTGATGGATTGATATTTGATAATGATCATTGATAATTGATAAATTATTGGAGAAGATCGGCTTTAATATCAAAAAGAAACAAAATTAGAAACAACATAATGAAATCTAAAATGAGAGTTAAAAATTCAATATTCGATTATGTACAGTAGTGGCAAAAAAAACCGGACCGACCCTTGTAGCTGATTTCAGAGCCTTGTTCACTCCAGAGCACGATAGACTGGTAACTAAGGCTTTCGTGGTTCGAATCCTGCCTGGGAAGGAATCTTTTTTTCTTCCTTGTTCAAATTTATTCCCAATACTTTTCGATTGCAGCGATATTTTTATACTTAACTTATTATTCCCAGAACATGAATTTTACGTAACCGTGTCATTCAGGTATTATCATCTGGTGGTAGATGAAAGAAACGCACTGTCCGATATTACCCGTTGTCCGATACTACCCAACTTTCCCCTAACAGCTGATCTCTCTGTGAGTAAGTGCTGCAAACTCTAGAGATACAAAATGTACCTATTACCCAGCCAAGACCACTTAGATTCGATGCCCATAAAACTTGTAAAATATTTTCATTTTGAAAATAAAACATTAGAATATTTAAATTTACATCCTTATCTTCGTCTTCCACTAATAATAAACACATATTTCTGAAAAAGACTTTTCCATTGGAATTACCAGTTTGCTCGGAATGGCTGTCTGCCCTGATACAACTAAATTACTCCTAATAATGCTGGTACAATATTGGTTTTTGCCTCAGTTTATATGGACGAAAGTCGGACATCCTGAATACTTGTTAACAGTTGTTTGACAAGTAACAGTTGCTGGTACAGCGAATAAATTAAGACGTGGGTTAGATATTTCCACATTCAGTCCGTTACTATGGCAACGAACTGTCTGAAATTGTAAGATCAGATTGTTCAAGACAGAAATACAATAACATAAAATACACGTTTTAGTAAAAGCGTGTCTGTGCAAACATCGGTTAGGAAATTTCTACAGATAGAATATGATTCGTTAATTCCAGTCTTGGTGGTTCAGTTGGCAGAGCGCGTGTTCAAAAATGGGCGATTGAGGAGCTGTATTTATGGTGGACAAACCCATGGTTCTTGGTTTTTAGGGATTGTCTCGTTTTTTATTCGCCATTCCAGTAGTTATACTCCACTATTCTCCTTTCATTATCATTTCCATCTATAAAAATTGTTCGTTGCCTGAGTTTGCGTCAAACAAAGATTTACAATTACAATTATCATATCGTTATCCATAAATAGGTGCTGTAGTTGAAAAGCGACAGTAAATAAATCGGTGTAATAAAACATGCAAGGTAACCGGGGGTAATAAGGCCCACCTAATGAATAAAACGTTATTTCTTTGAAATGAAGACGTTTAGCAATTTTTAAGGGGAGAGGATGGTATGTTTTGGTGAAAAATGAGTAAATTTTCAAACAAAAAAAAAAGTTCATTAAAATATTCTGTGATATGTGTGGAATGCATAGCATAACATTTTGTGGGTATTTGTGCCCTTATCGGATGTTGAGTCGCACATTTTTAAACTCCCTGCATTATGGATTTTTAAATCAGTCACCCACTTTTATTGTTGTTTCCGGTAAATTAAATTAAAAAAAATGTTTTTCTTTAAAATACCTTTTGATATGTTTGGAATGCATTGCCTAACATTTTGTGGGTATTTGTGCCCTTATCGGATGTTGAGACGTCATTTTTAAACTTCCTGCGCTATGGATTTTTAAATAACACGCCCGCTTTTATCGGTTTCCAGTAACTTAATTTTTTTTTTTGCTACATTGCCAGACAAAAATGGATATAATTTCTGAACTATTAAAGATACATGCATGAAATTTATAACACACATTCTTTCGACTATTAGGAAACTTTTCTCTGTAACAGAATTTTGTTAATTGATTTCATTTTAAAAATACGTCCGTTTGTTTGCAAGAAAGGAAATCAGAAAATTGTTATTAAATTTTAATTGTTTATTTTACAAACGTAGGGACTAATATCAAAATTCTGTTACAGACAGTTTGTAGAACATGCTTTTGCAAATACATTGCAAAAGACTGTTTGAATCTATCTTTAAAAACGGTTTAGATATATCGGTTTTAGTACAATCCTGTATTGGGTATAATTTTTTTTTTCAAATTTGGGCCCCCAAATAATTTTTTTCCAAATATTTTTAGTTGGTTGAGTTGTCACAGCTATGAGCTCTCTACATACAAAAAATTAATATTTTACACCAAATAGGAAAAAAGTTTTAAAAAATACCATCCTCTCCCCTTAAATAATGGATTAGCATACTTTTATAGTTATCATATAATATTTTACTTCAAATAAATAATCGCTGTGCAATGAAAATTAACATCATGTCACTGGACCTTATATTCTGCTGTGACATATAATAAGACCCACATAAAAGAATATAAGTATTGAATACAACCTGGGCATACAAAGTCTTCAGTTTTTTCCTCAGTGATACCTACGCATTCATCGTGCACCCAACATTCATAAGAGACACACACATTGTATATCTACAACAATTCTCTTCGCAGACAGAACACATCCGCGTCCCCTGGATGTTTACAAATCCTGAAGTTGATGGTTCATCCAATACTTTTTCTGCATTAGGAATTGTCAGTCTTTCGTTTGTTTCATTTCTTACAAAAAAGATTGTGCTTTAGAGTTTAAACTTCATAGTTCAGGAACTTCTGTGAACTTGTGGGCGTTTCCACGTATTTATTTATAGAGTGCCCATATACTCATTAGCGAAAGTTTCACGGTAGCCCCAAACGTTTTAATGTTTACACAATAACGAGCATTTAATATTTTATTAATAACACACAGTAAAACGATGAAATATCAACTTAAATTTTGCAAAATTTTATAATGAAGGCAGAAATAATCACACATAACTTGTTTCCACCAGTCGGCTAATACAAGAACTAGAATCTAATTTCTTTCAGTCGAATGCAAGAATAAATAGTTCTTAAAAGCTGTTGCTCTCTTTTGCAAAAGCGTATAACTTTGATAGATATTTACCCTTCCTATTGTTGCTCTCTTTTCAAAAATGTATAACTTTGAAAGACCCTTTCTATGTTCACTAAAGATCTATTACAAATTTGTAGTACATGAACATAATTATATTAAAGTTCCTCAATATTCATCTGCGGGAGCAATCATATTACAAATAATCGTCACTGTCACTCTAAATACTAGCTAGCAAGACAAATAATTAAAAAATAACATAATTTTTTCCAGCAATTAAAATCACAGTTAGTTCTATACGAATAATCATAATATATTATTTTTATGAATGTTTAATATTACACTGTTTGGTTTCATATTTTCCGGAATGGCCGAATTATACAATTATGAAAGGAGGCTGGTCTAGTGGTCAGAGCTTCTGGCTATAGTTCATTAGGTCCCGGTTCGATTCCCGGTTATTCCTGTGTTCGTCCATGGTTAAGTTTACATTTAAGACCTCTCCTGGCACCACATAATCATAATCATCCTATCACATCATCGGGGTAATGTAACTCCGCTTTCCAAGCGCCCCAAACTCAGAAGTGGGTTACAACTAAGCCACGGCCAGGAGAGAAGACCAGAAATGTCGAAAAGACAACCTGGTGGGATTGGTTAAAAAATGACAACCTGCGAAATGAATATAGGAAGGCAGATCTCAATATAAATATTAAGCTACTAGCCGCACCCGTGCGCTCCGCTGCACCCGTTAGAAATAAATATAAAGTAATTGCATAATTAAAATAGGACATTTGATCCAGGGAACATTCGTGTTTGATAGAAGGATAAATCGTTTAATATGTTACTTAATTTAAATTGTATTTAAAATATTAAAATGCGATCATTTTGATCCAGAGATCACTCATTTGGTGCAATGACAATTCCTTTAACATGTTTCTTAATTGTTATTACCAATTATTTTTGGAAAAGCGAAAATTAACACAAAAATTTTGGTTACAGATTTATTATTATGTTTATATTATATTATATTATGAAAAAGTGTGTTGATAACGGATGTACTCGAATTAGAAAGTTTTTAATTTGTTGTGGGAGCTCTTGAATCTCAGGAGGAACAACTTTTACAACAGCGCAACATAATCTGCTTGGCTCATTACCCAATTTTTTTGCATTGCATTTGTTGCATATGTATTTTATGTATTTTAACACGATTCAATTGAGCATAGTTAAAATTTGAATTATAAAATAATGGATTGCTAAGCTAACGTACTATTACTGCATACTAAATCAATACACTCTCGTTGTTCGTTAATTCTCTGAGATAAAAATGAATATGTTCATAAACATTATTATAAGAAATAAAGGAAATGAATATACAGAATAACCTATCAAATTTTCTGTGCATAGAAGGTATTTTAATCTTACCTGTCCTCAATTCACTCAGAAGTTCTGTAATAACATTATAGCATTATGTCCATACAGAGAAACTACACTTTCCAATGGTGAAATAATAATTAATTATACAAATCGGTTAATTTAGCTTCCGATATTGCTTCATACGAACACAGAAACATTTTCTGTAGGCTATGATTGATAGCTTTCGATTGTTGTTGACCAAGGCCCCTTATAGACGAAGTCATTTGTTTATTTCATTACACGGCCTTAGATGGCAGTTATTTTAATTTTAAAATTCATTTATCTCATTAAATATCAGTCCTATCAAAATGTTTCAAAGAATAAAACTTATCGGAAATGATTTTTAAATAAATTTGTGTTATGTAACATTTTTCACAAAAATCAATAATAAGCGAGATATTTCGATTTATTTAATTCAGGCCCCCTTATAACCCCCTTTTAAATAATGTATTTTGAATGCCATATAGCCTATAATCTAAGTTACAACGAACTTAATTTATATTCTAATTTTCATCGAAATCGGTTCAGCCATTATCGCGTGAAAAGGTAACAAACATACAGACAGACATACAAACAAAAATTTCAAAAAAGCGATTTTCGGTGTCAGGGTGGTTAATTATATATGTTAGGACCAATTATTTTTGGAAAGTCGAAAATTACCAGAAAAATTTCGGCTACAGATTTATTGTTAGTATAGATATGACTATATAGCTTATTATAACATAGCGCCTAAAAGAAAGCTGAATAACATGGAAAGGCCGAGTGCATAGGATTGAGGGAGCAGCGTATGAAATAAAATAATAATAACATATACATAAAAAATTTACATCAACATATCCCGAAAGTAACTAATGGCAAAACTAGGTAGTGAGTCTTATAACATGCTGGGACTTAATACCCCCAGGTGCCTTAAGTTGCTTTGTTAATTGAAATTACTTACTAGAAAAGACATAAATTTATTTCTAGGAATTGCAAATTTCAGGCGTATGTCTAAATGACCATCAGTTAACCCAACGTTTACAGAAACGCCAACACTACACTAGTATCGATTCTCTTACTCGAATATTCACATGCTTTTCTGGAAGCTTCTGTTAATGCTCGAGAGAGATCATTCTTTCGTCCTTTTTATCTCCCTAACATAACAAGGAAGGCCAGACTGATGGGTTTTGTGTTTTTGGATGAAAAAAGACTTGTTTCTCAATCCCCCTGTTTGGAATACTTGCTCTCTAATTAGTGGTTCTAGCCCAGAGGGGCAGCCCGCCGTCTGGCCGCAATAGTGCTACACTTGCTGATGTTTTAGAAACAGAGCTCACATCTATAGGTCCTCGCAAATACCTAGTATCACTTCACAAGCTAAGAGTGGCAGGGTATTTATGTATGTATTTATTCACACTGCAAATGGGTATATACCCGGTGGCAGTGGTAACTAATTACACTCAATAATGACAATGAATAATAAACACAACTAATAAAAACAATTAATAATTAATAATAATATTAATAATGATAATAATAATAGTAATAATAATAATAATAATAATAATAATAAAATAATAATAACAAGGAGCATCCTAAATTAAATTAAGCATGGTCACTTAAAATAACATTTAAAGTAAATCTAATTTGTATCTTAACCCTAAGTTCGAACTAAGACCCACGAGTGTGACAGGTTCAAACCTACACAAGTACCTTTCGGCACGACACTTATTTCGCTGTCATCTCACTCACTACACTACCTGATTTCACTAACACTTCTAACCATTTCACTGTTCAAATACTTTGCACAGTCACTTCACTGACACCAACACACTTCACTTAAGCAATAGACTTCACTGAAACTACACACTTCACTGACACAACACACTTCCTCACTGATAGAACACTTCAAATAACAAAATATCAATTACACCCTTTAAATAGTTACTACCGTCTATTAGTAAAGTCCTTAAGCCTATTTTTAAATACATTTTTGGTTGTTGGTAAAGCCTTTAGTAAGTCTGCAGGTAAAGCATTCCAGTCCCTGATAGTACGATTGAGAAAAGAAAACTTTCCAGTGTCCGCCCTCTGTCTTCTTTCCCTCAATTTATATGAGTGGTCGTTCCTTGAAGAGTAATTTGACGGCTGTACCCTATTTTTTATTTCTCTCCAGGCAGGCTCACCTCTGTATGTTTTGAACAGTGCGCATAATCGAATTCGCGTTCTCCGGTCCGTGAGTGTGTCCCATTTTAATGGTGAATTATTACGACAACACTTGAGAGCCCGTTTTTTGAATCTTTTCCAGTGTCTTAATATGTTCTAATCTGTAAGGATCCCAACATGCAGCACCATATTCCATTACTGGACGAACTAGTGATTTATATGCAATGTCTTTGGATTTATCAGAGCCTTTCCTTAGTACCCTAGCCTTTCCTAAGGTCACATAGATACAAATTCCTGGTAAACTTACGATGTCATTGGTCCTAATTTTTATCAGATCTTACATTTACATACAGCTATAACATACTCACTTTTTACTTGATTTGAAAAAGATATACCCGTTTTGTGATATTTTAAAACATTAGAGTTTGGAAAAAATAATTTTTACAACATATGAAATTACGAAACTGACTTAATTTTCAAGTTATGAAAATAAAAACTCGTCAAAGAGAGAGAGAAAGCTATAATTAAAACAAAAAACAATAATTAAAATAGATAAAAATACAATAAATTGGGACCAATGTAAATCCACACCAGGGGCGTAGCGTCCATGGATGTGGGAGATGTGTTACATACCCTGCAATTTCCTTCAAGGTGACTCTAGTGAATTATGAATTATAATATTGTAACATATAATCGTTTTCGGACAGATCAAGTTTTCCCAGGATGTTTGATTTTGAATTCGCACTATGTTTTAATCACCTTGAACAGAAGGCGCGACCATTAGTAAGAATTATTGTCGTATAGTCATGCTTGTGTTATAATATTATTTCCAGTGACTTATAAAAATAATGAGTGAGTTATTTGTTCCAAAATGTGTACTCTTTTCATTTGTGAACACTGGAGATTGTTTTGAAAGCTTAATTGTTTAGTGTTGAAATAAATTATTTAGGTTAAGATCTTTGTATTACGCGCTTATGGGCTCAAGATATGTACGCTGACAATATACATCCAAGAGGTCACGCAGTGAGTGAAAGGGAAATTATTTCGTGTTCATTGTCGCAGTGTATCAAATATGGAAACAAATTGTTGTATAATCGACAAATTGAAGGTAAGGACTTTAACGTTCTGTGAAAAAGAGGACGTAATTAAAGTAGACCCTTAAAAACTAGTACTGAATATCACTACGATATATATAATTTATTTCAAGAAATAGTCTGCCCAGGCATCCTGGGTTGCCAAAAACACAGAATAACACACATATAAGAATAGTAATGATGACAGTAAGATAGATGAGCCAAATTTAAATGTGAACTAGGAGCTTAAGTTTAAGAAATAATAAATTTGTACATATATGTGTAACAATCACACACTAACGAATAGAAAAAGGGGGGGGGTATTATGATATTCCGTATAAATGATTTTCAGAATTGCCACAGACCCTTTAATGGTTGAAGTAATTATTTTGGAATGATGTCTGGATTCCAAATGTTTTGATAGTGTTTACAGTTGATCGTGGGATGGTGCCCCTCGCTCCGATCATTAAACCATGTACTTCCCAGGTAAAAGTGTGTAAGACATTTTAATGTAGAGATTTATGAAAGTGAGTCGTGGCTGTAAGGTTGTAAGACTTTAAACAAACTGTTCTACTGGTCTTGTCTTCTCTTTTCTCTTTTCTAATGAAAAGTCCGTTTGAAATACCAATGGCTATGAAGATTTAAATAATATGTATAAGGCAGCCAAGAAACATAACTATTTTTGTAACCATATAATATTTGAAAAAACGACTAAAAATGTTCGGGGAAACTCCAAGGAGAGCCACCGGCGTAACTCGGTTGGCTAAGGTGCTTGCTCCCAGATCCAGAGTTGCAATCGGGCGTGGGTTCGATTCCCGCTTGCGCTGATTACCTGGTTGGGATTTTTCCGAGGTTTTCCCCAACCGTAAGGTAAATGTCAGGTAATCTACGGCGTATCCTCGGCCTCATCTCGCCAAATATCATTTCACTATCACCAACTTCATCAACGCTAAATAACCTCGTAGTTGATACAGTGTCGTTATATAACCAAGTAAAAAAAACTCCAAGGATAGTAAACGTGAGTTTATTAATTTTATTTTTACTGCATAGTCATAAACTAAGTTTATTAAACACTTTTCAGTGTGACTATTATTTGTCGATGTTTTACTAGGTACGTAATATACTTGTAAATTTGTATTAGCAAGGAAGATATATGCAGTGTTTATACTACAGACGTGGACAAATTATTAACACAAATTGTTGATTTTATGATAATTCTGTTTACAAAATTTGAGTTTTCAATTTAGACTAAAAACTAGTACTGAATATTTTGGATATTTCCATTTTAATGTAAAGATTTATGAAAAGTCGTGGCTGTAAGGTTTAAGACTTTAAACAAACTGTTCTAAAAATATATAATGAAAAGTCCAGTTTTGAAATACCAATTTATGAAATTTAAAAATATTTATAAGGCAGCCAAGAAAACATAAATTTTTGTAAAAAATATGAAAAAACAAAAAATTCAAGGAGAGGTTTGGCGTAACTCGGTCGGCTAAGGTTTGAAATATCCCAAAATGTCAACTGTAGTCCGCTTAAAGACTACCTGGTTGGGAATTTTTCCGAGGTTTTCCCAACCGTAAAAATGTCAGGTTCACGGCGTTTTCTAATAATCTGTAAATATGCAAAAATATCAATTGTAGTCCAAATTGAGGAGTTAAAGCGTCGTTTGAAAAATAAAAACAAGGATAGTAAACGTGAGTTCATTAATTTTATTTTGCAAATCCTAAAAAGTTTATTAAACACTTTTCAGTGAAATTTTGAATGTCTATTATTTGTCGATGTTTTATAGGTCGTAATAAAACTTGTAAATTTTACTAGCAAGGAAGATATTTGTCCAGTGTTTATACACATGATACAATTGTATTCGGTATATACGCTATGCTGGATACAGATATGAGAAATTCCATTTTCAAACTATATTAACTAGGTTACATACCCCAGTCTGAAAACCAGGCTACGCCACTGATCCACACGTATTTCATCTAAATTGTAGGGACAGAGGTTTGTTAAAATTCTTTTGATGTCACTTTTAAGATATATTAAATCATTCGCATTTTTAATTTCATGAGGCAAACCATTATTTTTAAGCCATAGGCCATAATACGTTTTGTTGAAAATTGCCAATCGATGTGCTGGAATATTAAAATTTTCCTTAAAACGAGTGTTGTAATAATGAAAACCACTATTTAGATAAAAATGGTTTTATTAGAATGTATTAATTCTATAAGCTTAAAAATATATAAAGCATAGGCTAAACTGTTCAAGTATTAAAACTCTTCAAATATTACGATACTCCCTACATACGTGCTTTTCTTGTTCATATTTGCTTCGGTTGATTTTGTGTTTATCAATTTTATTATTATTTCACTCTTCACAGGCCCTGATGTATCTAGAATCAACCCTCCATTCGATTTTATAACATATTTTAGACTCTTAAACAAAATACAGCAAATTTAAATGGTTTAATTATGTGTTACCTGGTGAACTAAGGCTTTGACGAGACGAGCATGCGCAATGTTATGTATCTGGAAGTTAGAAATTGTCGGCGACCCATTCTTTTTGCCGTTAAGTGTATATTTACAATTAAAGAAGTTATTCTGAATAGGTAGATGAAGACATATTCATCTTCTTTCACTGTGGCTGTTCCCCGGCTTTGGAATTCCTACCGAGTAATGTCAGGGACTGTCAGACATCAAACCAATTTAAGAATAGACTAACGAAATATTTTTCTAACAATTCTTGTTAACAATGATAGAAGTTTCAGGTTTCTCAATGTTTAATGGTTATATATATATATAGATAAATATCTAAATTATATCATTATTATAAATATCTAAATTATATCATTATTATTATTATTATTATTACTATTATTATAACTATATTATAACTATTTCTTACCAATGTTTATTATTGTCACACTAACATTACTTATCCAACTTTCATTATTTATTTCATGTTGTCTTATGGTCTAGATATCAATGTAATAATTATGTAAGCAATTGTATTCAATTAGAATTAGAGTCTGGCTGGGCTGAAGAGAAGGCCTACTGGCCTTAGCTCTGCCAGATTAAATAAATAAATTATTATTATTATTATTATTATTATTATTATTATTATTATTATTATTATTATTATTATTATTATTATTATTATTTACTTACAAATGGTTTTAAGGAACCCGAAGATTCATTGCCGCCCTCGCATAAGCCCGCCAGCGGTCCCTATCCTGTGCAAGATTAATCCAGTCTCTATCATCATACCCCACCTCCCTCATATCCATTTTAATATTATCCTCCCATCTACGTCTCGGCCTCCCTAAAGATCTTTTTCCCTCCGGTCTCCTAACTAACACTCTATATGCATTTCTGGATTCGCCCATACGTGCTACATGCCCTGCCCATCTCAAACGTCTGGATTTAATGTTCCTAATTATGTCAGGTGAAGAATACAATGCGTGCAGTTCTGTGTTGTGTAACTTTCTCCATTCTCCTGTAACTTCATCCCGCTTAGCCCCAAATATTTTCCTAAGCACCTTATTCTCAAACACCCTGAACCTATGTTCCTCTCTCAGAGTGAGAGTCCAAGTTTCACAACCATACAGAAGTATTATTATTATTATTATTATTATTATTATTATTATTATTATTATTATTATAATGGAATATTAAATCCAGACGTTTGATATGGGCAGGGCATGTAGCAAGTATGAGCGAATCCAGAAATGCATAGCCTATAGAGTGTTAGTTGGAAGGTCGGAGGGAATAAGACCTTTGGGGAGGCCGAGACGTAGATGGAAGGATAATATTAAAACTGGATTTAAGGAATGTGGGATATGATGGTAGAGAATGGGTTAATCTTGCTCAGGATAGGGACCGATGGCGGGCTTATGTGAGGGCGGCAATGAACCTCCGGGTTTCTTAAAAGCCATAAGTAAGTAAGGTAGATCTAGATAATAATCCGTGGCGCTACAGCCCGTGAAGGGCCTAGACCGACCAGCCAGCTCCTGGCCTCACGCCCACATGCCGAAGCAGAGGTGGACGATCATCCAACTAGAATGGAGGTATGGTGTGGTTAGCACGATGATCCCCCCAGCCGTTATAGCTGGTTTGTTGAACCGGATTTTCGCTACCTATCGTAGCTCCCCAAGTGCATCACGATGCTGAGTGGGCACCGGTCCCATACACTGGCCGAAATTTCATGAGAAAATTTCTTCCCCCATGAGGACTCGAACCAGCGCGCATTCTGTAACGCGAGTCCTAGGCGGGATGCCTTAGACCGCGACGCCACGGCGCGGGACAGGTCTATATGGAGAGAAGAATAATTTTAGTTATTTAACAACGCTGTATCAACTACGAGGTCATTTAGCGTCGATGGAATTGGTGATAGCGATATGGTATTTTGCGAAATTTGGCCGAGGATTCGCTACAGATTACCTGACATTCCCCTTACGGTTGCGGAAAACTTCGGAGAAAATCGAACCAGGTAATCAGCACAAGTGGGAATCGAAACCGCCACCCGAGCGTAGCTTCAAATGGCAGGCAAGCGCTTCAGCCGACTAAGCTACAAGGTGGCTAAGAGAAAATACAGAAATAAAAGAAGAAAAAGAAAAAAATACAGAGGGAAATTATAGAACAGGGCAAGAATGAAGGGGTTAGAAATAAGAAGTAAAATAATGCAGAGGGAAGCAGTAATCATGTCGTGTTTATTCCCCATTGTCCTGAGTAACAACGCTTCCTTTGCAAATATTGGAAAGTGCTCACATTAACCCCGCCAGATAGTGACATAAGAACTCGGCACAGCCTGCTCGGGGGCAGTTTCTCGTGTAACAGCATTTTCTGGAAAAAATTACAATAAACAACAAGAGCAGCGTTGTTAAAAAGATTAGCCCCTGGCAGATTAGGCTATTTTACGACACAGAACCTAGTACAAACGAGAGCTGAATATCTAGTTGGCCCGTACCGACACGAAAACTCCACGAGGTCAGGCTGTAACCCCTTGCTTAGCAACCAAGTGTTTACCTGCCAAACAGTCTTACCGCACTATCGACCGTGTACAGAAATTAAGATAAACCCAAGTTGGCAGCGTTTACAATATAATGTTCAGCAACATGGATACCAATAAATTTATTCCTCGTTTAACGACACTTTCGGAGTCCGAACGCGCCCGTTTGTTTTCACCCACAAGTTCATTTTAGTTTCTTGTTCAGATATTGCACTAGCAACCCACAAACAACAATATTTTCTTTTTTGTGGTGAGCATGGCATAAGAATTTCACTCAACATAGCCTAATGCAGGAAAAAACAGTATACATGTAGCTCTTATGGGAGATAAAATCTTCATTCCTGTGGCAAGTATCAAACTCAACCCATTGTGTTCCTTAACTTAATTATACAGTATATATTATTTAATGTGCCGAAGTACATATGATATTTCCATGCAGATATTCTGCGTCATCATACGATGAAAGAGTAATGGAACGGAGAAAAAATTCTCTCCGGCGCCGGGATTTGAACCCGGGTTTTCTCCGTTCCATTACTCTTTCATCGTATGATGACGCAGAATATCTGCATGGAAATATCATATGTACTTCGGTACATTAAAATAATATATATGATATGCGTAAATCACTTCGTGATTTAAGACGGCGCTTATTCCGTCGGATCCCGGCCAACTAGTCACTCATAGCGAGTGCACCTCAGCACATGTGTGGACTTCAGTCCTACATTCATAGACATCTATGACGTAGTGCAGAGGGCGGCCACTAGAGGGAACCCAAGAGTTGGAACTTAAACTGAGACGATTCTGTCCGACGCCGGGGTGGGTATCCGTGTGACTTAGTGGATAAAGCATCAGCACGTAGAGATGAAAACCCGGGTTCAAATCCCGGCGCCGGAGATAATTTTTCTCCGTTCCATTACTCTTTCATTAATTGTACAGAGTGAAAGGGGTATAACTGCATTAATTTTAAGAACAGAATCTTTAGGTTGTAAGTAACCGAAAAGTCATATGTCATTTTGGTTCGGAATATGTATGACTTTCTTGTGTTAAATTCTAACGTACCTTGTTTACATGTTTCGACCTATTTATGGGTCATCCTCAGAACTGGTCGTTGTTGGTCTTGGCGCCTCTTGTTCTGTTTCCTGTGACGGTGCGTTCGTGTGGTATAGTGTAGAGTCAAAGAGTGTGTGTGTTTTAAAATTGAGTTGTGTATTGAGAATTTCGTTGGGGTGTGTTTTCGTGTGTCTGTATATTTCATATTGTTCTAGTGTGTTGACTTTCTGGCGTCGACCTGGTTGGCGGCTTGGTATAGCGCTGGCCTTCTATGCCCAAGGTTGCGGGTTCGATCCCGGGCCAGGTCGATGGAATTTAAGTGTGCTTAAAGGCGACAGGCTCATGTCAGTAGATTTAGGTACTGGCATGTAAAAGAACTCCTGCGGGACAAAATTCCGGCACATCCGGCGACGCTGATATAACCTCTGCAGTTGCGAGCGTCGTTAAATAAAACATAACATTTATTTAGTTTCTGGCTCTTTGGTTGGATGTGTAGTATTTCCATGTCTGTGTTGATGTCTCTGTGGGTGTGGTTAACATTTGTGATGTGTTCTGCATATGTGGAGGTGTTTTGCAATTACAAATAGAGAATGAACTATTCAGAAGTATCATTTCTTTAATTGACTAGTGTTCTGAAGTTAAAAATTTGTTAATTGCTTTGTACAGATTTTGTTTTTCAATTTTTAACTAAAAATTACATCATTCTTACGCACTTACGACAAAAAGTTTTTACAAACCATACGACTTTAGGAACTTGATTCTTTACAGTTTAATTATGCATCCTAATGTACAGTCTTGAACAATTTACAAGACCTGCGATATTTGTAACAATTGTTTGGTAAATGCGTAAATGTAATTTTGTAGTTAAAAATCGGAAAAAAAAAAAACCTGTACGAAGCAACTATGGAATTCACAACACATTTTTAGCCTCAGAATGCTAGCCGATTAAAGAAATAATACTCCTGAATAGTGGGCGGCCGGGTAGCTCAGTTGGTAGAGCAGCTGGCTACGGACTGGAAGGTCCGGGGTTCGATCCTAGGTGGTGACAGGATTTTTTCTCGTTGCCAAACTTTCAGAACGGCCCCAAGGTTCACTCAGCCTTCTATAAAATTGAGTACCGGGTACGGGGGTAAAAGGCGGTCAGAGCGTGGTGCCGACCACACCACCTCATTCCAGTGTCATGGAAAGCATGGGGCTCTACCTCCATGCCCCCAAGTGCCTTCATGGCATGTTACGGGGATACCTTTACCTTTTTTACCTTACTCCTGAATAGTTCATTCTTTATCTGTAATATTCTTTGATCCTTAAAACTCAAGAATAATGGCATTTTACAGACAATTTGAGATTATTGTAGCTCTGAAAATATTGAGATTAGGACAAATGTTTATATGACTTTTTTTTTGCTCAGAATGTCTTCGGAAATAAGCTCCGTAACGGACGGTAAATCTTCGTGAATCACTCTGTATATACATTATATACGATCTTTTGTAACGGTCTTTTTTCGTGAAATAAAGTTAATAACGTACATTTAAAAATTTGTTTCAATTGAATTTTCTTTGACATAGCAATGATTTCACGTTCTCCCAACTCTATCAGCTTCAGTGCTAATACGTAAGAAACCCCGAACCAGACCAGATCTAGGCAGACAGCGCAAAGGATAGATCCGGTAGATGTAAAAAGTAAACACGCCCTAGCCTGTTCTCCCCCCCCCACCTCCGTCCAATAGTCCGCTATCAGTTAAGCTGTATCTCTCCGACTGAGACCTCAACTTCGTAGTCTAGTAGCAATGTACAAAATTAACTGATTGAAAACGCATTTACAGTGTGATGGAAATTTAATCAGTTAATTTTGTACGTTAATCGCGTTGATATCTTACCACTCGTACGTCCCAATATCCAATAGTTTTACCATAAATGGGATTCAAACTTACTCCAGACACAATTTTTTTTCGGCTAAACCGTTACTCAAATACCAAAATTATATTTGTCTTTTCGGTTACTTACAACTTAAAGAATCTGTTCTTAAAGCCAATGCTGTTATACTCCGTTCACTCTGTATTGAAGTAATAGGTACCGTCATTTCCCATAACTATGGTCCAAGCACCCAACTATGGTCCAAAACGCATTATGTACTACTTAGTCCCCCAAGAGTTCGGTGTTTGTCATTTAAGGCGCCACTATGATGGAATTATGTTCCCCATAGATGCTTCTATCTACCATTACACGTGGCAATGATATGGATGCTTAACAAGGTCAGTGTGCATCGTTCTATTGAATGTGTGAAGACACGAAATCATTCAGTTTGTGTTTGTCTGTTTTTTAAGCTCTCCTCTGTCGAACTGGTAAATTATAGATATATGATTCTTTGTACAATTAAACCTGGCTATATAGTGTTTACTTTCACGTAATAATTAGACTGGCAGAGGTTAAGGACTCTGCGTGAAAAATGTTTAACCTCAAGGCTAGAAGTCAGTCCTCAACTATGTACAACAATTTTTCGTGGACCATAGTTGTATTTCATTTTAAAATATTTGTTTTAATAAACTGTGATCAATGTGGTTATTTACTTCTACAAATACGGTATCTCAGTATATTCTAAAACACCATTTAACATTATAGTCAAGTAAACAAAGAAACAGGCTGTTCCAGCATCAATGGTACTAGCACGAATGATGGTCCGGTAAAACGAAAACTTCAGGGTATAAAGAAAACAACAGTCCCTGTAAGTGACTATGAGAGCAAAGAAATTGAATTGTATACAGATTATGATGTTTCCGGTGTTCTCTCCATATTTACAGACAATGAGTCAGATGTAGAAAAGAAGACGAAATCTGTTAAATTAATGCTAAAGGCACATATTTATATGATAGTTACTTATGAGGAGGAATCGTGGCCAGGAAAAGTTTTGGAAGTGAAGAACAATGGAGCTGTTGTTTCATGTATAGTAAGAAGCGGCAATTACTGAGGTGGCGAGAAATGGAAGACATTTTATTCTATAGAAAGGAAAACATAATAAAACAAATTGAAAACCCCAAATGCGTCTCGAAAATGAGAGATCTATTTTCAATTTCAGAATTACAACAGAAGTGGAGATTCAAAGGATCGAAATAAGCCTACTGAATGTAGTTCTCAGTATGTTGAATAAACATTATCAGTGACTTCATTTGCATAATATTTTGCTAAGAATGTGTTAGTTTATTTTGATAGCGTACTTTTGTTCTTTAATATACAGTAGTTGTTCATTATTTCAGAAAAATGACTTTCATATTTCACTTGTTTATTGTGTGGTTATGCAATATGTACTAATAAAAAGAATCCATGTACTTTTCATTTATTTTTAGTATTTCTGTGCTAGATTATGTTTCTACCCTTAAATTAGAAACTCAATGTATTGCTTTACGAATAATTACAGCTCCAGCTATAGTCCATTCATGCTTTCAAGCATGAATATATGAGTGGACCATAGTTGGACAACTCAGAATACAACTATGTACCAATGCTTATTATTTTTTAACACTTGTAATTAAATAATTTCAAACACATTTGTCAATATTTATTTAATATACACTTACAAGAGTCCGAAGCCAAAATTTCATTTAATCTGGATGAATAGTACTGAATATACAAAGAAAAATGTGAAAAAATGTGGACCATAGTTAGGGGAAACTACGGTAATTTTAATTCCTCATATCTTTGTTATTTTTTGTATAATCTTAAAAAAATTGATAGCCTATTATTTTATTAGTATAAGAAGCAATAAACAGTAACTCATAAGAAACAAAATAGCATGATTAAAGCTACTATGGTTACAGTCCGCTGTAACCAAGGTGACCGAGCTTGGATGTTTAATGAAGACTGTGTTATTACCCGCATGACGTGCTATTTGGACTGGGTTTAATCAGTGCTTTCTATTACATCAAATTACAGCCTGTATGTCTCGCCAAGGACACCTGGAGCCTGTTGTGGGCGGGTAGTGAAAATTATATTGTTTAGCATGTGATTCAGAGTTCAGACCTCCCTCACTGCTACTGTCGCAGTGTTCAGGTCAGTAGCATCTCCAGGGGGAGTGCCGGACGATCTCGTGAAATGCTACCTGACTTCGACCGCAGACTGAGGCTGAGTTGCTAAGGAAACAAGGAAAGACAAAAGAAAAACAAACTATAACAAATTATAAAGACAAAAGAAGAGAAACAAAAAATGAAAAAATAGAATAGGAAAATTATGTGAAGAAAGAAAGTAAAGAAGTAAAGATAAAGACATATGTAACATAAATAACGAAAGAAACTAAGATGGAAAAAGTGAAACAGAATGGAACAGAAAAAATATAAAGTAAAAGAAGAAAGATGTAATAAGATGATTAATTAAAAAAGAAAATATTAAACGATTATAAAAGCAGGAAGGAAGAGAAAGTAAGCACTAAAAATTATTGAAAGAATGAAGAAACCAACAAAACAGCAAGAAAAAGGAAGAAAAATTAGAGTAAAAAAGGCTGAAAGAAAGAAAATGCCATAAATAATAAGAAATAAAGATGAAGAGAAATGAAATAACGAAAGAGATAAAGAAAAGAACTAAGAAAATTAATGGTATAAAAAGTTAAAAAAGGAATTACATTATAAAGAATAAAAAATGGACAGGAAAGAAAGAAAGGAAGACAAAGACAAATATTCAAAAAGAAGGAAAAATGAAAATTACAAAGAATAAAAAATTAAGAGAGAATAAAGAAAAAAAACAGAAATATAAAATAGAAAAGGACACTGAAAAAATAAGGATAAAAAGAGAGAAGGAAAGATAATAGGTAATAGAATTTAAAGATGAAAGAAAGAAAAAAAGAAAATAAGAATGAATGAATGAATGAAAAACGACGATAAAAAGAATGAAAGAAATTTATAAGAAATAAAATCTTAAGATGAAAGAAAGAAAGAAAGAAAGAAAGAAAGAGAGTAAATTAAAGAAACGCCATGATAAAAAGAATGAAATAAGGGGAAAGAAAATAATAAGAAATATTACTTGAAGAAGGAAGAAAAAAAGAAAGAAAGAAAGAGTAAATTAAAGAAACGCCATGATAAAAAGAATGAAATAAGGGGAAAGAAAATAATAAGAAATATTACTTGAAGAAGAAAGAAAGAAAGAAAGAAAGAAAGAAAGAAAGAAAGAATGAAAGAAAGGCTAAGATAAAATTAATTAAAGAAGGAAAAAAAAAGATAAGAAATAAAACGAAC
The DNA here is from genome assembly GCA_025594305.2 of Periplaneta americana. NCBI lineage: Eukaryota > Metazoa > Arthropoda > Insecta > Blattodea > Blattidae > Periplaneta > Periplaneta americana. The sequence goes on from JAJSOF020000035.1 coordinate 24,003,062, forward strand.
AGTTATATTACCGGTTGTTCTGTATGGTTGTGAAACTTGGACTCTCACTCTGAGAGAGGAACATAGGTTAAGGGTGTTTGAGAATAAGGTGCTTAGGAAAATATTTGGGACCTAAGAGGGATGAAGTTACAGGAGAATGGAGAAAGTTACATAACGCAGAACTGCACGCATTGTATTCTTCACCTGACATAATTAGGAACATTAAATCCAGACGTTTGAGATGGGCAGGGCATGTAGCACGCATGGGCGAATCCAGAAATACATATAGAGTGTTAGTTGGGAGACCGGAGGGAAAAAGACCTTTGGAGAGGCCGAGACGTAGATGGGAAGATAATATTAAAATGGATTTGAGGGAGGTGGGATATGATGACAGAGACTGGATTAATCTTGCACAGGATAGGGACCGATGGCGGGATTATGTGAGGGCGGCAATGAACCTTCGGGTTCCTTAAAAGCCATTTGTAAGTAAGTAATAAAACTTGAAAAGGAAAAAAAAAAAAAGAAAGAAAGAAAATTAAAAAAGAAAAAGTGGAGGAAAAGAAGTAGGAAAATTGTAAGTAATAAACCTTGTATAGGAAAGAAAGGCTGAAAAAGAAAAAAAGAAAAGAAAGAAAATATTACACGAGAGAAAATGAAACTGGTGGATAAACGACTTTGTTAATTTTGAGTAGGCGAGCGAGTGAGTGTGGAAGTTTGTGGTAGGCTAAGTAATGTCGTATATTAATTTAATTTGCGAGTGAGTGAGTGAGTGAGTGAGTGAGTGAGTGAGTGAGTGAGTGAGTGAGTGAGTGAGTGAGTGAGTGAGTGAGTGAGTGAGTGAGTTCTTAAAGCATTGCAATCAGAGATGAATTCTCGCCACTGTCTCAGATAAGCACCTACTTCACTAGCATTCCTGACGTAGGTCGAGACAGGCGAAGGGTTTATCGTTTCCTGAATGTAAACCAGGTGTCAGGCATTACCAATACTTGTCGGCGTCCCACAGCGTCACGCACGATCGCAATGCAACATGGGGAACGTCTGAAGTTACATCAGTTCAGAAGTTAATACACGACTGAAGCAAAAATCTCGACACAAAACATTTTAGTGGGCTTTAGCTAGACGCTGACCTCTTTTTACTAGATAGCCGTTGACTTTTTCATTGCACGACGTTTACAAAAAGGATTATGATGCTGTTGAAATAGTGATGATAATTTCCAGGAAATTTTCCATAAAATTTTCCCCGTAGTAAAGTAAGATTTTTTTTTTTGCTAAGTTTCATAATTGTATTGGCATATTAGCAATTATCACCTATCTCTTATCCTGATCGATAGATGAATTCATTGCTGCTCAAATAGCGAAAATTTACACAATACATATTTCTTGTATTACATATTTAGGCTATATGAAAATTATATACGTGTGATTCAAAAGGGATCAGTATTCAAAAAACAATTTTATCTGGAAATCATCTAAACGACACAGCTTTCTCGATCATTAACGACATTCAATATAACGTAGAACTTAACACTTCGTAAAGTTGGGAGTCCATTTACTTAAGAAGTTAGGTACAGCTTACAACAGTAAAGTTTTTGGAAATATTCAACATTTTTTTCCCTCCATTATTGTGTACAATAAAGAAAATTGGTATGTGTAAAACACTGTCCTCCTGCTATATGAAAGAAAATATATATTTTTATAATTAAAAAAAATTATATATATATTTTTTTAATTCAAAATTTCAAGTTCACTGTGTAGTGATGAAGCGTTTCCCTCATAATTCATAAACTTGTTAACTTTTTTATGTTCTCTCTCTTTTATTTTATTTCTGAAATACATTTAAAATTGCAAGCCTCATCCAGATCTCAGATGTTCTTTAAACTGTCAGATCATATCCTGTGTAATTTCTATAACATAAAAAAGAAGAAATACCAATCTATATCACAGACACACTCATTGCTAAAACTCCAGTTGTGAACGAAATTCCTCCATGGAAATGGGTGATTCCAGAACATAGCATACAAATTCCAGGAAATCATTCCAAAAATATCCCTTATTTCTCGTGAAAAACAACTGAATAGACTACAGTGGACTATAGTGGACTTTATGTTGTCAGCAAACAGCTGGATACATTAAGAAGATTGATTGATTTTATTTCTGAAATTCATGTTTACAATATCATGCCCTTTCAACTAAATTCCTTAATAAATATATATTTTTTTTTATTTTGTGTTACAAGAAAATACTGATAATTGACCATTTTGTAAAATTAATTTATTTTTATTAGACAATCTATCAAAGATAGAGAAGTATCTTGCAACATATTTTAGATATGACATGCATTAATACATACAAGAAATTTCATCACAGAATATTGGATAGTTTTTTAGTTATGTCGGAAACGCTTCATCACTGCACAGTGAACTGAATTTTGAAAAAAAAAAAATGTAAATCATTTTTTATCATAAAAATATTTTTTCATATAGCAGAAGGACAGTGCTTTACAGATACTAATTTTCATTACTGTACAAGATACAGTAATGGAGGGAAAAAATGTTGAATATTTTCAAAATTTGACTGCTGTAAGCTGTACCTAACCCCTTAACAAAGTCGGGAATTTCCAATTTTCCGCAAAATGTTCATTTGAGAAAATTTACTTTCTCACATGATTAGTTGAAAATATATCGATATTCGGAAATATACTGTTTTAACAACTTACTTACTTACTTACTTATTTACTTAGTTACAAATGGCTTTTAAAGAACCGGAGGTTCATTGCCGACCTCACATAACCCCGTCATCGATCCCTATCCTGAACAAGATTAATTCAGTCTCTAGCATCATATCCCATCATAAGATAAATAAGGTGAAGACAAATAGAACAAGGAATAGGCAATGAGTACTAAGGGAAAATAAGGAGAATACAAGGAGAAAAAGGCGACTAAAAATAGAACAAAGGGAAGTGATGGAAAACATTGGGGATACAACGAGAACAAGTGGAAGACAAGGTTAAGCGGGGAAGACAATATGAAGTGGAATACAAGAACAACAAGGGGAATAGAAGAAGAATGTGATGCTCAATTCTCAAGTTACCTTCCCGATACTTAGTGAAAAGAAATACTTTTTCTATGTCAAAACGATATCTCTGCAACCTTTCAAAATCGGACGCATGCTTATAGAAATCATCCTGTATATATACAGTAGCGGCTGGTGATCAAAATAATGAGTGTGCTATAATCTCTATATCGGCCTACTGTATACACTTATATGTAATTATATTAATTTGAGACTTGTCTAGTGACGAAATATGAAGTCCATACGATGTTCCTTTCTACTGCAGAACTTGTCAATTACCCTGGTGTTAAACCCCTCCATCTTGGACATCACACTCTTTTCTATTGACAGTATTGCAAGAGCAGTGAGACGATCCTGGGACATAGTGTTCCTTAAAAACGTTTTTATGCGTTTCAAGCCAGAAAAACATTTTTCTGGCTCAGCAGTAGTCATTGGTGTTGTAACCAAAATATTTAACAACTTCGATACTTCACAGAATGGATCCTGTAAATTGTTGGAGACTATATATTGTAACAATTGAACAGCCATCTATATTTCGGAAGTCGGGTCTTCCGTATAGAATTCCAAGTTGTGTCTTTAACACTCTTTTGTTCAGTATAATATAGCTGTTGACAGTAACTTCAAGTTCATGTTCAGGAAAATTATGCGAAAAATTGTCAAAAATTTTGCTGTTTAACAATTTTGTTGCGTCTAGGTAGCTTAAAGACTGGAAACGATGAGTAGCTTCCTGAATTATACGGTCACATACTTCTTTGGCTTCAATTTTCTGGGATTTCATTTTCCGTCGCTTGCTAGCTGATTTAGGAGGAACCTCAAACAGGTAGATGGCAGCAGCAGTCGGATACTTGAATTACCAAATACATTGTAAATACGAATAATTTCAAGGGAAAAATTGTTCCGGGGCCGGGTATCGATCCCGGGACCTCTGGTTGGACGTACCAGCGCTCTACCACTGAGCTACCCGGGAACTCCACCCGACACCGTCTCAACTTTTTCCTTTATATCCACACAACTCGCGTGGGCTGACGAAACGCCAGAGACCCACAACGAGTGCACACAATCTCTGTTTCCAAGTCAACAGAGATTGTGTGCACTTGTTGTGGGTCTCTGGCGTTTCGTCAGCCCACGCGAGTTGTGTGCATATAAAGGAAAAGTTGATACGGTGTCGGGTGGAGTTCCCGGGTAGCTCAGTGGTAGAGCGCTGGTACGTCCAACCAGAGGTCCCGGGATCGATACCCGGCCCCGGAACAATTTTTCTCTTGAAATTATTCAAATCTGCTTTACAGGGAACTTCACCTAAAAGACTAGATTTGCACATTGTAAATAGTTCCGAGTTCTTCCACAACAAGCATTCTTTCGTTACGCTTTACTTTTGTAATCTCCAAACTGTGTCGTGCTGAAGCTGACTACAGCACTTTCCCGCGTAAAAATAGCCAATCAGAGCAGTGGTTTCAGCTTCGCACATGCGCATAACTGTCTACATTCTAATGCGAAGTTCTGAGTAGCACAACGAACCCCCTGAGGCAACGAAGAGCGAAGACTACTTTATAACGCGTCATGAACATAACCACGGCAAATTGTCAAATGACAGATCAAATACTATGGTATTACAAATACATTATCAGTCTTACTAATAAACCGTGTATACTTTTTATACGAGGCTTATGCAGAGTTGAGACAGAAAACGTTACTAATAAACCGTGAATAAGATATGGACGTATAAACAGGCTGTAACTATACAATGGGAATTGCTTTGCTGTAGTTATATACACGAAACCCCTTGTTTAAGCGTTGTATATGGCGAAAAAATGGCCGCCCCTCTAACAGCTGTTCGTATCGACTGTCATTTTAGGATGATGGTTACCTTGTAACCACAGAAGAACAAACCAGAGATCATAGAATTATTAGAATTAATATTGCTGTAGCTTGTACTCTTTGACCAAAATGTAGTGTGGTAATCGATTAGAGCCAGTTGTACTATCGATATTTAACACACCACACTAAAGCGCTCTACCGGATGCAATAGAGAACCTCAGATATTCTATTACCTTTCGTAACGAAGTAATGACGAAACTATGACGTAGCTGTGTAACAGTCATACTGTTATACACGACGTATGTAGTGATTATTAGTAAGGAATTTACGCACGACTTATAAACGAGCTACTCATTGTATAAATAAAAAACAGTTAAACGTCTGTATAGAGTTTTTATTAGTAAGACCGTATATGAGCAAAAATTATCATTGTGCTGTAGCACTGTAGCACGTAAAGACGGGCCGCCCCTATATATATTAATTAATGTTATAGAAATGTTGGTAAAATTTAGTTTTTTTCGTCTTTATCTACACTGTCTTGCTCAGAACTTGAAGTGGAGTCTCCCGCATGAAGGACCCTCATATCCGAGCCGTTCTTCTCACATCAGGCTGTCTATCAATTTATCTAAATCGACTTCGTACTAAAAAAAAAACTTGAATGGCTAGACGCGTATCAAGAAGCTATCAGGCCGACTTTCTTGACATCCCTGGCTACACCCCTGCAGAACCAGTCCGTCCGCGCCCGATCCCCTATTAACATTCCAGGCGGCCGAGAGACTGTGGGCAGGATCCGGTCCAATCTCCAAGAGGTCTGGATCATCAGAGCCCAGCCGATCCGCTCGCGGGCTACAAACCAAGGATTTACACCAGTGCGTGCCCGAACATGTGTTCAGGAGGATGTGCTCTCCCGACCAGGTACGTGCCACTGTCATATTATATGCTATCATACTGCCTACGTTGCCATGACAACCCACAGACGTCAAACAAAACCGCAATTGCTTTCAACTGAAAGGTGTTGCCTTGGTAACTAACTCACATCAGTGAGTCCTGTTTCTTACAGCATGTCTTACGTTTAGGCTGGAACATCATTGTGACAAAAGTACGAAAATCTCATATTATGTCATTCAGGCTTACGTTGACAATACTACTGTATAGAAGGGTAGTCATAGCAGCGCATAGTAAAGTTCTAAATCTCATCTAGGCTAAAGTTAACAGACACTAAAGGCTGGTTCACAATAAACCGGAAACGAGAATCGGAACGAAACGAAAATGGTAAAATTGTTGAAATGTGTACATTTAAATGTGAGCATTCACAATTAACGAAAAGCTTGCCGGAGCCCGGGATCGGGAACGGAGAGTTGGCCAAGTTTCAACTTTGGCGTTCACGTTTTCGATCACAGCCCACTAGATACATTCTATTGCCATCTAAAAGCTATTTTCTCGTTGTATATTTTGTAGCAAGAAGACCGTGACATAACCTATGCATTATTTTGTTCTGTGCTGTGCATCATGGAGCAAGTTTTATTTGATGAGATTTTAATATTGAGTGTTGAGGAAAATCCTCACGTTTACGATAAGCGGCGCGCCTCGTATAAAGATGAGAAAATGAAGGAGAATACGTGGCTTCCAATAACTGCATCTTTGAACACCGATCGGAAGCGAATCATATTTTATTACTGTATTGCTAGTATTACAGACTACATATTCATGATTCAATTCAATAACTACTGTTGTGTTAATTTTTGTTCTATTACAAATGTTTCTTCTCTAATTATTTTACGTTATGGTAGACTTAAAATACGTTGTGATAATAAAGATGCATGGGCATATTTATAGTACCGTACCTAATGAAATGTTTCAGTTGAAATTTCGAAGTTGGTTAACCTGTGTTTATGTTGGCTGCCTTGTACTCATTAGAGAACACCATTGGTCAATTATACACAAATAACATCAGAATGCGTAATATCGGCTTTACATATCGTTATTGACATACATATCGATATGCATAGTCGTCGACGTTCTCGGTTTATTGTGAATAAAAATTTTCATATTCACGTCCTCTGCGTCTCGCTTTCATTCTGGTTCTCGTTCCCGGTTTATCGTAAACCAGTCTTTATACAGTATACAGAATGTTTTTAAATGCTCCAGTTGCTTATCTAAAAACAACTCCTTTGCGAGAATATGATTCTGAGTAAAATTTCTTCGTTTGAAAGGGAAATTAGTTATTTTCGATTTAGTGGAAATTATCAAGATCATTAATTTGATTACAGTAATATGTTACTAATTAGCGACGTGTACAATGGAGGGGGAAAGGAAATTGGCATCCTACCCCGTATCTCCTGGCTTAGTTGCCTCATGAGATGTCTTATTGGTGTCACTTATGAGGTTAAAACCTGTCTTCGGACAATTGACTAAACAACAATCAAACAACATCAAGGTAATTTTAAGGTCAACTTGTTTTTTTTTTAATAGGAACTCAAACGGTTTTCATCAGTGCCTGATTTTACGCACAAAAACAAAGACTTACATTTGAAACAGTTTTTTTTCTACGGTAGTGTGTAAATTCTCTGTCAAAAAATCTGAAAGTTAGAATTTATAAAACAGTTATATTACCGGTTGTTCTGTATGGTTGTGAAACTTGGACTCTCACTTTGAGAGAGGAACAGAGATTAAGGGTGTTTGAGAATAAGGTTTTTAGGAAAATATTTGGGGCTAAGCGGGGTGAAGTTACAGGAGAATGGAGAAAGTTACACAACGCAGAGCTGCACGCATTGTATTCTTCCACTGACATAATTAGGAACATAAAATCCAGACGTCTGAGATGGGCAGGACATGTAGCACGTATGGGCGAATCCAGAAATGCATATAGAGTGTTAGTTGGGAGGCCGGAGGGAAAAAGACCTTTGGGGAGGCCGAGACGTAGGTGGGAAGATAATATTAAAATGGATTTGAGGGAGGTGGGATATGATGGTAGAGACTGGATTAATCTTGCTCAGGATAGGGACCAATGGCGGGCTTATGTGAGGGCGGCAATGAACTTTCGGGTTCCTTAAAAGCCAGTAAGTAAGTAAGTGTGTAAATTCGCATTTTACCCAATGTTATCGGTGCCTAAAGTGAGTCTTTAAGACACTAGTGAGTAAAAAAGTAAGTAATCACTTTTGGCATCCCTATTCATTTTACGCTCGGCGAAAGAAAATGTAATATTCAATGTACAAACTTCATTTAGTAAGAATTAATGCATTGTCTCGATCTTTCATTACCTAAATATTACACGTAACACAAATAAGTAACAAATTTAACATTCATATCTTGCCTATATTTTAGCCCAGATTACTTTAAAGTTACAAGTATCACTCATTGTAATAAGAGTTCTGATTCAACTGTTCCTAACCGTTTTGTTGATTTTATGACTGGTTTAAACGGCCATGAAATCGTGAACATGAATAAAACATGTTGCCATTCCATAGATACTTACTTCTTAATGGTTTTCAGTTTAGATGGCCATGACATTGTGATCTTATAATCTCTCCAAAATGAAATATTTATTTAATGTAAATCTGTGCTATAGTAGAAGAAACATTGTGTGACACACACTAATGCCAAAAAGAGAACCTTTATGAACTTGTCACATAAATAACTATTTTATCAATCCTTTAGTTTTAAAAAAATACCAATATTTAACAAAATTTAAAAAAAGCTTTAATTCACAGTAATATTTTGAAAGATTGTAACAATCAGATTTATTTTGTATATCTTTATTGTCTTTATGTTGTGAGTTTTTGTTTACAGTACAGTACGTTTATGTTAAAGGTAAAGAAATTAATGTAAATCCTGTAATATTTAAAGTATGTTAATGTTTATGTTAAACGTTGACAAATAAACAAAAGAAATCTAAGATACAATCTCTGATCACATATAATAGATTAATCAGCTTAACGAACATTCAAGACAACTTTTAATAATTTACTACGCTGCCATCTAGCGACTGCAAAAAAGTCACGTTATAACCCTGATGGAATTGCAAGGAGTAATAGCTTGCAACTGAACTTCCATCTAGCGGTCTTTAACAAAAAAATTCATTTTCGACAGTGGCGATACTGGTGGTTGTTCTTTTTTATATGTTATTTTATAACATGGAAATGGCCAGTCTAGAGTGTAACAAAAGTTTCTGGTACAGTGAATGTTTTTTTTTTTTTTTTTTTTTTTTTTTTTTTAATATTTGATGGTAAATGTAACATTTTCAGCCAAATTATTAATAAAAGATTGCATCACAACACAATCAAGTAGTACCAACTACTACACCATAAAATTTGGACATGGTTCCTAAGAAAATGGAAAATAAACAATAGAATAATTTTAACATATTGTTACAGAAACTTTTATTACAATCTGCATAAGTAGAGAGCGGAATTTTAGGCCATAAAAAGTGGCATTTTAGGAGCTTAAAATAGGCTCTTAAACTCCTTTATTTAGGCTCTATGAAATAAAAAATAGTTTTTTTTTTTTGTTAAAGAATGACATTAATGCAATATTCAACATTTATTTAATGCAAAATTCTAGGATTAAAAGAAACTTCCACACATTTCACGGAGGTACACATGCATACACAAAATGAAGAGATTCTGTCTTTAAGTTAGTGTTTTCCATTCACCAATCACATTTCCATAGTTTGCTTCACAGTAGATGATCAGCACCTATTGTGGCTATTGTGTCGCTCACTGCTGTACTTACAAATGGTGACAAAAAAGGAAGAGGTTGTTATCTGTCTTGGAATGTAACAGAATGCTTATTCGGGTACAACCCAGCGAGTTTGTGTTAAATTTCTGACAGACAGAGGAGGATATAATAATAATAATAATAATAATAATAATAATAATAATAATAATAATAATAATAATAACAATAATAATAATAATAATAATAATAATTTGTCCGGCAGGAGTTCTTTTACATGCCAGTGAATCTAGTGACATGAGCCTGTCGCATTTAACCACACTTAAATGCCATTGACCTGAGCTGGGATCGAACCTGCAACCTCGAACACAGAAGGTCAGCGCTATACCGACTGAATGTTAGAATTTTAGAATTGAAAGATGAAAGATGAAAGAAAGAATGAGGTGACCCGGAGGTACTTCTCTATTGTGTCATTCACTGCTAGGAAGAAGTTGCTGTTATCCATCTTGGAATGTAAACGGTACAGGATGTTAAGAAAAACAGCAAGAAATTACGAAAAAAAGATGTAATAGCATATTATGCAACGAGCCTATAATGGTAGTAATTACGACGCGAGTATGTTTGTTTATGAAACGAGCGCAAGCGAGTTTCATAATTTTCATGCGAGCGTCTTAATTACCATTATAGGCGAGTTTCATACGACTTTTTATGCTCGACCATATTTCTAACTTGAAATTATTCAGAAGTATTCATGTTATGGTTATGTAAGTGAGGAGTGGAACTGACCTGAATTGTGAGATGTGCGTATTGATTTTTTCCGAAACACGAATGTCATTGACCTTGATATAATCTAGAGAATAACGTGAAGATTAGGCTTGATATAACCTGGAAATTGATTTAGAATTGAAAAATGAGATGACAAATTGAATTTATTTGAATATTATTTACAATTAACGCTAATTATTATAGTAACAGAACATAACCTTCTGCGACAGTATTGGATTTCCAGCCTCCGTGACTTTTCGCTAATTGTCTTTCGATTGCATATCCGAGAATAATCGATACTTGCGGTTTTATAATGGTACAATCAGTACAAAGGTGATTTCTCATTGGCTGAACAACTGAATTATAATGAATAGGTGTACTTTAATGAGGTGCATTAAAGGGTTACTACAGGTTGTTTAATTAGGCCTACTACATTTCGGCATGGTGGAGCATAAATTTTTTTCTAACTTAAAAATAGGCACTAACGTCGAAATAGGCATTTTAGGCACTATAAAACCTTTTTATTTATACTTATATATCCATGAAAAATGTAAATATTAAATCTCAAGCCTGTACGTGTCAAGGAAAAAAAAACAGATGATCAGAGACACAATCTCTCAAAGCATTGCCATACAATAATACTTTTCAATTTTCTTTAAAATGCTATAGAAATAAGCGTTTGATAACAAAATGTTCAGAAAAAAGTTGATCGTTTTTGTGCGTAATATTAGAGTCCGATAAAAAAAAAGTTGATCTTAAAATCACCTTGGTAACCTCCACTAAATTCAATATAGCAACACTGTTTTTCCCTTTAAACGAACAAACGTGTTTTTTCTAAATAAGCAGCAGCACAATTGAAAGAACACACTGTATAATATCTATATCACGATACCGAGTAGCAGCAGCAGTAGTAGTAGCAATAGTAGTAGTGGAAGTGGTGGTGATAGTAACGTTAGTGACAGTGATATTGGCTAAATTTTATTTAATGACGTTTTCAACCACAGAGACTGTACAACGACGAAATTGAACGTGGGCGAGACTGGCCTACAAATTTTGCCTTAAGTTTCCTTCTCAAGGTCCTTTTACGTGCCGTAAATCTACTACACGGGACACTCAACTTTGCTTCCAACCCTGTGGAAGAATTTTAATGTCCTTTTGAAGTCCCTAACCGTCACCCGTTTTGAACTAGGGTTCAAGCCACAATCGCATTTGTAACGTTTTTCTACTCGACTTCTAAAAATGCAACAAACTTTCAATACAAATGTGCAAAAATGCGGCAATCACATTGAACTTCAGAAACGAAGATGGTAAGGGAGAAACTGAAATCAGAGATGTGCATGAACTAATCAGTTCTGGAGAATCTGAATTTAAATCAAATGCTAATGGCATGGGCAATGTTCAAAAAGGTATTGAGCAATAGATGTTCAAGAATGGATTTCAAACAGTTGGTGCAATTCATGTAAGTTAAGTGAACAATTTCTTCTAATTGATTTATATAATTCGATCGCATACTGTAAATTGTGGGCAAGGATTTAGTTGCATGAATGTTGTAAAAAGTGAAATTAGAAACCGCCTTTCAGTAAGAAGAGTTAACACTTCTGCTAACAATAAATCTTGAAGGGCCTACTCGTTAAGAATTTCATTGTTTAATGTGATGTAAATTCAGCATTATTTGATTCTAAACATACCTACGTCTAATGATTTTCTTACATAAGTAGACTATATCTAGAGTGTGGTAAGATGGATTGAAAGTAATAAAACTCCAAGAAACAAATTACATACCTTTTTGTTTCTGTATACCTTAGGAATTTTACCTTTCTGTAGAATTACACAGAATATTGCATAAGCTTTTCATAATTTGCACAAATAAATTTTTTTTATTTTTGCGACAATTATTTATTTTCTAGCTTAAACCTTGTTTTGAACCCGCGATCCTCGGATCAAACGACCAGGATGGTAACACTGAATCATCAAGGATGAGCCGTCAGTACTAAACTATATGCCACATCCAGCCACAATTGACAGCAAGCTTATTAATGTACATAAGGTGAAAGCTCTTAAATTCGACAGAAAACAAGTTCGACATCCCAAAGTTCGACTGCTTACGTAGGAGAATTAGACACGCCCCTATAAGGGCACTAAGAAATGGGTTTATCATTTGAATGGGAATTGGTTCTGTGTCTTGTAGTGATACTTTTGTTAAAGGAAAACAGAATATTTTATTGATTAGGACGTCCATATTTAATCACTGATTTTAAATTAATGAACTCTTCTTTTTCTATTTGAGAATTGTGTCGTTTGTGAGATGGAACTGTCGAAACCCACTGTGGTACTAGAAGCGCATACACAAGTCTCGGGGCGGGCAGGAAATGCAAGTACAGTACTGTATTCGTTGATGAATAACCAATAAGAATTTGTATTCATTTCGCCTGCCACACCCACTACCCTTTTTGGACTGAACTTTCAGTTCTGTTCAGTCGAACTTAGGAGAATCCACTATATTCTTCATTCATTCATAGTTTTCTGTCCAAGGGCAGGTCTTTCACTGCAAACTCAGCATTCTCCAATCTTTCCTATTTTCTGCCTTCCTCTTTGATGATCCATATATCTTAATCCAGACGTTTGATGATGATTCATTAGTTCATTAATTATTTTGAGGATACATCAAATGAGTGTCTTAAATGTTACTGTTATTAACCTCTTCCCTTACTGTATATTTTACCTGTTTTGTGAAAAAAAGTGTCATATTTTTTTATTTTTGTAAAGAGGTCATTTAATATTGCAGAATCACTGTACATCACTAATTTTCTTACATACCTAAAAAATCACTATGAAATAGGCATACATTCATACCTGAATTATTATCCCGAGTTACCTTGATTCCAGCTCTGGAGTTGTCCCACTTTGAATTTCTCCTGAACTATTTACCAACTTATGTTTTTTTATGGATTAATTTATGAGGTGCAATACCAGTGCTGTTATCAAGGCGTTAAATGTTGCTTGTCGTGATAGGAAAAAGCACAGTGGCCATTGCATTCCGGACAGTAGTATCTGCTCTCCTATATGAGACGCTTTGGGAAGATGGGAGGATAATTTTGAAAATGGATTTGTACACGTATTTCAGAGGTGGGATATTTTGATGATAGCAGAACTCGAATATAATGTTGATGAGGTCATTATTAAAGAATAATTAAAAAAATGAGAATTATCGTTATCAGAAACAATGTTAAAATTTCAGGGAAGGGGGAGATCAGAAGAAATGGTGCCAGATGTCTTCTATTCAAACCACTGTCGAAAAGACGCGACATCAACTGATCTGAATTTGTTTGTTGGTTCTATAACTTCGTCTTCTCATACCGATTAATCTTCTACAGGAATATAATCAAAAGCTTCGAAATCACTAACTTGATCCATCTTTACAAAAAACAGCACAAAAACACCAAACACAAACACAAACCAAAACTAACTAGCAATCAACTGTGTGTGAATGCTATATGAGCATAGAATGTCGCAAAAAAACTGCAATATCTTTCTTGAAAGAATGTATATAGCTGAGACTCGAGTTAATAAATTTTGACACATGTTACCAAACGTTAATCAGGAATCTCTGATGTATAAAAAATGACTATCTTTCTCTGAGAAGAGACGTCTTGTTTACCAAACGAATGAGAGACTTCGTGGAACAATGGAAGGGAACAAGAGGCGGTGTATGGAGAATATGTATGCGTGTGCACAGATCAGGTTTAAGACTAGGATGGCGTTTTACTGTCCTTAACGGGCGTGCCTGATCAAGTTAATTAGAAGTAGGAGTAATTAAACAGGACTGTCGCAGGAATTTATAGCAACAAAAATATATACGTTTCAACTGCATACATTACGAACGTCTCAACAGCTCAATCCACGCTTTGACAGCGGTTCGCAATTCAGGGAGCACGATCCTATCTTATGTATGTGTAGATCTACGTACAATATGTACTATTCTCTTTTGATTTTTGGCAGCAGCTCATGTTACTATTTATAGTACACCCAAGTATTTGAAGCTGTCCACTTGCTCTACTGCCTCATTTAGAATTCCCAAGTTTACCTTCTTTACTTTTCTTCCTATAACAATGGTCTTCATCTTACTGGCATTTATCTTCATCCCATACTGCTCACAGCTGTCATTTAGCTCCTGTAGCATATCCCTTAGTATCATCTCCTCTTCTGCTAACAACGCCATATCATCAACAAATATTATACCTTTTATTTTTCTTCCTCCTACTATCACTCCTCCCATGTTCTGAAAACAGTTCTTCACTAAATCCTCCATGTAAGTGATAGGGTAGGTGATAAAGGACATCCTTGTCGTACTCCTCTTCCTATTTCACTTCCTTCTGACATTTCTTCTCCTATCCTGACTAAATAAATAGATAAATAAATAAATAAACAAAGAAAATAAATAAATAACTTTATAAGTTTTGCAATTAAGTGCATGGGAAATCAGAATATGGGGCTGAAAATCTGCTTAGTTTGGCAACAACTCATCGTTCATTACATCCACATAATGAGATTCCGCATCGTGATATACGTACGATAACAAGTTTCTACAACGTGTAACTTCAACATTATTTTCCATGATATATTTTATCCAACTATCTGGAGTCCAACTCGGCCTTAGGGCTACTCCAAAATAATTGTCGTCTACAATACCTGACCGATAGTTCTGCCGGGAATGTATAAATAATTTATTAACACACTGTACATAAAGCACAAGCAAAATAGAGGACAAAAAATCCTTGTGTATATTTGATGTGTGTTGTCGCATGCAACAGTAATTCATAAGCAGGACTTGTACGCATTTGTCTCCTTTCACTTGTAGCTGCTGATGTCATTTCGCAGGGAGAGATGGGATTCGATAAGGGTAATTATACCGCAAGGCTCTCAGCTTTTGTGTACCGAACTAATTCATCTGCAGGAGAGAGAAAATGAGGGGAGGTCTTATCACAGTATCAGTATTGTGAAGGCGAAAATATGATAGAGGATTTATGGAAGTCTTTTGGTTTGTAAGAGAAGACCACGTTTAGAAATGTTGTTTTAATGAAATCCATACAAAGTTAAAGACGTTCAATAGTAAATTAATAGTACATTATGCAACGATCAAACCTATAATGATAGCTCTTAACGTATGTTTGTTTATCAAAACGAGAAAAGCAAGCGAGATTTTCATCAATTTTGAGAAATAAAGGTTTGGGAGTGTCTTAATTACCATTAAGAAAGGCAAGTTTCATACAACTTTTATGCTCGACCATATTTAAGATAACTTGAAATTATTCAGAATTATTCATTTTATTTGTATCTAACTGAAGAGCGAACTGACATTGTGCAATACCTGGGTAAATTGTGACATATGCGCAGACGCGAAAGTATTGTTTTTTCATCGAGAAACAGATCTCACATTGACCTTGATAGCCTATAACCTACAGAGTAAACTGAATATTAACCTTGATATAACCTTGAAATTAAATTAGACATTGAAAACAAGAGAGATGACAAATTGAATTTATTTGAATATTATTTACAATTAACGCTAATTATAGTAACAGAACATAACCTTCTGCGACAGTATTGGATTTCCAGCCACCGTGACGTTTCTCTGTTGTCTTTCGATTGCATATCCGAGAATAATCGAAAACCTGAACTTTAATGAATAGGTTTACTTTAATGACATCCATTAAAGGACTGCTACCAGGTGTATAATTACTACATTTCGGCATGGTCGAGCATAAAAACAATTTAAATATGGATCTACAGTTAACCAATTTCCCAAAATAAATAATTTCTATATATTCTAAACATCGTAGGGTATATTGAGGTGCGGGTTGAAAACTACCGATGCTGAGAATGTGATATATTCTTCCTCATGTTATGTCAAACATGTTTCGCAGCTATTCCATTCTTTTGTCATGTTATGAAAGCTGAAACTGTCTAACTTGATTACATTGGCGCATCGCACTGAACTACAATAAATGCAAAGCAATGATATTTACTTTGTGACATCCTCACAGTCTAGTATAGGCTATACAGTCGTGAAGCTCAATACGTAGTAAATATGCAAACATTAGATATATATTTTAATGTAGCTACCGAAGTACATATGATATTTCCATGCAGATATTCTGCGTCATCATACGATGAAAGAGTAATGGATCGGAGAAAAACTCTCTCCGGCACCGGGATTTGAACCGGGTTTCCAGCTCTACTTGCTGATGCTTTATCCACTAAACCACACCGGATACCACCCGGTGTCGGACAGAATTGTCTCAGTTTAAGTTCCAACTCTTGGGTTCCCTCTAGTGGCCCCCCTCTGCACTACGTCATAGGTGCCTATGAACGTGAGACTAAAGTCCACACATGTGCTAAGGTGCACTCGTTATGAGTGACTAGTTGGCCGGGATCCGACGGAATAAGCACCGTCTTAAATCACGAAGTGATTTACGCATATCATATATATTTTAATGTACTGAAGTACATATGATGTTTCCATGCAGATTTTCTGCGTCATCATACGATGAAAGAGTAATGGAACGGAGAAAAATTCTCCCCGGCACTGGGATTTGAACCCGGATTGGAACTTAAACTGAGACAATTCTGTCCGACACCGGGATGGGTGTTCGGTGTGGCTTAGTGGATAAAGCATCAACACGTAGAGCTGAAAACCCGGGTTCAAAGCCCGGTGCCGGAGAGAATTTTTCTCCGTTCCATTACTCTTTCATCGTACAAACCATTAGATAGTTGCTCACCACTAGGATCGCTAATATCGCCTCATTACAGGCAATGCAAAATAGTACCGTCACAGTCTATTGTTTCTAAGAACTCAAGCTTCGTGACTGTATATAGTAGACTGTGTCGTCCTGCTAATCCTCCATGCATAAATCTTTCGACCAACGTGATACCGTGGAAACCAAAGGATGAAGTTGTAAAATATCTTGGAGTGCACTTAGATCGCCGTCTATCATGGAAACATCACATCAACAACAAACTTAAATTGGCCTACTCAAGACTCGCTAAATTATATCCGCTCCTCAACAAGAAATCATTTCTAAAGCTACAAAATTGCATGCTACTTTACACATCTCTATTACGACCTCCACTGCTTTATGCCTGTCCTGTCTGGGGAGGAGCTGCAATAAGTGAAATTAAACACATCCAGTCATTTCAAAATAAAGTCCTACGAATTTGACTCAATTCTCCTTGGTTTGTCCGTAACAGCCAACTACACAGACAAACTGGTATTGACACAATCAAACAGTTTATTCATTCACAAGCTAAGAAGTTCTTATAACAACATAGAAAATGTTCCAGGCGCCATCCACTACTCTCTCGGAAGGAAGTTCACATTTCCCACCAGAATCAAGAGCCGACTTCCAATGGATCTCATATTATAATCAAAATTTATCATCACACCAACCTATGTAAATAATTATTTATTAACAATAAATTATTTTTGTTCATTGAGAACCCAATTCAATGTCATATATTGCACTTATATTTTTTAGAAATGATCTGTATAGCGCTAAATGCGCTGATCGATCAATAAATTGTTAAAAAATCTTGATTACAATATCTTCAAAGGGACTAGAAAATTTGTTTTAAACTAGTATCGTTATATTTGAGATGTACAATACAGATGTTTTGCTATAAACCAAAGAAAATGGGGAATTATAATGTTTTGAACACTACTGTATATTAGGCCTACATATTATAGTTCTGACATTTGTACTCTGCTATTTAGAGTATTTTATTTAAATTACAATGCATTTTAAATCAAGCCTGTACAACTGGCGGATCTGGACAGTTTATGTTTCGGCCAGTGACATATAAGACACATTTTTAAAAATCAGCCTACATCATCCAAAAGTTCCTTAAACATGATCTGACTTAAATTAAGTAAAACAAAATTTAATTATTATTTGCTGTACTGTATTGTTTATCATATACTTTCAACGTAATATATTATTGTACAGTAGATGAATTAGAGAAACTGATATATATATAGGGTGAACCGAAAGTAATGTCAATTTCAAGGGGTTTTTGAGATATTTGAAACAAAAACGCTTCTAGAATTTTGTTCGTTTTTGCTTCCTTTTTTTAAGTAGGTTATTTTACGGCGCTTTATCAACATCTTAGGTTATTTAGCGTCTGAATGAGATGAAGGTGATAATGCCGGTGAAATGAGTCCGGGGTCCAGCACCGAAAGTTACCCAGCATTTGCTCATATTGGGTTGAGGAAAACCCCGGAAAAAACCTCAACCAGATAACTTGCCCCGACCGGTTTAGCTTCCTTTTCGGGATAAAAATTACACTGGCCAACAAACTTTTTGTTGCATTTCTATCAACAGCTGTTATTAACTAATCTTTGGGTGTTGATTTTAGATCTGAGGTTAGTTTTTTTCTGAAAGCTCTGGTTTTTATTTTGCAATCGATATATATCAAAATTGCAATTTTCATTTTTTCGCATTTACCTTATAGTGTATGTGGAGAGATATTTGATTAAACTGTCTTAAAATTAGCTGGACAATTAAGATAATATATTCTAAATTTTTTCAGTAATACAAACTGAAACACATACACTCATAAACTCTCTTAAGTGGTTAGGTACAGCTTACAGCAGTAAATTTTTTGGGAATATTCAACATGTTTTTCCTCCATTACTGTATCTTGTGCAATAATGAAAATTGGTATGTGTAAATCACTGTCCTTCTGCTATATGAAAAAAATATTTTTACAATTTAAAAAAATATTTATACATACTTTTTTAAAAATTCAGAATGGTGGCAGTTCACTGTGTAGTAATGTACCATTTCCCTCATAGCTCATAACTCATAAACTTGTTAACTTTTCATGTTCTATCTCTTTTATTTTATTACTAAAACTCATGTTTACAGTATAATGCTCTTTCAACTACATTCGTTAATAAATATTTTTTTTTTATTTTGTGTTAGAAGAAGGTACTGATAGTTGACCATTTTTAAATGAATTTACTTTTTATCACAGAATCTATCTTGCATCATATTGTAGATATAGCATGCATAAATACGCACAAAAAATTTCATGAAAGCATGTTGTATAATTTTTTAGTTATGTGGGAAACGCTTCATCACTGCACAGTGAAATGAATTTTGAAAAAAAAAAAAAAAAAAATGTAAATAATTTTTTTAAATCGTAAAAATATATATATTTTTCATATAGCGGAAGAACAGTGTTTTACACATACCAATTTTCATTATTGTACAAGATACAGTAATGGAAGAAAAAAAATATTGAATATTTCCAAAATTTTACTGCTGTAAGCTGTACCTAACCCCTTTAAAATTAGCTGATTAATAAAAATTCTGCGCTGTATCAGGATACGCAATGTCCCAATTTAGGAAACAAAAGTATAGTTGTGTTAGTTTGAATGTTTGATTTTTGTTTTGGTTTAAAAAATAAAAGTCTGGGTCTAAGATAAGAGAAGCAATAAATGAAGGAATTTGCTCTTTATATGAAGCGACATTCGGAAATTTATTATTCCCAGCTCACAACAAATGCTTCACTATGTTTCGCTTAAAGTGTATTGTACGCATTTATTACCACTTTAATATTGAACAACTTGTCATTACAAATCAAACGAGAGTTCACACAAATGTGTAGCTGCTCTCCATGCCGAGATATTACTGAGAGTGGCCGCGGGGTACTGCTAATTTTATACACAAATCCTGAGTCATCACTAGGTACCGGATTTTTATGTAATATCAAGGTGTGAAATATGTACATATTTATGCAAGAAAAATAAGCTCAATATTTACCAAAATATGTAAAATCATTAAAATATTTAATATCAATATCTGGCAGGTATAGGATAGGTAAGACTCTCCAGTTGTGATTTCATAGACACCCGACTTTCTTGGACAAGCACCGACTTTCACACACTTGACACATTACTATTTTTCCATCTGTAGTGAAAGCTTCGTCCATTACAATTAATGATTTTATTTTTGTCTTTGGGTTGAAGGTACAGGGGCCATTTTAGTTAGTTAAAAGCAGTAGATAAACTCACTTGTACTTAATACTGTTAGTACTGAAACTAGAGAACTGAGTGACACAACAGTACTGCAAGCACTGTTTCGCTTTACTGGATTAGGAGAAAATAAGAGGAGATGTGGGACACATGCATTTTAGCTGCTCCTGTAAGAAACAAGTACCTACTAAAACCTCAAACTATAGGCATTTACAAACTGTTGTTTGAAAAGTGACATTCCTGTCTCATTCAGAAGGGTAGGATTATTCCAGCCGAGAACCATACTTTCTAATTGATCGGAAAATCCCATTTTCGTAAAGGTCTACTAAATTTAAATTAAAGAGGTCAGCAATAATCTGAAAAGCTATTTATTTCAATCTTTCAACATCTTTCCAGTTTGTACTTTTACTACAGCTTCTTTTCAAAAGCCGGCTACTTTATTGCGGCTCATGTTAGACTTGACACGGGTTTTTCCGAGGGTAGGAAGGTTGCAAATTGCATGGGAACGGTTTGTTAGACGTGTGCAGAACAATTATAGTTCGAGGCAAATCATGTCGTCCTCGTTCCACTCCACCGCATAAAGGCAACGCTACTTTCTGAGTGATTTTTACAATACAAGATAGTTGTATGAAAAAGGTTGCCTTTTCTTCACTCATATTTACAGTAGGCTGTATGGGGTAAGTGCCTCTATTACTTCCTGGAACTAAGGAAATGTATCCCGAAATGTATCCTTTCTTGGGTAGATAAAAAGGCTTTTAAATCTGTGTATTTCAAATATTATAAACTTCACCAGCAGAAGTTTTTTTTTTCCTTTTAGAGAAGTAAAAATGAATAAAACCCTGAATATGTAGATTTATGTAATACCAAGCAATAATATGTAATGTGGGGTGGATTTTTTCCCGGCTTCAAATGTTCACTTGTTTCGCTTAAATATGTAAAAATATGTAGTATCAAATTTTAATACATTAATGGTAATTACATGATTCGCAAAGATTTGTTATTTATATACGGTTAGGTTGAAAGGAATATAATATGTAATTACATAAAAATCCGGTCCCTAGTCATCACGCCCGTAACGAGGAGAGGTGACGTGATTGGGTAAAGGTCACACAAGTTAACTAGTAACAACATTAGAATTCGGCTGTGGTTCGTAGCATTTGAATTTCTGACATATTTTGTTTCACCATGGATCCAGGAACGGCTGGCCATACTTGGTGCGAGGAAAGATGTATTTTACGCTAAAAAATTATAATGCTGTTAAAACTCTCTGTAATAAGATTAAACATATAATTGCTATGGAAACGAAACAAAAGCAGGAGTGAATATCGACTTTCTATGACCTGCAACTATTTTAAAGCCACGTTCTGGGCTAACGTGAAGGATCAACATTGCTGTGAGTGGTCCGAGTTTAGTTACCTCTGATTAATTCTTCAGACAAGTATAAGACAAATTAGGTACAATTATTTCATGCTACGTATATTATAACTCACCGCTTTTAATGTCTTCTTCGCCTGCGTCACAGCAAAGATGGGGGATAAATGATGTAGACCTGCATGAAAAGAAAGAAAAAAGTTATACAATGTTGTTATATTTCTTAATGGAACAAACAACAATAAATGACATCTCTAATAGCTCATTGGTAGTGTATTATGATTTATTTAATGTAACTATGTAACTTGTTTAATTTTTAACTCTGTAACTTCCTTTAAGAATACAAAAAAGAGAAACAAACAGCAGTAAATAATTGGGCTGTTAGAGTAGATTTATGGGATATATTTCACATTTTATTGTGCGTTAGCTTCAACACTATGTGCGAAACTAAACATATTTTCTTACATTATCCTTTCAGGTCCTTTTTCTTTAAGACATCTTCACGCACACAAAATGCACGTAAAAATGTTTGTCATGACTTTCACATATTTGTCTGTCTGTCCAAAACTCCTCGTAACTTACCTAATTAGCTTCTGATTTTCCGCAAAAATGGACTGATTCAATTCTAGAGAGATTCTGTGAGAATTACAAATAGACTGTATTCAATTCCAGAGAGATTCTGTGAGTTTAAAGATTCTGTAGAGGTTTAAACAAATGGGAGATTTACAAGTGTTCTGGACTGAAATCAATTTTACTGAAATCAATTTTAGAGAGAATCTGTGAGATTTACAAATGGACTGTATTCAATTCCAGAGAGATTCTGTGAGGTTTACACATGGACTGGAATCAATTCCAGAGAGAATCTGCGAGATTTACAGATAGACTGAATTCAATTCCAGAGAGATTCTGTGAGATTTATAAATGGACTAGATTCAATTCCAAAGAGATTCTGTGAGGTTTACACATGGACTGGAATCAATTCCAGATAGATTCTGTAAAGTTTTACACGTGGACTGAAATAAATTTCAGAGAGAATCTGCAAGATTTACAAATGGACTCAATTCAATTCTAGTGAAATTCTGTGAGGTTTACACATGGACTGGAATCAATTCCAGAGAGATTCTGTGAATTTTACACATGGACTGGAATCAATTCCAGAGAGATTCTGTGAGTTTTGCACATGGACTATATTCAATTGAATGAAGAAGATTCTGAATGAGGTTTCACATGGACTGAATGAATGAATGAATGAATCAGAATGAATGAATGAATCAATAATGAATGAATGAATGAATGAATGAATGAATGAATGAATGAATGAATGAATGAATGAATGAATGAATGAATGAATGAATGAATGAATGAATGACCCGGTCTATCAGCCTGGTCACTGTGTCAATATTGAATAAGCATTCAGTGGGAGATCAGATCAATGTGTCAGAATTTCAGTGAATGAATGAATGAATGAATGAATGAATGAATGAATGGGAGATCAGAATCAATATGTGAATGAATGACTGAATGAATGAATGAATGAATGAATGAATGACTGAGGTTAGTAAATGAATCATTATGTAAATAAATGAGTTATTAATTCAGGTCAGGTCAGTAATTCAGAAAGTAAGTAGGTAAGAGAGTGAATGATTCGTGAGTCAATCACTGTGTCAACAAGTGAATGAGTGAATCTGGCATACAGCTCAGGCCAGTAGTAAAGTAAATCTGTGAATAAGTGAACGAGTTCTTAAGTCAGATCAGTCAATATCTCACTCAGTAAATCAGTGAGTCATTCAAATTAGGTCAGTGAGTCAGATTATCAGTGTGTGAATGGGAGGATGAGTGAATGAGATCGGATGGGTGCATGTCGAACAGTATACAAGTCTACGGGTGAATGAATCAGCCAGTCGTATCGGTGACTCATTCATTGTGTCAATAAGTGAATGAATACGTAACTCCTTCAGTGAGTCACTGAGTCATTCAAAAAGTTGGTGTGTGAACGAATGAATACATCAATCGATGAGTGAATTTGACGGTCGGTAAATAATTTGGGATGAAAGAATGAGTCGATCAGTCGAGTCAGTGAGTCGCTATATCAATTAATAAATGATTCATCGAGTAAGTCAGTTCATCAGGTTAGGTTAGTCAGTCAGAAAATCAGTGAGTGGGCGAGTGAGTGAGTGAGTGAGTGAGTGAGTGAGTGAGTCACTCGCTACGCCAAATAAGCGAGTCAATAAGTCTGTGTGTCAGGTCAGCGAGTCAGTAAGTGAGGGATAGTCGGTGAGTGAGTCAGATCAATTCAGCAGCCTTCCTTCTCGAGTAACATGGTTTACTATGTGATGATACATTAAACGATAAAGTTTTTGTTTATTTCGCCTTGCAGTAGAAGCTCCTCTGCTCTCCATAATGAATGCTGACAAATCAGATTACTGGAAGTATTTTAATTTCTGTCCCAAGGCAATGAATGCAAGATGCCAAGGCACGTACACTCTAATGCTATGCTAGTGGTTTAAAGCATTAGGGGGCATTACAAAGAGTTATGAAATAAATATAGGCCTGTAACGAAGGTTAATCTGACCTCTATACGTTATGTAGACTTCAAGATTTGACATCAACAACAAAGTTGCAACTTCACGGGTTAGTCTTCTCACAACGCGACCAGTTTTATATCGTCTTAATTTATTTTATTTATTTATTTTATTTTATTTATTTATTTAAATTTAAATATACAGAATAAAGAATGTAATTACAAAACAAACAAGAGAAATAGAAATAAAATAATACAAGCAATGTAAAAAGAAGATACAGTAGTATTAACAAAATTTGAGACCGAATGAGCAGCGCTCGGTCGCAGTTCAGATATAATATTAAAATAAAAAGAATAATAATAATAATAAAAATAAATAAGTAAAATAAAATAGGAACTAAAATATAATTACAGCGGCAATGGAATTATATAATATAATATTAACACTAGAGAAGAATAATATCGCACGTGAAAAGTAGGACTAATATATATTTCAAAATTATAGAATACAAATATAATATAGGTTGATTAATTCATACACATAGGCTATAAATTTATTTATCCATGACCATAACGAAAAACATGCCTTTACTAAATACTTTTGCGTTTGTAAAGTAGGCTTTTATTCAACATTACTTTATTCCACTAGTGAGATAAAGACTTTACCTCACAGTTTGAACTTTATCTCACAGTTCATTAGTATTTTCCTAGTACCTGGATACACAAGTATATTTTTCCATTCAACTATTACTCAAGAAGTTAATATATTTGTTACTAGATGTCACTACCTCTACTTCTTTATTACCGTTTCTTAAATATACATACACTCAATCTCCTTCTCTTTCTACTACGTCGTAATTTGTGCATTGCATTCATATCTAATACTTTTTTTTTTAATTCGTAATAATTTACCTTTTGGTAGGCGAGGAGACTTGAATCTATGAAGTTGCGTTTATAGGATTTTATAACAACACGCGTTAGCCAACTGAGCTAAACAGACACGATGACAAATTACTTTTTAATATTCGTCTTAAGTTTACAGAAGTAAAATGAGAAATTATTTTAATCACATTAGTCCCGTGAACACTTCTAAATAATCCCTGAAACTTCAAAAAGACGAAAATACACGTTTAAAATGAAAAATATATATATTAAAACTATATAATTAATTATAATTTGTTATTTATCCAACGCCATAGATACCATTCTTCACTAATCATGGCCTCCTACATCATGACCTACCTAGTAGACGTATCGATTCAAAAATTCATGCCATGATATGTGATTATATGAGGACTTATTTTCAACATATTTTCTTTTATAAAACATAATTTTTCGTTATGGTCATGGATAAAATTACGTATGGTACTTGTGAGCGTGATCTTTATTGCGTTCGTGTAATTTAAGCACTCGGCTGACGCCTCGTGCTTAAATCTTTCCACTCGTGCAATAAAGATGCACTTACCTCACAAGTACCATAAATAACTATTATTTCATAACAGTCTTTTTTTTTCGATTTGCTAAAAAAGTCACTTCACATTTAACACTAAAATTGAATTGAATTATAGTTGCTAGGTTACAATGTAGGACTATTATGTTGCAATCTTGATATAAGAAAACAGAATAATGAGGTATGTTTTAAAAGCGTTATCTGCTAATCCTATGCAGTTAAAATAGAATAATTAACGTTTTTTGTTTTCGTTGCTTTCGAAATAAAAAATGTGTAGTTCTCTTTCTGATAATCGAGATTAAAAAGAAAGAATAAAATTATATGCGATTTCAAATTTGTCTCAATAGTATTTGTTATTTAATAAATTATTTTAGTGTATTTAATAATTAATCCATTTATTAAAATTCTGTCGCTCCTTTAGTAAAAATAAGTGTCTTCTATTAATGGCAAGACCAGTAGCTCGTGTTTACTATTTAAAGGTATTTCTGTATTTCTTTACACCTGTAGCCTTCACAATTGGCTACCACATACATTCTTTAGGCCTAAAACTCTTTAACTTAATTGTCTTCTTTGTATGGAAACGATGTGAAAAGATGCTAACTGTGTTTACATCAGGACACATTTTAGGAAAGCAGTAACAACACAAAATCTAAAGTCGTTCATATAGGCCTATAAAGAATATTAGTGCTTAATGTGATTACTTCATGGTAATGTACATAAATCATTCATTCATTCATTCAATTTCATGCTTATTTATTTATTTATTTATTTATTTATTTATTTATTCATTTATTTATTTATTTATTTATTTATTTATTTATTTATTTATTTATTACTGTTTATTTATTTATTTTTGTTTATTTATTTGTTTATTTTTATTGTTTATTTATTTGTTTGTTTTTATTGTTTATTGTTTATTTATTTATTTTATTTTTCATAGTTTCCTCTGCTAATGGCATCCCTACAGTGTCTTACTTATTGTAATCGCTTTTTAATTATTTAGACAAGCTTCTTCAACTTCCTTGTTTCGCAACAAGATTTGTTTGGATTGCTTGAAAGAATGGTTTCAATTTAAGGCTTCTAAATGATAAATTACGTATACCTTTGCGGGCCTAAAAACTTTTATAGTCATTAGGGCCCAAAAATATGTCGTTTATTTACTTATATTTATTTAATTGGCAACAATTTATCTTCAGCTTGTTTGGCTTTAGGGGAGAGTCGGGTAGTATCGGACATCGGGTAGTATCGGACAGTGCATTTCTTTCATCTACCACCATATGGTAGTACCTGAATGACATGGTTACGTTTCTCTATGCGACATCACAGAAACGTAACCATGTCAATCAGGTACTATCATCGTGTGGTAGATGAAAGAAACTCACTGACCGATATTACCCGATGTCCGATACTACCCGACTCTCCCCTAATAATAACTCCAGAAGGAATTCAGTTTCAACAGATCCCGACATCATTTCCAACTTAACGGAACATTGTTTATTAAATTCAGAGACTGGTAACTTAACGACAAAGAAATAATAGCATAATGCATGGCCTCCCTCAACGAATATTTTTTTTTCTAGTATACACAGTCCCCAGATACCAAAACAAAACACGCTAAACAAGACATACAAACACAAAGCGAATTTATAGCTTAAAACTCTTATTCAAAAGTTTTAATTTATTCAATTTATTACGGGTTAGTGCGCTGCGAAATAATGTAGGGGAGAGTCGGGTAATATCGGACAGGGCGTTTCTTTCATCTACCACCATATGGTAGTACCTGAATGACATGGTTACGTTTCTCTATGCGACATCACAGAAACGTAACCATGTCAATCAGGTACTATCATCGTGTGGTAGATGAAAGAAACTCACTGTCCGATATTACCCGATGTCCGATACTACCCGACTCTCCCCTATGAATCTTTGGCAAAATTTCATGTTTGAACCTCGGGCCAGAGGGCCTCGGTAGTAACACTGTATCCCTCGCTATAAACATCTTCATTTCGCCCTTGATACATAAATTACTATTTATACTATATGCATCACCTTCTGATCTCTTTCAGCTGAGAAAACTCTCAGAACTGATCTTGCGATCTTGAGAGAGATTTGTCTCTAGTTATGTATCCATTCAGATTGTGATTAACATTTTTGGGGAGATTCTAGTTTTAGGAATCGTTATTAGATTCACTAAAGATCACTTATCTGTGGCACGCTAAATATACCTCTTCATAGAACATCTTGTTATTCCTCATCTTTTACAATATCCACCTCGCGTCAATGGAATTCCTTGTCACAAAGTATTAGGGGCTGCAAGACAACAAACACCTTTAAGAACAGCTTAAAAGATAACCTTATTAGCATTTCACTCCAATCATACTGATTTAAAATATTACTGACTACACTGTTGCTTTTTTCTTTAGACATCATCCTGATTGTGCTGCATTTTCAAAATTGTCTCATAATAATCTCTTTCTATTATCTAATATAATTTCAAATATATTAACATTCTATGTATTTTAGTTTAATTCTGCTACACAGTTTATTTCAGTGTTTAATTAATAGTTCATAGTATTTTGTTGTTTAATTCATAAATAACTCTTGTATACATGTAACTCTCATCTAAATCAAATTGTTGAATTCTTTGTAAGTTCATGCATTAGTATATACACTTTTTGCTGGTTGAGTGGAAGAGAAGGCCTTACGGCCTTAACTCTGCTAGCTAAAATAAATCATTATTATTATTATTATTATTATTATTATTAAAGTCTTTACTTTATATTTACATTATTAAATATTTTTTCTCGTGATTCAACAAAATGTATTCAGTTACAAAACTAAAAAAATCTCATCTGGGATAATTCAGTTCTTTTATCACACTTTATGGACTTCAGTGTTATATTTATCTGAGTATAAGCACAGTCATGAGTCACGACTATATTATAATACTTTCAGTTTCGTTTTTATTATTGCCGTTTGTTTCAAATTCTTAGAAATCTACATTATTTGTTATTCTCTTTGGCAGTAAGACAGGTATATTTAGACAACTTTTACTACTGCAATTATTATTAAAAACATACGTTATTTTAGCCTATATGTAATTTTAACATATTATTACTTCTAGCTTTGTTTACTGAGATTACTACAACGGAAACACTGCGAAAAACAAAACGATATACTATATTATCGATATACTCTATTATATGGAGGTATATATAGCAATTCTGCAAATTATTATTTATCTGCCAATGGAAGTTATAAAAGAAAAGTCTTTATAGTTAAATTGTAAAGAAACAGCATTCAGTGTTGTCTGTAGGTAAGTGTGACTTATAATGGCATTCGTAAGCTTCATTTACTTAGATTGTTGCCATGGAAACATTTATAAAAAAAAACAATAAATAAAAAACAAAGATATTATTTGTTAATAGCTATCAATGTTATGACTTTTTTACGTGCGCTGTTACTATAGTAACGTTTCATAAATAAAATTATTATTATTATACCGGGTGTTTCAGAAATACTTTGACAAACCTTGGGGATATGTTCCTTACATCAAAACAAGAAAAAAAAGTTCATATAAACATATGTCCGAAAATCCTTAGTTTTTTAGTTTTTAATGAAAGAACATAATGAAACATCTGTTAGATATTGTTAGCTTGACAGCAAGTGTTGCAACTTTAATCAATTCAGAAACTCATAACAAATGTTCAGATGTTCTCCTCTTGCTTTCACTTTCATTGTTAATAGCTTCTGAATTGATTAAAGTTGCTACACTTGTTTATATAAAAATTTTTTCTTGTTTTGTTGTGAGGAACATGCCCGCAAGGTTTGTCAAATTATTTCTGAAACATCCTATACCGTATAATTTTAAATTATACACAAAGGAAATTTTAACAATGAAATTATAAGGAGTACTGTACATCCAATATAGTAAAAATATAATTTCTATCATATTACTCACTACATAATTATTAATTATGGAGTATTTTAATTTATCGAAACGTTTATAATGGTGAATTCGTTTCTTAATTCGACAGTTTCAAATATTTATAATGAAATGTAAATAAAACTGAACTAATACAACGCAATTAAAGGAAGTAAATAATATATTTCTACTGATTTTGATATTTTTATTCCTGTTTATAATATTCCGCAATTTATTTCCTGTCTTCCTTACGTCTTCACAAGTGCAGATTCTGCCTATTCAATCTACCATTATCATTTGGTTATCTGTCTTTCTCTATTTCTTCTATCCATTACAACTCTTCGTATTCTTTAACTGCCCATGTCCATACTATTCTAATCTTTTCCGTTCTTGTAAATATAGAGGAAAAGTTACCTAACCAACATAATTATAACAAAACAACGCTAAGCAGTGTTCGTGTATAATTATGACCACCACATACAGTATCTGATAGGACTTCCAATGTTGCTATAGAAACGTTACAAAACATATGTAAATTTAACCGTTGCACGAAAGGATATTTTAACCATTTAAGTCTAACAAAATAGCATGTAATATTGTTTATAATATGTAACTTCAATGCTTTAGAATACATATACTCTTCACTTATTTGCAATTTTACTATAGAAATATTACGAAAAAAACGTAAATAGGCCTAGGACTGCTAAAAGGAGAAGTATTTCGACAATTCAATTATAACAAAATCTAATACTGTTCATATATAATTCTAATGTCTCACTTACGCTGTTACTATTGAATTATTATGCTAAACAATATGTATAACGACTGTATTAAGCAATGGGTATTTCAATAATGGAGTTAATTATAATAAAAGTACACTACCCATAAAATTCTAATACCTTATATCTTATTTATATGAAACAACGAGTCAAAGTCAGAATAGAAAAAATTGTCAGAAGGAAGTGAAATAGGGAGAGGAGTACTACGACAAGGATGCCCTTTATCACCTACTCTGTTCAACATCTACTTGGAGGGTTTAGTGAAGAAGTGTTTTCAGAACATGGTAGGAGTGAAGAATAATACAGAAAATTGTACATTTTTCGGCAACAGAAACTGATGTAGGCATTTTAAAATAATTCAACGTAACATTGTCTGAAGAAAGAATTCATAACTACAAAAACAATAATTGGTTATAATATGTTTATCGAATGGGCAATAAAATAATCCCTCTACAAATGATAAATCATGATCCTACTGGAAGATCAATGAAGAGAAGACTGGATGGGGCAGACAAAGATCTATTTAGGTCTAGTTTGTGATAATTATAACAAAATAGAATCTAATATTTTTCATTTAATTATAACATACTGCTATACCTACTGGTATATGATATTATATTTATTGCATTGTTACCATGGAAACGTTACAATAAAACGTAATTATGATAATCGTAATGTTAACTTACCAATGCAATTGCAAAAAAAGGGTATAAAATTCAAATGTTTTATACATGCACTACTCAATTATATATTTAATTGAAGTGTTACGTGGTAACCATGTAAACGCTATGATAAAATGTAAATATATTGGAACGCAATTTTAACGAAGTAATTTACAATAAAGTAGCATTTAATATGATTTATACACAATTCTAACCTTATATGCATACTTGTATGATAGACTTATATTTTTTTTGGATTATTAGACTATTATTTTAGACAAAATATAAATAAATCACATGAAAGGTTATTCTAAGAATGTAAGTCTATGTATAATTACTAAATCTAATAATTATTATTATGTTCATACATAATTCTAACATTTTTACGTAGTTATTCTGACACTATAACCTACTATAGAAACGTTACGAAAAAATGTAAATATGACATAAAAATGATTTACCAATTTAATCTATCACGAAATTGCATCTGACATTGTTTATACATAATTCTAATCTTGTTATATATTACTTTTATGATTTTCTTATATTGTAACATTAAAAGTACTGTGGAATAATATAAATATAACATAGAAAGTTTACGAGTATTTTAAAAATGTAATTAAAACATAACATTACCTCATTTGGACATATGTTTCGTAAATACTTGAATGTTACATTTAATTTTATTATAACTATAAAACTGCTAAAACAAAATTTAAATAGTACATAGAAAAGGTTATATTAAAAATGAAATTATGACAAAACACCTAATATTGTCCATACCGACATAATTAAAATATATTAAACACATATACAGTATAGATATAATATGATACATATAGGTCAATTTTTTTTTAAATAAAATGGCAAGAAAAAATGTTATATATGAGTGTTATAGAAATGTTTTAACAATGCAATTATAATGAAACAACATGTAATGCTATACAAGTGTACACTTGAATCATACTCTTCACTGCATCATAGTGAACATGGGTAGAGTATTTTAAACTGTAATTGAATACTTTTCATTTTTTTATATATGCCTTTTCAAAGGAGGATTAAAACTAGATGCTTTAGAAGTAGTCTGTATAGCGCTAAATGCGCTGATCAATAAATAAATTATTAATAATAAAATAGATGCATAAATACAAAAAATATTAATGTCATCAACAAAAGAGAGAACGTAATTCTCACTTTTTCTTATATGCCTTTTCGAAGGATTAAAAATAAAATAATTATAGTGAGGGTCACATAAGAACAGTTCCTAAACAGCAAATATTGCCGTCTTGTCAGTGTTGCCAACTGTTCCCAGATATCTCACCATCCTACGTACTATAGTCCCGTCGCTCTAATTTCCGGCAGTCAATCGCGTTGCAGGTCGGCTACATTTAAACGTGTGCGTCTTGTGATTCGCTGATGAAGACGATATTCATTTCTTAAGGCTCGATAAATACTTAATATAATCGCCCGCCATTTTGGCTCTTTCGTTGGCGTTCGCAGAAAGCACACGAAGACGTTATTTGCCGCTCAATTATTTGCTGAATTACAGTGCGTTTGATTTATTATCATAGGAGCTACGACATGATAATGTTTAACGGTGTGGCAAATAGATTCCTCGTATGGTAGCTCGGCAACGAAAGAACAAAAATGGCGAACAATACTACCTACCTAGACTTTATAGAGCCTTGACTTCCTAAGACGTAAGCAAAGAGGAGGAGTCACGCCGGGAATAACAGCGTCGCGACTATAAATTACTTATTTACTTATCGTACTTTATGTTGGAAGGTTATTCTAAATAATTCAATAATTTGTAATATATTTTCGTAGGCAAACTATACGGGAAAGGGATCAACATTTCAAGTATTTTGTCTGGCAATACGAAATTTATTGGTTTGACTAAACAATTGACTCACGAGACCTAACCAAAAATGTACTTTGACAACACGAAATTATTAGTACTAACTCCGAAAACTCATCTGACTATAGTCTTGAATTATAACCACAACACAACACAACACATAAAATAACTAATATGTATTAATATTCATATTGATATTAATTAATTATTAGTACGTTCAAATTTCACTAGCTTCCAGTAACCGGCTCAGAAATCTAGTACAATTTTAATTTCATGGAACTGTCGATATTTGTCTCAGCTGCCAACATATCAGTTACAAAATCACTACCATTTGTAGTATTTGTCAGCTTCGAAATTCGAAACGAAGTTGGCAAAAGAAAATTCAACCTGCAAACTAGAAAATCACCACAATCCACTAGCATATGTAATAATGGGGGGAAAAGTGGTTAGGTTTCACCCTTAGGGTATGAAGTAAACTGACGCGAACTAGTCACCAACAAAAATGCGATCCTAACTCTCCTATTTCTTTCACTTGTTATTCTGTATTTCTTTTACTTTCTATTGCTGTATAATGAACATCATTTACGACTTTGACATTACGGAGATTACTGTTACGTAACTTCGGAATTACAAAGCTTGTACAAAACATTTCTTAATTTACTTTTAATTTTTACATTAGTATTTAACATCTGGCAACACGTGTTATATTTCATTTTAATTATACATTTTGCCCAAAATTACTTTCTCGCTTAAGTTAATTCGTCCATAGATGTATCGAAGATAAGCCGTTCAAACCCCTCTTTCTGTCTGTCTGTCTCTCTTTCTGTTCGTTATCTGCTCATCTTAATGCATGTAAATACAGACCGACAAAGAGTTGAAAAACCATACAAGAATAACATAATTTGAGTCGTCAACGGAAAACCGTTTCAAGCGACATTTCATAAACACTACAACAATTAATAAATTATTACAAAGCATTCTGAGTAGATACGAGAATTTCAGGCTTTCATGATGGTTGTGTTCATTAGCAGATTTCTGGGTTCCACACTATGTGCTTGGAACTTAATTATCTCTAACATCTAGGACCTGCGTCGTGGCTCCTTCTTCAGGGAAAATTGAACCTAGTTTGGAGTAACAAGACACAACGGGGTCGAGACAGAGTGTGTGGCCCTTCACGTCATACCAATTTTCCTGAACATGAAAACCATCAGCAGTTCTAGCACACGGTGTAATATATAAAAGTCTACTTCTGAAGACTTTGAGTGAATAGGCATTTAAAAATACAGCTTTCGCCATTTTATTGACACTATGAAAGAAATTCCACTGAACAAATTGAGAAAAGACATTCATTTAAATTTCTACAAATTTGTGTTTAGCCTATGAGCATTAACATGAATCAGAAAAGTGAGTCTTGAATAAACTGCAAATCAAATACGTAGAACTAATGACTAAAATTATGGCCTACAAGAAGTGACAAAATTAATAATGTATGTATCAAGAAAACGAATATATTCCGTTATAACAAAAATAAATTTAAATGAAATTCCAAATAACCTTCTAATACAAAAGTTACGACATATACAAGAATTCTTAATAATAATGGCAATGACATGTAATAAAAATTACAATAATAATAATAATAATAATAACAATAATAATAATAATCAATAATATCATAATAACAACAACAAATAAATAATCAAGTTTAATCAAACTCTTAACTTTTCAAGTCGTTTCGAAATAATGATCGAACAACAACAACAATAATAATAATAATCATCATAATCACAATCATAATAACAACAACAATAGTAAATTACGAATTAGGCCTCAGAGTTTAGTAGGCCTGCCTCAAACTCTTGCAGTAGACTTTTCAAAGTCGTTTCAGAAATAATTACTGTCGAACAACAACAACAATAATAATAATAATCATCATCATCATCATAATCATAATAACAACAACAATAGTAAAATAATTAGGCCTCAGAGTTTAAGGCCTGCCTCAAACTCTTGCAGTAGACTTTTCAAGTCGTTTGAAATAATGACTGTCGAACAACAACAACAATAATAATAATAATCATCATAATCACAATAATAACAACAACAATAGTAAATTAATAATAACTCTTAGACTTTTCAAGTCGTTTCGAAATAATGGCTGTCGAACAACAACAACAATAATAATAATAATCATCATAATCACAATCATTTAACAAGACAATAGTAAATTACGAATTAGGCCTCAGAGATTAGTAGGCCTGCCTCAAATCATAGACTTTTCAAGTCGTTTCGAAATAATTACTGTTTGAACAACAACAACAATAATAATAATAATCATCATCATCATCATAAATAATAACAACAACAATAGTAAATTACGAATTAGGCCTCAGAGTTTAGTAGGCCTGCCTCAAACTCTTGCAGTACACTTTTCAAGTCGTTTCGAAATAATGGCTGTCGAACAACAACAACAACAACAACAATAATAATAATAATAATAATAATAATAATAATAATAATAATAATAATAAGACAAATACACAACTTTTAACAAACGAATATGTATGCTATGAACTTTCTTGTGTTAAATTTTAACGTACCTTGTTAACATGTCCCGACCTATTTTATCTTCGGAACTGGTCGTTGTTGGTAGTAGTGGGTTTAAGAAGCGTCAGCTTTGGCTAAGCCCTTATCTAAAATTCTTAATAAACAAAGACATAAATAATATTAATCAGAGTGCTAAAAGAACTAAAAAGCGTTGTCACGATAAAACGGAATGTTGTTGTTGGTCTTGGTGCCTGAAAACAACAAATACAACTTCACAGGCATATACAAACTCAAATGTAACACCTGCAACAACTTCTACATAGGACAGACAGGCAGATCATTTCAAACACGTTACAAAGAACACATCACAGCCATAACAAAATTACAAAACATCTCCACATATGCAGAACACATCACAAATTAAACACCTACAGAGACATCAAGACAGACATGAAAATATGGCAAATCCAACCAAAAAGCCAGAAACTCAACACACTAGAACAATATGAAATATACAGACACAGAAAACACAAACGATATTCTCAACTTTCAGTTTCAAAACGCAAGCTCTTTGACTTACATACGAAACCCACACAGAAACAAGAGGCGCCAAGACCAACAACGACCAGTTCTGAAGATGGAAAATAGGTCGAAACATGTTAACAAGGTACGTTAAAATTTAACACAAGAAAGTTCATATCATACATATTCCGAAATAATAATAATGTAATGAATTACGAGTTAGGCCTTAAGGTGTTTGGTAGACCTGGCTCAAATCTTCCAGTATGCTTGCCAATACTTTTCCTTTATTCATGTAATCTATCCAAGGAAATAATTAATTACTGTCAAGCCTGAATAATAATAATAATAATAATAATAATAATAATAATAATAATAATAATAATAATAATGACTTTAGACTAAAACACGGAGGTACATTATCGTCTTTACTTTTAACTTTGCTCTAGAATATCACATTAAAAAAGTCCAGGAAAACAGAGAGGATTTGGAATTGAACGGATTACATCAGCTGCTTCTCTATGCGGATGACGAGAATATGTTAGGAGAAAATCCACAAACGATTAGGGAAAACACGGAAACTTTACTTGAAGCAAGTAAGGAGATAGGTCTGGAAGTAAACTCTGAAAAAAACAAAGTATATGATTATGTCTCGTTACCAGAATATTGTACGAAATGGACATATAACACTGGAAATTTATTCTTTGAAAAGACGGAAAAATTCAAATACCTTGGAGCAACAGTAACAAATACTTGAGAGGAAATTAAACGCAGAATAAATATGGGAAATGCCTGTTATTATTCTGTTCAGAAGCTTTTGTCATCCAGTCTACTCTCAAAAAAGCTGAAAGTTAGAATTTATAAAACAGTTATATTACCGGTTGTTCTGTATGGTTGTGAAACTTGGACTCTCACTTTCAAAGAGGAACATTGGTTAAGGGTGTTCGAGAATAAGGTTCTTAGGAAAATACTTGGGACTATGAGGGATGAAGTTACAGGAGAATGGAGAAAGTTACACAACGCAGAACTGCACGCATTGTATTTTTCACATAACACACTTAGAGGGAGGGGCAGAGGGAGGGGCAAGGGAGGGGCAGGGGATGTGGCACGTATGAGTGAATCCGGAAATACATATAGAATATTAGTTGGAAAATGCCCTTGGGAAGGCCGAGGCGTAGATGGGAGGATAATATAAAATGGATTTTGGGGAGGAGGGTTGAGATGCTACGGAATGAATTAATCTTACTCAGGATAGGGACCGATGGCAGGCTTATGTGAGGGAGACAATGGAATCTCCGGGTTCCTTAAAGTCATTTGTAAATAATAATAATAATAATAATAATAATAATAATAATAATAATAATAATAATAATAATAATAATTGCATGATAAAATTGTGTTAAAACAAATTTTCCTTGCGTCGTTTTTATCATATGGTAACGTGGAAGAAACAAGTTTACGCCGACAGCTTCTGACAATGAAAATAATAAGAAATTTTAGCGTCTGAAGTGGGAAATTCGGTTACAACGATTCTGCGAGAGTGGCGCTTTGTGTTCGCGTGAAGACGCCTATAAAAACAGAAACACGAGGAGGCAGCGCTGTGCTTAATTATTACACGTGTAGCGATGTCAGTTGTCCGAGCCCGGGGGCCGCTGTAATGAGATCCTCGGGTGGCGACGCTGACACGGCCGCTTCTTTATGACAAGCCACGCGCTGCGGTACCGAACACAACGCCAGCACTGCTATTACAATACTCTGTCTTCACACAGTCTGCATTTATAGCGGTAGTTGCTAAGATACGAAATCATGCTCTTAATAAAACTAACAAGAGAAAAATCAATTCAGTAAGAAAAGAGGATAGGCCTAAGTCCCATTCTAATTTGTTTTTCTGTTTATATTATATTTTATGTTACAATTATTAGCAAAATAAACAAATAAATAAATAAAATTTTATTTAGAGCCTAACTTCTCCCTTAAATGTGCAAAATGTATGTGATATTTCATTAGCTACCCTACTAGTTGCACAAGAAAGCCCTCATTTCTACTTTTTCTCTTTTTTGTGCAATTACAGCCTATGTCCAGTCATCAATGTGCTGCAAGATTTAAATGTATCTAACGAAAGGAATGAAATAAGCTACGAACAACAGTCAATGTCTCTTTAAAAAGGACAAGTAAAATATTGTTTTTGAGTCACATACAATTAACAATTAAACGGTTAACCTATATAAGCACATTATCATATCCCATAGGCCTAAATGTTATTGTATTTTTTATCCAAATGCACCGTTAGCAGCAGCATTACAAGAATTTGAAGAAGAAGCAAGAAAGTTAGGTTTGGAAATAAATGAAAGTAAAACTAAATAACATGAAAACTTCTAGAAGACTGATAGAGACGCAAGATAAGTTATATTTTATCAACACAAATTCGAAAACTGCACAAGTTTTAAAAACTTAGGCACAATGATAACAAATAATAATAATAATAATTATATAACTTCAGAAATAAAGACAAGAATAATGGAAGGTAATAGGTATCTATTTGGGCTCGGAAAAATACTTAAATTTAGTTCACTGTTTATATCTGCAAAAAAAAAAAAAATAGTTTATCTAACCACCATAAAGCCGATAGTCGTGTATGCTAGTGAAACTTGGGTTTTAACGAGAATTAATGAAAATATCCTTGCGATTTGGGAAAGGAAAGTCCTCAGAAAGAGATATGGTCCTCATTTCGAAAATGGTCAATTCAGAAGTAGAACCAATAAAGAGGTAATGAAAATGTATGGAGAGCCGAGTGTACATGGACCCATATTTATGTTCAACTTTTTATTCGTTTATCACAATGGTGGGCATTCCTGCGGCATTGCCGCAGTGACGTCAGACCTCAGCGAAGCATCAAACTTACCCCCTACCTTCCCCTTCCCCCACTCCATGAAAATACTGCGCATGTACGTGGCGGATTATACTGGATTGCTGTACTTCGGAGCTTCATAAGTGATACAATGTCTTTCGCAGAATCATATGAATCGAGAGGATATCACACTTACAAGAAAGGCGGTTCTTTCAGTTCTCATGTTTAGGATCAGTTACAAATATTCAGGACGCGAACTTAAATATGTACATTCTTAAAAGAGATCACCTGTTATACGAGTTCAAAGAACACAGATTCAGTGATTTTCAAAGGATGGAGAAAGATTTCAATATTTTTGCCACTCCTTTTCTTGTTTAAATTGAAAATGTTATCCCTGAATTGCAGTTAGTGGTACTGGATTTGCAGAATGATGGCTTCTTGAAAGCAGAATGTGAAGGTCTACTGGGGACTAAAATTTTTAAAAATATATCCAGTACTACATATCCACTGCTTAGACAGTTTGCTTCAAAAATAATGAGTACCGTCATTTCCCATAACTATGGTCCACGATACAACTATTCAAATTTTGTACTCCTTAACGTTGTACCTCGTTTATCTATATTTTTGCTATTACTGTAGTTTGAATTCAAGTCACTGCAGCTATCTTAGAACGGTCTATGTTACTTCTACAATGATCTTTGAATGATTGTATCGTGGACCATAGTTGTGTTCCAGGACCATAGTTATGGGAAGTGACGGTACGTATTCATCAACCTACCAGTGCGAACAGCTGTTTTCTAAAATGAAATTTATAAAGTCCAGCCACAGATCCCGCTTAAGCGATGCTCATCTCCTTGCGCAACTGAAAATAGCATGCACAGATATAAATCCCAATTTCCAAGAAATTGCTTTAAAAAATGATTAATTAAATATCACGTGAATGGACTATTCTAATTACATATGGTAGGTAGGACTGTAGTGGCGCAACTGTCTGCAAAATCCGTCACTGCACTTTAGAGTGCAACCCCTCCCACAGTATGTAGTTTTCCTTTAAATCCTGTCTTATGGGTTTCGTTCATTTTGCCCACCACTGGTTTATCACAAGTAAATAAATTAACATGACAGGATCAAAGTTGCATGAACTAATATTCGTCATTAGGATTACTTAAAATTCCACCAATAGGCCTATTAAAATTCTATGTAAGCATCAGAATTTGCTGCACATTTTTTCTGACGTGGCTGAAGGGATATGACTCAAATATTTCCATGGCAACCTAGTCTAATTATTTCCATTCCACCAAATCTTTTCATTTTTTCTATTAGTGTAGGTCAAATTTAGACGTTACACGTCTAAAAATTGGACTAATACTGAAACCCATGTAATAAAATGTCTATTCAGTTAATGTCATGTGCATGATTAATTACAAATTGAACCTTAGAGTCAAATTTCTTATGTCACGTTAGGAGAATCTTTATGTGGTTGCTAGGATACTAAATCGTTATAACATTAGTTTTGTAGCAGATGAATGTCGCTAAGATATTTTGACGTGAAAAGCAACTCAGCACAAAGATTTATTAAGCTATTTGCTTTGGTTTTCTTTCGAGATCTTTCTAGTGCATCGTGTACAGATATGGGCAAGAACTGCATGCAGTTAGGACGCTAGGAATGTGGTAGACTTTCACTCGAAGCTAAGTCAGTAAATAAATCCAATCTGTCTTATTCAATACCATATCTGAATCAGACTTCGGAAATGCGTTTTCATTTCTGCTCTCTTTACGTAGGCTACTATTGTAACTAAAATTTAATTGCATGAAACAAACAATAACTTATGACTACAAGACTTCTTATATAAATAATTACCGTGAAGTTTCTATGTCAATTAAATCTACTTGTGAAGGAGGCAGGTAGAAATCCTAAATTGTTTCTATCTCCGAACTATAAGATGACAATGTCGTCAGTGCCATGTTTCGGTCGATTTTCACTCTCATATTGAATTTAAGGAGAACTTAACCTTGAAGCGGGCGCGTGTATTTTGTTAAGGCTAGTTCACAATAAACCGGGAACGAGAACCAGAATGAAAACGAGAAGCAGAGGACGTCAATATGAAAATTCTGATTCACAATAAACCGAGAACGTAGACGACTATGCATATCGATATGTATGTCAATAACGATATGTAAAGTCGATATTACGCATTCTGATGTTATTTGTGTATAATTGACCAATGGCGTTCTCTCATGAGTACAAGGCAGGAAAATAAACACAGGTTAACCATTTTCGAAATTTCAACTGAAACATTTCATTAGGTACGGTACTATAAATATGCCCATGCATCTTTATTATCACAACCTACTTTAAGTCTACCATAACGTAAAATAATTAGAGATGAAACATTTGTAATAAAACAAAAATGAACACAACAGTAGTTATTGAATTGAAGCATGAATATTAGTGTGTAATACAACCAATACAGTAATAAAATGTGATTCGCTTCCGATCGGTGTTCAAAGATGCAGCTATTGAAAGCCACGTATTCTCCTTCATTTTCTCATCTTTATACAAGGCGCGCCGCTTATCGTAAACATGAGGATTTTCCTCAACACTCAATATTAGAATCTCATCAAATAAAACTTGCTCCATGATGTACAGCACAGAACAAAATAATGCATAGGTTATGTCACGGTCTTTTTGCTACAAAATATACGACAAAATAGCTTTTAGATGGCAATAGAATGGATCTAGTGGGCTGTGATCGGAAGCGTGAACGCCAAAGTTGAAACTTGGCCAACTCTCCGTTCCCGATCCCGGGCTCCGGTAAGCTTTTCATTAATTGTGAATGCTCACATTTAAATTTACACATTTTAACAATTTTACCGTTTTCGTTTTCGTTCCGATTCTCGTTTCCGGTTTATTGTGAACCAGCGTTTACATGAGCTGGCGCGCTATGTACTTAGTACACATCCAGAAAAAAAATTGTGTTCTATTAATAGAAATCACTGTTTCCTCGAATATAGTTCGTCCAAAATTGCTGCAAGTTGTCACTAATCCTTCTTTCTTGTCCGGTGGTCTTGTTATCAAAATGTATGCAGCATAAAAGAAATAGAAATAGAAGACTCTTTCTCAAAATCTGAATTTTCGCAGATTAGTCAGTCAAGTTTGCTGTCCATTAGATATGCCTACTTACGGTGTATCATTCAGTGCTATCAGATGTCGAAGTCAACACTAGGATACGTACTTTGTACTAAATCGCAATGTATTACGAATAGCAAGGAAATTAGATATTATTTACACGACCTGGCGCGCTGTGTACTTTTTACACGGTAGTGACAATGCTGTAGTTTTTATTCCATTTTCCCCAAACAAAACTTCTCACTATGTAAGTTTAAGCAATACTGAAGGAATCAGTATTGCCAACCCTTTTCAATGACAATTCCCATAAAGGCATCTAAATTTTTCCTTTTTCTTTCAATGAAAAAATATTTAATTCTGACATTTTCTCCCACATCATAACATATTAAGCCTATTTGACTTTCAAAATATGAAACAAAATACAGCTATAATAATAATAATAATAATAATAATAATAATAATAATAATAATAATAATAATAATAATAATAATAATAATAATAATAATAATAATATTGATATTGATATTGATATATTTATTTCTACAACTCTTATCTGGTAATGAGTCGCCACCACATCTCTGTATTCGTGCTCCCCATTACCTTCTAATTACAATAAACTTTCATTGACGTGTGCAGTCATCTTGTTTTACCTTTGTTACCTCTATTACTATCATACACACTCTCAATTTGCTTTCTAACCTCTCCCCTTAAAATTTTCCCTTCTTTCTAATGAACAC
This sequence comes from Periplaneta americana, assembly GCA_025594305.2. Lineage (NCBI taxonomy): Eukaryota > Metazoa > Arthropoda > Insecta > Blattodea > Blattidae > Periplaneta > Periplaneta americana. The sequence continues at coordinate 24,045,751 of JAJSOF020000035.1, forward strand.
CTCACCACTTTTATTGTTTACTTATATTTGAAGTACTTCCTATCGTCTAAAATTTCCTAATTTTGAACTAACTTTTACTAACACTATTTAATCATACTCATTCATTTTCCTCTCTAATTTACAATCAGCTCTACCTCTCCTCACTTCTGTCATCACTCTTATCCCCTATTTCTCCATTAAACACTTAATCACATGTTTATTTTGTTAAACTGTTCCCTTTCACCCCGATAAATTTTCCGTTTGCCACTATTTTTGTAAGTCAACTCAACCTTCATTCGTAAACTTACATTAAAATACTTGCTGTCTTCCTAACATTTCAATTTCTCTGATTGTACGCTAACTTAGTCGACACTCCAATATTAGTAACATTTCACTACCAATTACTATTAACAAACACTTCTAATTTTCTCTAGTCACTTCTTTTATCAATAATAATAATAATAAATACCATAAGAACTTGATCAAATTTACTAACAATATACAGTTTGACAAATTACAATGAAAGAAAAGTACATAATTCATCCATCTATATTGCTTATAAATTTACTCTGAGAACAATATAAAGTAATTATATGAACATAGTTTAAGGTAAACCAATGCATGTAGTATTACTCCACAGTAATGGAGCATGCAGACTGTAAAAATAAATAAAAATGATGATGATGATAATAATAATAATAATAACAATAATAATAATAATAATAATAATTTATTTATTTATTTAATGTGCTGTACAACAGCCAGTGGCCAATTACAGTTCAGCACAAATATAACAAAAACATAAAACAAAATAATTATTACACATAAATATAATTACAATTACAATAATGACGATGAATGGATAACTAAGAATACTATGAGAGAATGTTAATTGAGTATAATGCCTAAAAAGAATACATAAATGATAAATCGTTGCCAAGAGCAAACAAAGTCTATACATTGAAGGGATCGAATTCGCAGCCATGCATGTTGGCATTTTTAATGCATCTGGAGACTGGTGAAAGAAATTTAGAATTTCTAATATAGAAAAGTTTGTGGGCTCTCATATCTTTTGTTGGAATACGTAAGGTAATATTGTTTAAGAAAGAGTCACAGGATATATCACCTTTGAGGACTTTACAAAAGAACAGATAATCTAGCTCATGGCGTCTAGCATATAGATTTTGACAATTAAAATAGTCACATTTTCTCTCATAGCTATACCCGGAATTTATGGGCAGAAATCTGAATGAACATAAGGATATAAAGTTTCTTTGTATATTGTCTAATTTAGCCGAGTCCGTAGTTGTAATCGAGTTCCAAACTACAGATGCATATTCGAGTTTCGATCGCACCAATGTATAGTATAGCATTAAAAGAGAATCGGGCGTGGAAAAAGAATAAGTTATTGACCGTATTATTCCTAGCATTCCGATTGCGTGATTGTAAATGTAATCAACGTGACTATGAAAATACAATTTACTGTCAAAGAATATTCCCAAATCTTTTACGCAATCCGTTCTGTTAATTAGTACATTATTTAGATAATAATTAAATTTCAGTGAAGAAGTTTTTCTAGAAAAGGTTATTACATTAGTTTTGGATACGTTAATTTTCATACCATTGTCTTCCGACCATTTAGCGACTGAATTAATGTCACATTGAAGTGATTGACAGTCAGTACTACTTTTGATTGTACGAAAAATTTTTAAATCGTCTGCAAATAATAAACAGTCAGAACTTATTCTTTTACATATATCATCTATGAATATAATAAATAGGAGATAATAATAATAATAATAATAATAATAATAATAATAATAATAATAATAATAATAATAATAATAATAATAATAGGGTACAGTGCATCAGTTATTCATAGATTTCAAAAAAGGTATATGACTCGGTTAAGAGAGAAGTTTTATATGATATTCTTATTGAATTTGGTATTCCCAAGAAACTAGTTCGATTAATTAAAATGTGTCTCAGTGAAACTTACAGCAGAGTTCGTATAGGTCAGTTTCTGTCAGATGCGTTTCCAATTCACTGCGGGCTAAAGCAAGGAGATGCACTATCACCTTTACTTTTTAACTCTGCTCTAGAATATGCCATTAGGAAAGTCCAGGATAACAGAGAGGGCTTGGAATTGAACGGGTTACATCAGCTGCTTTTCTATGCGGATGACGTGAATATGTTAGGAGAAAATCCACAAACAATTAAGGAAAACACGGGAATTTTACTGGAAGCAAGTAAAGAGATAGGTTTGGAAGTAAATCCCGAAAAGACGAAGTATATGATTATGTCTCGTGACAAGAATATTGTACGAAATGGAAATATAAAAATTGGAAATTTATCTTTTGAAGAGGTGGAGAAGTTCAAATATCTTGGAGCAACAGTAACAAATATAAATGATATTCGGGAGGAAATTAAACACAGAATAAATATGGGAAATGTCTGTTATTATTCGGTTGAGAAGCTTTTATCATCCAGTCTGCTGTCAAAAATCTGAAAGTTAGAATTTATAAAACAGTTATATCACCGGTTGTTCTTTATGGTTGTGAAACTTGGACTCTCACTTTGAGAGAGGGGCATAGGTTAAGGGTGTTTGAGAATAAGGTGCTTAGGAAAATATTTGGGGCTAATAGGGATGAAGTTACAGGAGAATGGAGAAAGTTACACAACACAGAACTGCACGCATTGTATTCTTCACCTGACATAATTAGGAACATTAAATCCAGACGTTTGAGATGGGCAGGGCATGTAGCACGTATCGGCGAATGCAGAAATGCATATAAAGTGTTAATTGGGAGGTCGGAGGAGAAAAGACCTTTGGGAAGGCCGAGACGTAGATGGGAGGATAATATTAAAATGGATTTGAGGGAGGTGGGATATGATGATAGAGACTGGATTAATCTTGCTCAGGATAGAGACCAATGGCGGGCTTATGTGAGGGCGGCAATGAACCTCCGGGTTCCTTAAAACCAGTAAGTAATAATAATAATAATAATAATAATAATAATAATAATAATAATAATAATTATTATTATTATTATTATAATAATAATAATAATAATAATAATAATAATAATAATAATTTAATACATACTTTCTAAGAAGGACCAAAGGTTGCATAAAATTAGACCACATAAGAAATGAGGAAATTAGAAGAGAATTAGAAATATATCCAATAAATGATAGAATTCAACAACACCGCATCGGTTGGGAAGAGCATGTCCAGAGAATGGAAGAAACAAGATTGCTCAAAGTAGCATATCAGTATAAACCAAGAGGACTAAGGGATGTGGGAAAACCTAGGAAGAGATGGAGGGAATCATTGTGAATTTTGAACAGGCGATTCGCCTAATCCTTGAAGTGAAGAAGAAGAAGAAGAAGAAGAAGAAGAAGAAAATTTAATACAAAAACTACAATAATTGCTTGCCTCAATAATTTTCATGTAACATTGTGATAAATATTGCTTATAATAACAATGTTTGGCATAACAAAATTAAACATTTACATAAGCATTTAAATTATTTTGTACAGGAATACTCGTACATTTTCTTATTGAATAATTTCAAATGAGCATTTTTTACCTGATAGTCAATCCAATTACTCTGAGTAGTTTGCAAAGTGCTTCTGAGAGATTCTATTTGTTTTTTGACCTTGACAGTAGAAACAATCCTCTTTGCCTATGTATTGAAATGAGTCATTACTATTCCAAATTTGCCTAATTTACAAAGATTCCCAAGGGCTAGGTTTTGATCAAAATCTTTCACTTTTCTCCACAACAAAACAAACTGACAAAGACTGCAGTCCTTCTAGCACTCACACAAGCGACATCAAAGCGATCGCTTTCATTTGATATTTTAAATTAAAGCCTTGTTGAAGTTCTGTCAACAGTTTTCTAACCGGTAATCTGCCCTATACTGCAAGAATGTATATTATATACTGTATTTTTAAATATCCTTGTACACACGGTTTTTATTTTCTCCACAGTTTAAATATTTACCTTTAGAGATCGTAATAAACTTATGTGTTCTTTTCCAATTATTTTCTACTTTTATTCCTGTTAAGTTTTCTTGGAAAAATTCCTATTTGCTTTTATTTTTCTTCCATTTTCCCATTTTTTAAATTTCCCACAAAATGGGAAAATTTCCACGGGTTCGCAACACTGGAAGGTATAGCTAGAAACTCGCAAAAATCCAAAGCAAGGAAAAACCTGTTAAACGATATTAATTCAAAGCTGTGTACTTTTTACACAGGCCCGCCCGCTCGAGGGTTAAAACGTGTATTACGCCTATCGTTGAAATTCTGAAAATAATATTGTATTAAAAAGTTACTTATCTTCTAAATAATATGGTACCGGTTTGCAATGCCAGACGGCACACTCAAGTAAAAGCACTAATTGATCTAGCCACGATGATTGGCATCATACAACAACCAGCATGTCGTGGAGTGTTGTGAGGTCAGTAATTACATCTGCAGGACATTACATGCGCGCAATTATAAAGCAAGAGTTTTTGTAACGGAAATTAGATGGAGGAAAAAAATGGTTGGCAAACAAAGTGTAACATATCTTTCGGCATACAGAAAGGAAAATGTCTTAAACACTATCAGTCAAGCTTAGCTACCAGTTATACATGGTGTAGTGTAAAATCAAGCAAAAATAATTCAGAGTAAATTTTGTTGTCGCAATTGTACGTAATAAAAGTACAGCAAAACTTAAAAAAAAAAAAAAACACCGTTAATATCCGAAACTTGATTACCGTTATGTGCAGGATGCAGGCTACCATAACAAGAACGAAGTGGTTTTTTCTTTACTTGGTTACTTAACGACGCCGTATCAACTACAGGTTCTATCAGAAGTTTAAGGACATTCCTTCGAAAGAGAAAAAATTAAATTATGGTTTATTTAACGACGCTCGCAACTGCAGAGGTTATATCAGCGTCGTCGGTGTGCCGGAATTTTGTTTCGCAGGAGTTCTTTTACATGCCAGTAAATCTACTGACATAAGCCTGTAGCATTTAAACACACTTAGGCCTAAATGGCATCGGCTTGGGCCGGCATCGAACCCGCAACTTCGAGCATAGAAGGCCAGCGCTATACCGACTACGCTACTTAGCCGACTCTTCGAAAGAGATTTTTCACTTATTGTCATAGTTATGTGGAATCCTCTGATGTTTATGTAAGTACCAAATGGCTGTGAAAAATGAAGTTTTTTTACTACAAACCCTATCTCTCTATAGTTGATAACATAGGCTACGAAGTGCGATGATCAAGCGTATCTTGGCTTTCTATAATTCGTACTATCCTAACATTTTACATGAGAGACTTTGGAAATCACGAAAAACCCAAGCTAAGATAGCTGAAACTTGGGATCGAACCCTGTACCTCTCGAGTACAAGGTAGGCATGGTAATCAGTAGGGACCGCATTTTTATGTAATTACATATTATATTCCTTTCAACCTAACCGTATATAAATAACAAATCTCTGCGAATCTTGTAATTACCATTGATATATTAAAATTTGATACTACATATTTTTACATACTTACCCCACATTACATATTATGGCTTGGTATTACATAAATCTATATATTTGGGAGTTTTATTCATTTTTAATTCTCTGAAATGAAAAAGAAAACTTTTGCTGGGGAAGTTTACAATTTGAAATACACAGATTTAAAAAGCCCTTTTACCTATCCAAGAAAGGATATATTTCGGGACGAAACAAAACATTCTTAGTTCCAGGAAGTAATAGAGGCACTTACCCCATACCGCCAACTATAAATATGAGTGAACAAAAGGCAACCTTTCTCATACAACTACCTTTTATTGTAAAAATGACTCAAAAAGTAGCGTTGCCTTCATGTGGTGGAGGACGACATGATTTCTCTCGAACTATAATTGTTCTGCACACGTCTTAACAAGCCGTTCCCATGCAATTTGCAACCTTACTCACTTCTTCCTAATCCTTCCATGGAAATCCGTGACAAGTCTGACATGAGACATTCAGGTTATTGCTTGATCTCTTTATTTTAAATTTAATAGACCTATACGGAAATGGGATTTTCCGAGCAATTAGAAAGTATTGTTCTCGGCTGGAATAATCCTATCCTTCCGAATAAGACAGGAATGTCACTTTTCAAACAACAGTTTGTAAATGCCTATAGTACTTTCTTTCTTACATGGAGCAGCTAAAATGCATATGTCCCACATCTCCTCTTATTTTCTCCTAATCCAGTAAAGCGAAACAGTGCTTGCAGTATTGTTGTGTCATTCATTTCACTCAGTTCTCTAGTTTTAGTACTTACAATATAAAGTGCAAGTGAGTTTATCTACTGCTTTTAACTAACTAAAATGACCCTGTATCTTCAACCCTAACGACAAAAATAAAATCATGGATTGTAATGGACGAAGCTTTCACTACAGATGGAAAAATAGTAATGTGTCAAGTGTGCGGTAAAAAAGTCGGGTGCTCTATGAAATCACAACTGGAGAGTCTTCCTTGTCCTATACCTGCCAGATATTGATATTAAATATTTTCATGATTTTACATATTTTGGTACATATTCAGCTTATTTTTCTTACATAAACATGTACATATTTCACACTTTGATATTACATAAAAATCCGGTCGCTAGTAATCAATATACCACCATGCTCGATGATGATTTATTTTATTTATTTTAGTTGGTTATTTAACGACGCTGTATCAACTACTAGGTTATTTAGCGTCGATGGGATTGATGATATCGAGATGATATTTGGCGAGATGAGGCCGAGGATTCGCCAGAGATTACCTTGTATTCACATTACGATTGGGGAAAACCTCGGAAAAAACCCAACCAGGTAATTCGACGATGATGATGATGATGATGATGATGATGATGATGATGCAAGAATGGACTATTAGTCGTGAACATGTTTAAACTTCTTCAAATTCCTAGCTCACAACTAGCAATAGGCCTAATAATTACGTTAAGTCTGCGAGATTCGACAATGCTTTCATATTAACCTGTTCATATTCAACATTAAATGTGATTACCATATGGAACTCCGTACACGCAAGTGCTCTGTTAAAAAGGAAGAAACAAACAAATTATTTCCAGTTCGTATCGATTATCATCATAAATAACGTCCCGCGGGCGTCATGGTAACATAGTATGTCATTTGCAACAAATAAAAAAAGACAAGCTACGATAGAAGTTCAGTACTTAAAATACTAATCTGTTATTTCGCTGTTTTAGCAGGCATGTATCAACCCTCAGGGACAATCATGTGTATAAATCAAAATTACAAAATTATCTCTCTTAAATTCTTGTAAAAACCTCCATGATACACAGGACAAGTACATTCACTGATGTAATAAATGTGTTCGAACCAATGTAACAATTAAATGATGAAATAATAATAACTGAAGCTAGTGGCTTATTTAAATTAGAACTATCGTAATCACAATGAATCATATTATTACTAGGTTCGAACCTTCTCACTTGTCATATTATAATAGTAATATACGTTACAAGAGCGGTATGTTTACGTTTTCATGGTCGAGGAAAAGATTGAAAAAGCGAAACGTAGTTGAGCTTTTTAATTTCCGAGAACATGAAAACAAACATACCGCTCGTGTATCGTACATTATTTTGTGCGAAGATTGTTTATTACATACCTGAAAGACGAATTTCTAATTAGTTGCAATGAAATCTCCATGTTGGTTTCTGTTTAATGACGGCAACTTCGGAAAACCAAAATAACTTTCTTCAACATTGTTGCTATAAAATGTTTTCTGTGTTTACTATCCTCCAGCAGGCCGTGATATACGTCTGCCTTTCCCCCCCCCCAGTCTATAAATGCGAATTTAAACAAAGGGTAAAGTTATGTAATGATTTATTTTTCATTTTAATATTTTAACAATATTATTTATATAACATATTGCAGTAATAACATCCGCATCTGGAATCTTGTTGATTTTTTCACGACTTCCTTAATGTTACTTGTATCAGGAATGCAATAAGTTTCGTGGAATAGTAGACTTCACTTAATTTTTTTCAAATATTTAAAAACAATAATTAACATTGCAGTGGTAAGTTTCCAATTTATAATTAATTACTATGTTAAACGTCTCTAAAAATAATATGTTAAAAGCCTAGAGCAGTAAAATGAATGTCGCGCTTAAGCGGTAAGAAGAGGGAAATTGTTATGTGTGTTACGTTGGGAATACTGAATGTGGTATTTCACACTTACCGCGTATTGGTTCTGTGCGGAAAACAAGCAAATACGCACGATCTCGCACAAAATTAGTTTATTCAAGTTCCTCTTACATTTCACTTTTTCATAACTATAATTTTAGAATTCGAGAAAAGCTGAAATATTTAATTTGGAAGTTTACATCTGAAAGCTATAATCCCGGTTTTAGAGTTTACAACATTTTAACTGCCAGATTCACTGCCACATTACATTTTAATATATTTATTTTATTTATTTATGCTCGACCATGCCGAAATGTAGTAATTATACACCTGGTAGCAGCCCTTTAATGGACCTCATTAAAGTACACCTATTAATTAAAGTTCAGGTGTTCCACCACTCAGAAAACACCATTGTCGCAATATGAAAGCGCAAGTATCGATTATTCTCGGATATGCAATCGAAAGACAATTAGCGAAACGTCACAAGGCTGGAAATCCAATACTGTCGCAGAAGGTTATGTTCTGTTACTATAATAATTAGCGTTAATTGTAAATAATATTCAAATAAATTCAATTTGTCATCTCGTTTTTCAATGTCTAATTCAATTTCAAGGTCATATCAATATTAATGTTTATTTTACTCTCTAGATTATATCAAGGTCAATGACATTTGTTTCTTGGAAAAAACAATACTTTCGCGTCAGCGCACATCTCACAATTTACGAGATATTGCACAAGGTTAGTTCCGCTCCCCAGTCAGTTAAGAATAACATGAATACTTATGAATAATTTCAAGTCAGAAATATGGTGGAGCATAAAAAGTCGTATGAAACTTGCCTATAATGGTAATTAAGACGCTCGTATGAAAATTATGAAACTCGCTTGCTCTCGTTTGATAAACATACTCGCGTCTTAATTACTACCATTATAGGCTCGTTGCATAATGTACTATTATTTTATTAATTTATAAGTTAGTTTGAGGCATACACATTATTTTTCATCTTATTTCCTTATGTACGTCGTCATATTTTATACGGGGTGGAAGAGAAATAATCCAGCAGTTTGAAAGGGATATTAGAATAAATTTAAATGAATAGAAATCCTGTATTACGTCTTGTGATTAAATGCACGATTAATTAGAAAATTGAGCTGGACGTTTCAGCAATATAGCAACATCGCCGTTAACACACTGATCTTTATTATCGTAATAAAGATGTAAGAGATAAGCGAACTAAGGTCTGTCTCCTAGGTGAACTACCTTCTACCTCCCTCTGGGACTACGATGTTGCAATCTTCTCGCATCGTTCAGTGGCTTGAAATTAGTGGTTTTTAAATATTAAATTTACACGAAAACCGTCCACGCTATTGAAATACGTCAGAGGAATAAATGATTCTTTATTAGATTTCCTATCCATATGGACCAAAATCACGATTACGATTTTACTTTCAATAGTTACCGAATAAGAGGGTGTTACACATTTGAGAAAAAAAAAAACTTTTTTTTTCTACGGAAACTATGAATTTTTCATCAACATGGTATTACACTTTTTTATTAAATACAACATGAGTTATTCGCTCTGAAAATATGCAAGGTTATTTCACTTCCACCCTGTACAGGCTATCGTTAGTAGATCTAGCTATAGACTGCGCATTCCATTTGATCAATGTTGTAGTGGAAACATAATCTAAGCCTTGAATAAACAACTGAAGGTCTTTCATAACGAATTGCAGGTACGTAGAAAAGCGTTTCGCATCAATATAGAACTTGAGTTGATATACATATCTTTCGTGAAGTTCACTGGCGCTTTAGGAACTTGAGTCTAACAGCCATGTGAAATTACGTGCAAATATTTAAGACAATGTATTCGTGTTCACAAAAAATCTTTAAGTTCCGTGCCAAATCACAAAAACATATTTTTTTCTGTAAATTTCTGTGTAATCCACCTACAGTTTTGTCGATATGTTAGAGAGATAATACAAATTAATAGTAAGGACATGCTACAAAACTGAAACAAAGTCCTCGACTGTCTTTTGTCCGCGTTGCGTGGTAACTAAAACCCTCTTGCGTGCCAATGCTTCGTTTCTGTCGTTCAGAATATGAACAAATGTATAGGATAAGTAGACCATTATTTGAGTGACTCTCGCTCCAGAGGCGCCGGTATTGCTTTTAGCGGCCACTGTAGGCTAATCAAGATGGCAGAGACGTTGGGAAGGATTAACAGAAATATCTACTCTACACAAACGAATTATCTATACAGAGTAAAAGTGAAAAATAATAACCTTGCAATTTGAAAGCTACGATATGGTACATTTAAAAGAATAGAAAACCTATATTACGTTTTGTGATTAAATGCATGTTAATTAGAAAATTAAGTTTGGAGTTTGAGCAATCCGGCAACATCGCCGCAAACACACTCTACTCGTGATACAGATGTAAAAGGTCAACGAACGCGGTGTATCTAGGTAGGTGAGTTGCTCTCTGCCTCGACGTTGCCACTTGATGGCATCGTTCAGTGCCTTGAAATTAGAGGTTTTTAAAATTAAATTTACAAGAAAACCGTGCAAGCTATTGAAATATTCCAGAGGGATAAATTAGGCCTATTCTTTACTAGAGTGCGCTCTCTGTAAAATGACAGTTGACTTAATATAAAACTGTCAATATAGATGTCGAACTTGGAGTCGGCCACAAAGCGAAAAACACTGGAGGAGAGGGTTTCGATCCGGTGCTGTGGATTGAACTTCAGCGTAGCTCAATGGTTAGAGCGCTTTTTACGTAGAACCAAGGACCCGGGTTCGATCCCGGCGCCGGAGCGAATTTTTCTTTCTAATATTAATTAAAGAATAAACTGCAAACACAACCTTGGAGATATGATAAAGAACTGAATTAATTCGAAACATTTAAACATATAAGAAATTATGTATCCTCTCTACGACACCGGTTGTTTTTACGAACGTCGGTGTTGTACAAGACACACGGGCGGGCGAGTAGAAAGAGGAATAGATATGAAACTTGTAGAGGAATTGGCGTGGCACATTAGTCCAAACAACTTTTAATTTATTTACATGTAATTTGTTACACACATCTTGAAAAAAAAAACACAGAAATTATAAAGTATAGGCCTATATTCTTCTGTCTCTGCTGCTTGTATCAACTAATGAGCCGCATTCCGCTGGACCTATAAAACTTACGAACTAACGACCAGCTAATAGATAAACTAAAAAAAAATGTTGTTCCAGTCATAACTTTTTAACTAAAGTTCGTGTCATAATTTTAAGTGAGTTTGCAAGAGTAAATTTAAATAAGAGGAAACGGGTAAGGGGCAAAAAAATATATATATTATATTTTGTAACAACTGTGACGGTATTTGTGTTGCGTCATAAAATGACACCACAAATTTTCATTTATAAAACGTGTTGGATGGGTAGGAAGGTCAACTACATGTAGGAACCCCATATCCTGTGTTCTTCATATCCTTTTGAAGGAACTTGCCGACCGGTACTAACATATGGAAAAGACACGCCTCCCCAAACTTTCCTCCGTCATATTTCTATGACGACGACGGAACAGGGTGTCGATTTTTTCGTTCACAAACTCTCTTGCCTTGGCTTTCGAGGGTCGGACCTGTATGGATCCTTGAACTTATTTTGGTCGATTATGTGCCCTATACGCATGTACAGAATGGAAGGTTTTTAATTATGGTCCTAAGCGACGAATTCTCTTCACAGAATTAATTGAAAAGTTCTCTACCATTTTGTTTCTTTGCGCATTTATTTATGTATTAATATTGTCTCCTTGATCTTTTTGATTTAGAATTTATGGTGAAAAGATTAAACAAATTTTATGAATCCTGGGGTCTTTCTATAAATTATAAGAAGACAGAATATTTGGCCATTAATACTAAAAGTAGTGATAATATTGTTATATATGATGAAATTGAAATTAAAGGAGTTAGCCAGGTAAAATATCTAGGTACAATTATAACTAAAACAGAAGGTACTGGCGAAGAGGAAATAAAAAACCGAAATTAACAAAGTAAAAAAAGTATAACATGTGTAAATTCTACATGGTGGGATAAACATCTTTGGAAGGATACCAAAAAATATATTGTCAAAATGTTGGTTGAATCTGTATTAAACTACGGAAGTGAAATATGGGTAACGAATGCATATTATAGAAAAAGAATTTTGGCCGTAGAAATGGATTATTTGAGACGAAGTGCTAGAGTCTCCCGCATGGACCACATTAAAAATGAAGAAATTAGGCACAGAATGGATGCTGAAGAGACAGTGTTAAATAGAATAGAAAATAAGAGTTTGAAGTGGTTTGGTCATCTGATGAGAATGGGTGAAGACAGATGGCCTAAACAAATTTACCAGTGGAAACCTCCAGAAAGAAGAGGAAGAGGTAGACCAAAAAGAGCTTGGGACAACGAAATAATGGAGGTCATGCACAAGAGGAGGTTGAGGACTGAAGACGCACAAGACAGAAGGCTTTGGAGGATTGGCACAGGAAGACGGCAGTAGCTGTAGAATCCTGAATATATAATATTGTTTTCTGAAGAAATTTTCTCATGAAATTTCGGCCAGTGTATGGGACCGGTGTCCACCCAGCATCGTGATGCACTTGGGGAGCTACGATAGGTAGCGAAATCCGGTTGCGAATACCAGCTATAACGGCTGGGGGGATCATCATGCTAACCACACGATACCTCCATTCTGGTTGGAGGATGATCGTCCACCTCTGCTTCGGCATGTGGGCGTGAGGCCACCAGCCGGCTGGTCGGTCTAGACCCTTCACGGGCTTTAGCGCCACGGATTATTATTATTATTATTATTATTATTATTATTATTATTATTATTATTATTATTATTATTATTATTTTAGTAGGTTATTTTACGACGCTTTATCAACAGCTCAGGTTATTTAGCGTCTGAATGAGATGCAGGTGATAATGCCGGTGAAATGAGTCCGGGATCCAACACCGAAAGTTACCCAGCATTTGCTCATATTGGGTTGAGGAAAACCCGGAAAAAACCTCAACCAGGTAACTTGCCCCGACCGGGAATCGAACCCGGGCCATCTGGTTTCGCGGCTAGACGCTCTAACCGTTACTCCACAGGTGTGGACATTATTATTATTATTATTATTATTATTATTATTATTGTTATTATTGTTATTATTATTATTATTATTATTATTATTATTATTATTATTATTATTATTATTATTTCCTGAAGTAGAGGTAGTGAATATTCATTATCACGCCAATTCTGAGTTTAATACAATTTCTGGTTTCTGAGAAAGAAATATGTGACTAGTTGCAGGAAATAGAACCTAAATTCGGATTTTTTTTTTTTTTTTGTGATTTCAAAAAGAGGATGAAATACTGAGAATAATTAAAAAAAAATTATGGTTCTCGAGGCTAAAGTTTTTTAATATATTACTTATTGAATGTTGATATTACATTAGCTACGTACTTTTCGATAAACATGCATTTAAAGTTTTCAAATTCTACAATTTGGGATTTCTCGTTAGAGATCTTTCCCTTCTACTCAGTAAAGCTGTCAATTGCTTTTGCTTTGTCTTTTGGCTGACGCTTTTTAACTTTGCTTCTGCAATATTTCTGACAAGATTACCGTTCCACGAATTTTTCGTCGTGCTGATGAGAACCGAATAGTTCGAAACCGGAGATTCGCAAACTGGGTAAAAGAATATCGTCATATTTTGTGTATCGCAGGCCAAAGCCTTTGGAAGCTCCAAAGATTACAAAGGATAATACCAAATGCAATCAAAGGATGAAACCTTTGGCAAAGATCTACGAAAACACAAACTTGTATTTTAGGAGTGTAAACTCTAGGCTATTTGTTGTTTTGCGTTTTCTCTGTTTCGGCTTCAATTTGCCTCTTCTGCTAGAGAAGAGTGATGACAAAAATTCTGTCGATCACTACTCTAGGACAGAGTGGAGAAGGGAAAGATCTCCAACGAGAAATCCCAAATTGTAGAATTTGATACACCTCCACTAAGTTTTAAGTTCGCAGTGCAAAAAACTTCTATCCACTACACCAGCCCTGCACAAGGTTTGCGCTCTCCGAGCCGCCTCACAGCTCATGAGCGGAATGCAGATATTAGCTGCGCTCTTTATAAAGGTGGACTGGAAGAAGGGGTGATCTCGTACAAAATATGCACAAAAGAAAGTACTATTACGAGTGCTTATGAAATGAATTCCCGTTCAGTGTTTGCAAAGCTATCTTGGACTATTATTAATTAATCTATACTAATAATAAATCCGAAATTTTTCTGGTAATTTTCGATTTTACAAAAATAATTGCTCCTAACATATATAATTAACCACCTGAAACCGAAAACTTTTTGAAATTTTTGTTTTAAGTTCGATAATGGCTGCGATGAAAATTGGAATATAAAAAGTTCGTTGTAACTTAGATTTTAGGCTATATGGCATTCAAAATACATTATTTAAAAGGGGGTTATAACTGAATTAAATAAATCGAAATATCTCGCTTATTATTGATTTTTGTGAAAAATGTTACATAACAAACGTTTCTTTAAAAATAATGTGCGATAAGTTTTATCCCATGCAAAATTGTGATAGGACTAATATTTAATGAGATAAATGAGTTTTAAAATTAAAATAACTGCCATCTAAGGCTGTGTAATGAATTAAAAAAGAAATTACTTCGTCTATAAGGGGCCTTGGTCAACAACAATCGAAAGCAGCCTACAGATAATGTTTCTGTGTTTGTATGAAGTAATATCGGAAGCGATTTGTATAATTAATTATTAATTCACCATTAGAAAGTGTAGTTTCTCTAGATGGACATAATGCTATAATGTTATTCTTTAGTCAAAGACAGGTAAGACTGGAAGAAACTTGATGGCTATTCTGTACATTCGTTTCTCTGTGTTTCCTAAAATAATTTTTATGACCAAAAGAGTGGTCTCTGGATCAAAATGCATTTTAATTATGAAAAACAATTTAAAAAGTAACATAATAAACGATTTATGCTTATATCAAAATGAATTCCCTGGTTCAAATGTGTTTGCAAAACTAATCTTATATCTATTATTAATTACGGCTAAAAAGAAATATTTATTTTACAGAAATAATAGAAATTCTATAGCTACTTAAATGTACAATATCATTTTGTTATATTTTTATTTATCAGTACATCAGAACGGGTTTTATGCTGTTGGCAGCTGAAAGGAACAGTAGCCTACTGATCGTAATGAAACATCAGTTACAGATGTTCGATGTCTGCCTTTATTAAAGTTGATTATAGAAAACAGTTGCTCACAAATATAAATGTTGAGCCAAACATAGCAATCATTTTCACAGCCAGCCTGTGTAGTCGTGGATATTATTGCTAATGTTTAGTCTTGTAATACTCAACCAGGCTAGTAGTATTATTCAAACGATCTTCAGCCCTTAGGTCACATTGAAGATCAATAAGTTCGAGCTGTAAATCATTAAATGTTTAGATTCCTCCATACTGTTCTGTAGCAGTAGGTAAGCAACGTGAAACAGTTACTGAGAATAGGCCTACACACTGCACTCCACGAGATAACTGAGTGGTCGTTTCCCTCTCCTCTACCTATAGCAAGTCTATGTCATTCTGACGTAACTTCCTGTCCGTTTCGGCGAGCGGTAAACACAGCTCTCCCGCTCCGAAGGAGCGCGCGCGCTCGTTGAGCGCTGTTTGTACAGGCCTGCACTACACTGAGAGTCAAAGAAAATTATTTTTCTCTCACTGCCATATATTTTGATTTATTAGCTAAGGCAGTAATCTTGCAGTTTAATGTTAAAGAACCTAAGAACTTCTGCTTAATTTATGTCGCCTACCATAAATTGTAGCATATGTCTTGTATAGCTAAATCAATGCCCATTCTCTCCACAAAAAAAAAAAAAAAAAAAAACACTATCGCAAATAAAAATAATTACTAACAGACTAGCTTAGTAGTCTACAGCTGAAGACATCTCACAGATGGCCATGTGGTAAAAGCATCCGATTTGCATTGTATGCATTTTCCATAAATTAAGACATCCTGCATTATTGGAGGCGTAATGAAGTCAAAACTAGAGAAGAAGCATATACATTTGACACGCTCTAAAATTACGTTCATTTCTTATATTAAAGTCAATAAATAAACATTTATCAGTGGTGTTTCTATGGTGATATAATTGGTGATATTAGGGAGGTAATCACACAGTAGTGGCGATGAATATTCAACGACGGACATGGGCGGGACGCAGGAAGAAGCAGCGAAGCGAATGGCAGGGTGGTCCACAGCGACCTGCAGTTGGGGAAGCGAGGGAAGAATTTGTGGAGTTTAGGCCGAGGAAAAGCTCATTCAGACAGGAGAGAGAAATTAGGCTAAGGAGGGTGAGAAAGAAGACGGGACAGCATGAAAAGAGGAGAAAACAAGGAAGAAAGAAAGAAGAAGAAGAAAGTATTGATCATATCAAGATGTATTTTGTGAATGAAAAAGAACTAGAAGACAAAATAATACCAAGAAAATGAACAAGTTCAGCATTTAGGCCTACTAGAGCATGAGAAATAAGAAGAGGAAGAAGAAGAAGATCATCATCATCATCATCATCATCATCATCATCATCATCATTAAAAAGTTCATGATAAAGTGGATGAAAATTATGGGTCGAAAGGGAAATTAAGTTTATAAGAAGATGAAATGAATATTAAATCAGACTGAAATTGATAGGGACTTTTCTCTCATTGGTCTATTTTACATCGCTTTATCTACTGCGATGGTTATCTAGCATTTGAGTGCGACGAAGGTGATAATGCCACCGAAAAGATGACGGAGAAGAATTAGAAGATCACGGAGAAGGATTAGAAGATGACGGAAAAGGGTTGGAAGATGACAGAGAAGAATTAGACGATGACTGTGAATGATTAGAAGATGACGGAGAAGAATTACAAGATGATGGCGGAGAAGGATTAGGAGATGACGGAGAAGAACTACAAGATGATGGCGGAGAAGGATTAGGAGATGACGAAGAATAATTAGAAGATGACGGAGAAGAATTAGAAAAAGACGGAGAATGATTAGAAGATGACGGAGAAGAATTACAAGATGATGGCGGAGAAGGATTAGGAGATGACGGAGAATAATTAGAAGATGACGGAGAAGAATTAGAAAAAGACGGAGAATGATTAGAAGATGACGGAGAAGAATTAGAAGATGACGGAGAAGAATTAGAAGATGACGGAGAATAATTAGAAGATGACGGAGAAGAATTAGAAGATGACGGAGAAGAATTAGAAGATGACGGAGAAGAATTAGAAAAAGACGGAGAATGATTAGAAGATGACGGAGAATGATTAGAAGATGACGGAGAATGATTAGAAGATGACGGAGAAGAATTAGAAGATGACGGAGAAGAATTAGAAGATGACGGAGAAGAATTAGAAGATGACGGAGAAGAATTGGCGGAGAATGATTAGAAGATGACGGAGAAGAATTAGAAGATGGCGGAGAATGATTAGAAGATGACGGAGAAGAATTAGAAAAGATGGAAAATGATTAGAAGATGACGGAGAAGAATCAGAAGATGGCGGAGAAGGATTAGAATATGACGGAGAAGAATTAGAAGATGACGGAGAAGAATTAGAAGATGACGGAGAAGGATTAGAAGGTGACGGAGAAGAATCAGAAGATGGCGGAGAAGGATTAGAATATGACGGAGAAGAATTAGAAGATGACGGAGAAGAATTATAAGATGAAGGAGAAGGATTAGAAGATGACGCAGAAGAATTAGACGATGACGGAGAAGAATTAGAAGATGACGGAGAATAATTAGAAGATGACGGAGAATAATTAGAAGATGACAGAGAAGAATTATAATATGACGGTGAATGATTAGAAGATGACTGAGAAGAATTACAAGATGATGGCGGAGAAGGATTAGGAGATGACTGAGAATAATTAGAAAATGACGGAGAATAATTAGAAGATGACGGAGAATAATTAGAAGATGACAGAGAAGAATTATAATATGACGGTGAATGATTAGAAGATGACTGAGAAGAATTACAAGATGATGGCGGAGAAGGATTAGGAGATGACTGAGAATAATTAGAAAATGACGGAGAAGAATTAGAAGATGACGGAGGATTAAAAGACGACGGAGAATGATTAAAAGATGGAGTTGAATTAGAAGATGACGATTAGGTTTAGAATACGACGGAGGAGGATTAGTTTTTGACTAGAAGGATTACAAGAATGCCGAGAAGAATTAGAAGATGACGGAGGATCAGAAGATGACGGAGTTGAATTAGAAGACGGAAAGAAAATACAAGATGGCGGAGAAGAATTAAAAAAAAGACGAGTAAAAATTGAAGACGAAGAATAAGAATTAGAGAAAGAAGGAGAAAGTATAAGAGGAATTAGAAAGGGCACAAATAATAATTAATATAAGGAGAAGAATCGGAAAATAACGTAGCGGGATTAAAAGAAGACGGAAAGGAATCAGAAGAAAACAAATGAGAATTAGAAGTAGACCAAGGAATATTAGAAGAAGTCGAAGAAGAATTAGAAGACGAGAAGTATTAGAAGAAGGCAAGAAGAATCATAAGACGACGAACAAGAATCAGAAGAGGGCGAAAAAATTAGATGAAGGCGAAAAAGAATTAGGAGTGGAAAAAATTAGAAGCCTAAGAAGAATTAGAAGGAGAGGAAAAAATGTTAGTAGATGACGAAAAAAATTAGAAGAAGACGAAGAAGAATTAGAAGGCAAAAAATAATTATAAAATAAAAAAGAATTAGAATGAGATGAAAAAGAATTAAAAGAATACGAAGAAACATTAGAAGACGACTAAGAATTAGAAGACGGTGAAAGATTAGAAGAATACAGTGAAAAATCTGAAAATATGAAGGTGATATAAATGAAATGATGAGCAAGTGGATGAACAATACGAAATGAAGGAATAAAATAAGTAATCTTTTAATGAAAAGGAATATAAAAGAAATAGAGATGAGTTGAAATGTTGTTAGAAAAGAAGATGAGAGTTGCAAGTGGAGAAGAGAAAACATGTGATGTTACTCCTATATAAGGTGTGTACGTCAGAAGCCACAAGAAATACCGGAAGCAACTTCCCGACGTGCTGCAGGTGTAATTTCGCCGGCCTACTTGGCGCGTTGTAATTTGTATGCAGCCAATTGTCATTCAACTGTCCCACAAGCTCCTCCTATCCGAGCCTTCAACTCCCCCTTCACAAACCAGTGAGACCATGGCACCCATACCCACAGTACTCATCTTCAATTTATGTACTACTTTAATTCGAACACGGATACACTAAATGAAAAGTGCAACATTTGGACTGCTATAAAAATATTGATTTTACTATAATTTATTTATTTTGTTTATATCCTTACATTTTCTTTTAAATATTTAGTTTCATTTACTATTTTTTATTTATTTATTTATTTATTTATTTATTTATTTATTTATTTATTTATTTATTTACTAGCCGTACCCGTGCGCTCTGTTGTACCCGTTAGAAATAAATATAAAGTAATTATATAATTAAAATAGGACATTTGATCCAAGAAACATTCGTGTTTGATAGAAGAATAAATCGTTTAATATGTTACTTAATTTAAATTGTATTTAAAAAAATTAAAATTTTGGTCCAGAGACACTCATTTGGTGCATTTAACATGTTTCTTAATTGTTATTACATGCAACCATAGTTTTATGAAGATTGACATATATTTTAGTTTTAATGTGTATACTTTATATTACTTGCTATACGTTTCCATTGAATTATGGACTAACAACTTAATTTTAACCCTTGTTTTCTACGTCTTCAGTAAATGGCGCTTAGCCCACTATGGTTCTGAACCTTTCAAATAACATAAATAGTATTATGTAATTATATTTCTTTCTTTCGAAAATGTAATAATTCACGATCTCCTACGTACCATTGCCATGGAATGAATAAATGTGTTTTTTCTTTCTACTCAAAAAATGTATATTTTGCACATAGGAGTTACTGCAGGAATAACAACACTATAATCTGAGGCGGCGGTGAAAATGTATTGTATTGTTATTTTAAAAGTCTTGTATATCCTTAAATATCAGTCCTATCAAAATTTTGCATGGAATAAAAATGTACGGAATACCGGTAGCCTATCAAGTTTTCTGTGCATAAGAAGCTTTTTTAATCTTACCAGTCCTCGATTCACTCAGAAGTTACTGTAATAACATTATAGCATTATGTCCATCTAGAGAAACTACACTTTCCAATGGTGAATTAATAATTAATTATACAAATCGGTTAATTTAGCTTCCGATATTACTTCATACAAACACAGAAACATTCTCTGTAGGCTATACTTCATAGCTTTCGATTGTGTTGTCGTCCAAGGCCCCTTATAGACTGTCATTTGTTTTTTTTTATTTCATCACACCGCTTTAGATGGCAGTTATTTTAATTTTAAAACTCATTTATCTCATTAAATATCAGTCCTATCAAAATTTTTCAAGGAATAAAACATCGGAAATAATTTGTAAAGAAAGTTTTGTTATGTAACATTTTTCACAAAAATCAATAATAAGCGAGATATTTCGATTTATTTAATTCAGGCCCCCTTATAACCCCCCTTTTAAATAATGTATTTTGAATGTCATATAGCCTAAAATCTAAGTTACAACGAACTTAATTTATATTCCAATTTTCATCGAAATCCGTTCAGCCATTATCGCGTGAAAAGGTAATAAACATACAGACAGACAGACAGACATACAAACAAAAATTTCAAAAAAGCGATTTTCGGTTTCAGGGTGATTAATTATATATGTTAGGACCAATTATTTTTGTAAAATCGAAAATTACCAGAAAAATTTCGGCTACAGATTTATTATTAGTATAGATACCGTGTATGTTTTAAGGGGTTAGGTACAGCTTACAGCAGTAAAAGTTTGGAAATATTCACATTTTTTTTTTTTTCCTCCATTACTGTATCTTGTACAATAATGAAAATTTGTATGTGTGAAACACTGTCCTTCTGCTATATGAAAAGAACATTTTTACGATTTAAAAAAATTATTTACATTTTTTTTTTTGTCAAAATTCAATTCACTGTGCAGTGATGAAGCGTTGCCCATGTAACTCAAAAACTATCCAACATTCTGTGATGAAATTTTTTGTGTGTGTTTATGCATATTGTATTTTTAATATGATGAAAGAGTAAATTCTCTAACTTTGAAAGACTGTCTGATAAAAAATAAATTCTTTAAAAAAAATGGTCAAATATCAGTATTTTCTTCTAACACAAAATAAAAAAAATTATTTATTAAGGAATGTAGTTGAAAGAGCATAATATTGTAAACATGCGTTTCAGCAATAAAATAAAAGAGAGAGAACATGAAAAATTTAATAAGTTTATGAGTTGTGAGGTAAAAGCTTAATCACTGCACAGTGAACTGCCACCATTTTGAATTTTGAAAAAAAAAATATAAATAATTTTTTTTAAATCGTAAAAATATTTTTTTATATAGCAGAAGGACAGTGTTTTACACATACCAGTTTTCATTATTGTACAAGATAGGCTACAGTAATGGAAGAAAAAAAATTGAATATTAGGCCTACCAGAAATTTTACTGCAGTAAGCTATATCTAACCTCTTAAGAGAGTTTTCCTTATGGTTGTTATAGGAATGTTACCAAGCCCGATACTGCTACATACCCAAGTAATTAAGAACTTACTGATGATTTCTAACTTCTAATCCTCCATTTGTTAAGCAGCGATTATATCAAACCATCTTTGTTTCAAATAACGTGTAATATTGATCAGTGTAGTCAAGCTGTAGGCCAGTTTCTATCTGATTCTTTTCCAATTCACTGCGGGCTAAAGCAGGGAGATGCACTATCACCTTTACTTTTTAACTTTAACAGACAGGGTTTGGAGTTGAATGGGTTACATCATCTTCTTGTCTATGCGGATGACGTGAATATGCTAGGAGGAAATCCACAAACGATTAGGGAAAACGCGGAAATTCTAGTTGAAGCAAGTAAAGCGATAGGGTTGGAAGTAAATCCCGAAAAGACAAAGTATA
Organism: Periplaneta americana; assembly: GCA_025594305.2. Taxonomy (NCBI): domain Eukaryota; kingdom Metazoa; phylum Arthropoda; class Insecta; order Blattodea; family Blattidae; genus Periplaneta; species Periplaneta americana. The sequence continues at coordinate 24,068,022 of JAJSOF020000035.1, forward strand.
TGATTATGTCTCATGACCAGAATATTGTACGAAATGGAAAAATTCAAATATCTTGGAACAACAGTAACAAACATAAATGACACTCGGGAGGAAATTAAAAGCAGAAGAAATATAGGAAATGCGTGTTATTGTTCGGTTGAGAAGCTTTTGTCATCTAGTCTTCTGTCAAAAAATCTGAAAGTTAGAATTTATAAAACAGTTATATTACCGGTTGTTCTGTATGGTTATGAAACTTGGACTCTCACTTTGAGGAACAGAGATTAAGAGTGTTTGAGAATAAGGTTCTTAGGAAAATATTTGGGGCTAAGAGGGATGAAGTTACAGGAGAATGGAGAAAGTTACACAACGCAGAGCTGCACGCATTATATTCTTCACCTGACATAATTAGGAACATAAAATCCAGACGTTTGAGATGGGCAGGACATGTAGCACGTATGGGCAAATCCAGAAATGCATATAGAGTGTTAGTTGGGAGGCCGGAGGGAAAAAGACCTTTGGGGAGGCCGAGACGTAGGTGGGAAGATAATATTAAAATGGATCTGAGGGAGGTGGGATATGATGGTAGAGACTGGATTAATCTTGCTCAGGATAGGGACCAATCGCGAGCTTATGTGAGGGCGGCAATGAACCTCCGGGTTCCTTAAAAGCCAGTAAGTAAATAAGTAAGTAGTCAAGCTATCTCCAAATTTGGAAGCTTGGTAACCATGGAAACGGTGTGTGAGCGATGTGCTTTGTCAGCTGTTCGCGCAATTGGTGCTTCTGTCAATGAAATCGTATACCATTGAGTTGGGGCATGTTGGCCGGTGATATCCAGTGGTCCGCGAGACATTACATGACGTGAAGGCTTCTTTATGTTACGCCGCCCCTCTCGGCCTGTAGACTTCGTCTGTTTCTGCTGACTATAAAGCAGATTTTAAAGACTTATCGATGAAGAATGTATCAGTACAATGAGAAATGCTACACTAACAACTAGAACACTGGCTTTGCTATGATAATGATTGTCAAGATTACAGAACTAACTGGAGAAAAATAATGATGATTGTGATGGTAATGTGATGATGATGATTTAAAAATTTAATTTAAATTTATTTATTACTTTATTTATTTATTTATTTAACCTGGTACAAATAAGGCCATCAGGCCTTCTTTATTTACCAGGGGATTTACAATATTATGGCCCGGTTGCAGAAACGCAAATCAAATCAGTCCCTGATCGCCAGTCAGTTGATGTCTGATTTATTTGATTGTTCGTTGCGTTGCACAAACGTGAATCTCAATCAACTTCTCTCAATTTACTAATTGCTGATTTGGGAAAGAAATACATTTGACAACAGCGCTATTTAGCAACCACAGCCAATTTGATGCTCTTTAAAAGTCGCGAAACGAATGCATCAAGTGGGCGGTGACTAGGAAAACAAGTGAATGTTTTGCTGGTTTGTTGCTTTTGTAGAAAGGAAACAGGCGGATTCTATTTGTATATAGACTACAATATAGTGAAAAAAATTAAGCAAAAAGAAAAAAAAAACGTGAGGGGGCTTCTGTTGTGGGATTTGCTAGGGGAGTCGACAAGAAATTGGAATATGCATAGCCTCCATAACCTAAAATAATTCCATTTCCCATCTCTCTGTTTACAAATGGAGCTCGTAACCTACTCATTAAAAATATTGTGTTGTCATGTGTAGAACCCTGCCAACGGGCTACAACATTCCAGAATTTCAATGATGGTGTAGACTACATATTGCCTGTATATTCACAGAAAAGAAACCTTTTCTATTTCGATAAAGTTCGGCATCATTTCAACCAGGTGATTGGACGGGGATGTGAGCAGTCTATACAACCAATATTAGGCTACTCTTGGAAATCCTGACATGGCTGAAAATTCTCTCTGGATTTCAAATCGTTCCCTGTTTGAAGTTTGGGGATTTTGAGACCCTGCCATAACAAAGCAATTTCATACGTAACATTCCTAACTACTCGGCAAATAGTTGATTTGTGAACCCTAACAAGATAACCCAAGACCATCTGAAAAATTCCAACAGCATAAAATCTCAGCATTATTAGAACTTGGTTAATAGGAGAAAGTGAAGGTTTCGATTTGTCTGTCTGCATATAGGCCTATTTGTTTCAATTTTTGAAAGTAACAAAACACACGAATCCTTACTTAACCTAAATCTTTGCTCAAATTCTCTGTCATTATACATAAAGACAATTCATGTCCATCACGGAAACGCCTTCTTCTTAATAATATTTTTTCATTCTAAAATTTCTTCATCAGAAGAATCCATTATTCGAAAACAATATTGTTACGCTATAACTATTTACTATATAATTACAGTAACTGCATTACAAACAGAACAACATAAATAGCCTACTTGATCGATGATCAGAGACTTGACCAGCAAAAATCTGTTGATCAAATCTGATGGAAGACTGATCTCCGATCAAACACTGATTGTTCTTTCTGCAACAGAACTAGAACTGATGGCCAATCAAACTTGATTGCCAATCATATTTTGATCGGTGTTTCTGCAACCGGGCCTAAGAATACAATTATAATTACAATTAATATCAAATTTACAGATACAATAAAAATCAAAGTACTAAAAGATTAACTGATTAATAAAAGCTAGACAGTTTATTGTAAAAGTTAAGAAGAGAGAAGCATTTCTTTTATTGATTAAGTAAAAATTAAACCTACTCTACACAGTAAGAAAATGCTTAATAAGTTTGCTTTTGAACGCTACTAAATTCCGACAGTCTCTGATGTCACTGGGTAGGGTATTCCACAAGCGCGAGAGCGAGATTGTGTATGATGATGAATACGATGATGTCTTATGTGTTGGTATGGCTAGTATGCGGCTATTTTGCGTGCGTGTGAAGAGATTATGATATGATGACAGGTAACTGAAACGGGAGGCAAGGTAGGTAGGTGTAGAAGTGTGAAGGACTTGGAAAAGGAGAATAAGAGAATGAAAATTTCTACGTTCGTTAACCCGTAGCCAGTTTAGAGTTTGGAAGGATGAGGTAATGTGGTAAATTATGGTTTATTAACGACGCTCGCAACTGCAGAGGTTATATCAGCGTCGCGGTGTGCCTGAATTTTGTCCCGCAGGAATTCTTTTACATGCCAGTAAATCTACTGACATGAGTCTGTCGCATTTAAGCACACTTAAATGCCATCCACCTGGGCCGGAATAATGATGATGATGATGGTGATGGTGATGATTATGATATTGATGATGACGACGACGATGATGATTATGACAATAATATTGATAGTGAAAATATCAGTAGCTTTGACAATCATAGTGACAGTGACAATACTAATGACACTGACAATGACGATGATAGGCTACTGACAAGAAATTAATGTGTCAATGACAGAGTTCTATGGGTACACTGGCAAAGGTACTGCTAATGATAGTAACAACATAAGTTCCAGTGACAGTGACACTAATAAAATTGTGCTTCACTTTTTTTGCAATGAAACTATTCATTCATTCGTCATTCATTCATTAATTCATTCATTCATCATTCATTCATTCATAGTGTTCTGCCAAAGAACATGTCTTTCACTGTAAACCCAGCATTCTCCAGTCTTTGCTATTTTCTGCCTTCCTCTTAATCTTCTCATATGATCCATATATCTTAATGTCGTCTATCATCTGA